>VZTM01012953.1:96150-111459 GCA_013400555.1 Jacana jacana
TGAACTTATAAGACAAAACTATTAATAAGTAAGCCCAAAAAGCTTCAGTCCGTGGCTTCCTCTTCTTGAGCTCTAGAAAATAAAATATTCTGAGCACTCCTTTTATCAGGGACTCTTAAATGGAATAATTTAAGGGAAAAACAAACAGCAATTGTATGATTGTAAAGAGAAATTAGCATTTTGCTCAAAAAGAAGGGCAATTAGCAATGATGACATTGTGATTTATACTAATTGAGATTAAGTCAGACAAAATAGCAACATTAGTAATCATTTGAAGTACTGTATTACTCATTATACTGTGCTTTGTAAACATCTCTCTTGAAATTAAAAAGTGATTAGGAGCATTTTAGTGATTTAATTCACTATAATTAGGATTTTAGGGAAACTACAGCCCTGCTGTTGAAAGCCTTTAAGGTTTTGAATTGAGGGAATGTGTTGTTTTTTTTTTAAATCGGCTTTTAGCAGTGGCTCGTTTACTATGGTCCACAGAAACAAATGGTGTCATTGGAAGTAATAGGAAGGTGTTCAGTGGAGATGGCTTGGAACGGACATACACATCCATTTTTAGGAAGTGATGTGAGATGACTGGCTTAGAGAAATACTAATGGGATTAAAGGCCAGATCTAGATCCCAATTCAAAGTCAGTTTGGACAGTAATAAACAAAGTTGTTTCTTCCAAGGGGATCTAACTATGTCCAGTGTGAAACAGATTGTTCTCTGGGCAGAATATGGGTCATGAAATTGTCCTTCTTAGATAACATCCAGTAAAAGAAGACACATAAGTCATATACCCACCAAGTATAAATAAAAGCATTTATCTCTGAGGGCATGGTGTGTCTACAGAGCTAGCCTTCTCAATGATAAAAAGATACACTGAGAGAGTATGCAACATATTTGACACACATTAATGTGGGTGGTCAACCCATTCAAGAAAGATTCAAAGCTCATACCCTAATGTGTAACATTAACCTTCAGAAAACTTCCTGTTGGTTGTGCTTAATACCGATGCAATAACATGTTATGAAAACAAAGAAATGTCCCTAGTTTATCTTTGATTTATCCATGCTATCCATATGCTCAAATAGGTTATCTGGAACAGTTCTAAGTTTCCAACAAAATCTATGTCAATGCCTATACAGCATTTTGATTATACACATTCATAACTTTAGTATTCACACTACTGAGCTACAAGCTGAGAAAGAGGCCTGAAGGAAAAAATTAGGGAATGTTACAGGACAAAAGTCATTGCTACTTACTTATTTATCCTGCTTTTTTAATACCTTTCATTTGCTATTGACACATGACATATTAGGGAAGATCTAGGAAAGATCATTGGTTCACTGATATCACCTCAATGGTGAATGAGGTCACAGTATTTTACATATAGATACGTGGGTAGAAGACACCAAAATAAACTTATGTGCATTAGCTGTCACCAGAGCTGAAGCTGAAGCATTTGGCACCAAATGCTTCAGTCTCTTACAGGATGATATCCTGCTAGAAGCTATTCTGGGACGTCTGGTTGGTTTCCTCAAAGATGTCTATGATCGGGACATATTCAGTTACTTCAGTTTACAAGTTAGTCACATTTTGGGGAGCACAGATTTACAGAGGGTTGATAAGTGTAACATACCAGAATTTGTTCCCACTGCAAGTTCCCAACAGTTCCCTATAGCCATATCCTTATTCAGCTTATGCTGGCTTTATGTTTCTCCCTTCTGTTATCTTATATCAACCTTGAGAATGTAATGGTCTCTGTTAGCCATAACGATTTGGAAGACAGGGCTCACCAGAGCAGGAGAATTATGTTTCATGAAAAAAGTTGGAAATTTGACATCTGTTTAATTCTAACGCACAAACCCAACCATGTCTATATACCAAAGTGGGAAACACAGAAAGACTAACCTACTAACAGACCAGTGGCTGCAGTATTACTGGAACACTCTAAGGAATTCAGAGCACAACCTTGAAACCCAAATACTGAAAGTCCAAATCAGGACTTTTGGTTTAAGGAGACAAATGCTTTATTTTTCTCAGTCTCTCCTGTTGGGGCTATTTCAGTGGTGCCAAATAATTTAGCACTTACTGGGGCAAGAAATTGATTCATTGCTCTGAGTCATAGGCATGGGAGCAGAGAAGACTCCACGATTTTCAAACTGGGACTTTAACAGGTTTCACTGTTGTGACTGAACTGCTTAACAGCAAAGCTGTTTATCAAGGCTGACCTTCTTTCTGTCCCACTGAAAATTGTGTAAGAAGCTCTAGATCAGTAACTTTTGTTTCCAGCAAAAGAAATAAACATAGCATCTGTGTCAAAACTGCAACCAGTTGTAATGAATATATTAAATTATATCATGAAAATGAGTTGTAGGATTGTGGAATGACAGGAGCTAAAAATCTAGTTCTGTCTGTACCCACAGGAGTGTTAAAGATGGCTTCAAAATGAAGATTCAGACCCAGTGTATTCATTATAAAGTAAACACAATAGTGGAACTGCAGTAGTTACTATTTTCTGTTTTTAATTTCTAAAATGAAAATTGCACTTGAGACACTGGTGTAAAGTACACTTGTCACCTTTATACATAAGTATACTTAATGAAGCATTATAATATATTTCTACTTAGTGAAGCATTATAATGTCTTTAAAATAAACCCCACAAACATCCTGGTAAATACCTCTGAGATAAGTAAAATAAAAATTGCAAAAAACAGATTATTTTTTTTTCACAGATAGTTTGCAGAAAAGAAATGGCAGAACATAGGTTAGACTGGAAAAGAGGGAAAGTGCCTGTCAAGTTGGAGGGCATCTATTTCGACATGACTTCTACATGTAGAAACTGGATTCTAGTATCAGATTCTATAATATTTAGAGCTATGCAACTGAAGTAGTGCAAGCACAGAAAATACAAGGGTTACTATGACTGATCTACTTCACTCTGTTACAGGGCTTTAGTTTATTCTCTTTGGTCAGATCTCAATGGCTTTGTTCTGTCTCTCAAACTCTGTGTCTCCTTTATGCAATCCTTGGCCAATTTTCCTATTTAGCTGTATCTTCAGTGTATTTTTAGCTATGGGACAGAGTGGAAGGAAGAGGGTCTAATTTGGGGGGTCCCTGGTGCTATTCTTATTTGAGATGTGATTCCCTTTTACACTGTTATTGTCCCTTTACTGTTTATTCACGTTTGGGTTTTTTTTTGTCTACCTAATCCTGCAGTTTGGATCCTCAATCTGAAAACTGCTCACAGACGTCTTGTCAATTTAAAATGACACTTCTGCAGAATCAGACTTCTAATTAATAGAAATTTTAGAGTGAGCTATAATGCAAAAAAGGAAAGTAGTGAAGGAAACAGTACTGTGACACCTATTTTCACACCTGAATTGATTCTGACCCTTACAGAAGCCAAATATTAAAATGACAGGTTACTCTGCCATCATCTCGAATTATTTTGGTCGTTGTGGCTTTAAACCATGAGAAAAATGTCCCCCTGCCAAAGGACTTTTATATTTATGTCAGATGCCTATCTGATTTTGCAGCAGTCACTGGAAGTGGGATTAGATGTTGACCCAGAGTATTTTATATGTATCTGCAGGATTTTGTAAAAAGCAAAAGTGTATTTAAACAGTTTTGTAAAACAATTCAGTGTCATACGCTCCTTCTGTTGCTGCATTCTTCTGGTGAAAGGGATTTTAGAACATGTTCAGTCCTGACAGAGAAGGTACAGCTTGAGTGGGTTACCTATTTATTAAAGTTACATAAGCAGTATGATGACTTTGATGTTGCTGAATTACACCTAAAAGCATAGATTGACTCCTGCATATCATCCTTTTAATTTATTATTTAGATTTTTTTCTGCATTATCTCCTACTTGAAATTAATTTTTCACCTTTTAAATTTTTAGATGCTTGGGTTTTACCTCTTCATTTTCTCCTCTGTGTTCATTTCTCATCCCATCACCTAATTCAAATAGGTTGAACACAAGCTCTAAAATCCAACTATCTCATCCACCATGTTCAAGTAGCTTCAGAATTAGATGAAATCAATCAATCTGTTTTCTCTGTGTGAATGAGCTATTGAAATTGCTTTTGATTATTCTGAAAGGTTGCCTTTCCAAAAAAGAGCTACAAAATCTTTAAAAGTACAGTAAATCACAGAATAGCAGAATGATATGGGGTTGGAGGGGACCCCCATGCCAAAGCAAGTCCATATAGAGCAGGTTGCACAGGAATGTGTCAAGGTGGGTTTTGAAAGTCTCCAGAGACAGACACCTGTAAGGTCCTGGTCCAATTGGTCCAGGAGGAGCTTGCAATAATTCCAAGGGTGTGATAAAGACACAAACAAGGTCAGATGCTGTTTGCTCTAGCTTTACTACTCGTACCTTAAAATAATGCTAAAAGGCAAAGGTATAAGAAAGAAGGCAAAGAGAAGCAGTATTATGGAGTGCAGCAAGAAAGATCACCACCAGCGAGATATTAGGTCACAGGTGTGCTTTGGTTCATTCCACGCAATGACTTGAAGGTAGTTTGGAGTCAACAGTGTCCTGTTGATCCATGATTCTCTGGTCTCTTGAGTTGTAACAATGGTGAGGGTTAACAGTGGTGAGGGTGTCATTTGCCATAGGGTGCAATGTATAGACCCTGTCCTCTCATAGTTTAACCAATTAACATGAAAGTTACCTTTACTCGTCCATTATTGTCTGACACGGTTGCTGTGTGAGCCCCGCTTGCCTCTGCCTCCTAGGCAGTGCTGAGGCCTGCACAGCAGACAAGTTGCAGATGAATTTTTCTGGGTAAACTAGATACAGTTGTTTTGGTAACTGACACTGTACCTCCTTTGATGTCATATCATGTACACAGGTGGTGGATATCTTGCAGCAAGCAAGCTTTGAGGCATACAGTTTTCTGTTCGTTTTTCACACCACTGCCTCTCTGGGCAGCCTGTTTGAGGGCTCTCCCACCCTCACAGGAAAGAAATTCCTCCTCTTGTTTACATGGAACTTCCTATGTTTGAGTCTGTGCCCGTTACTTCTTGTTCTGTCTCTGGGCACCACTGAAAAAAGACTGGCCCCATCTTCTTGACATACACCTTTTAAGTATTTATAGGTGTTGATCCCTTCTCCAGACTAAAAAGACTAAAGTTCCTTAGCCCTTCCTCATAAGAGAGATGCTCCAGGCCCCTAATCAACCTCATAACCTTCTGCTGTACTCTATCCAGCAGTTCCCTGTCATTGATCTGGGGATCCCAGAAATGGACACAGTACTCGAGACGGGGCATCACCAGCACAGTGTAGAGGGGCAGGATTACCTCCCTTAACCTGCTGGCCACAATCATCTTGATCCATCCCAGGATGCCATTGGCCTTCTTGACCACAAGGGCACATTGCTGGCTCATGGTCATCCTGTTGTCCACCAGGACTCACAGGTCTTTTTCCACAGAGCTGCTCTCCAGCAGGTCAGCCCCCAAACTGTACTGGTGCAAGGGGTTATTCCTCCCCAGGTGCAGGAGCCTATGCTTGCCCTTGTTGAATTTCATCAGGTTCCTCTCCACCCAACTCTCCAGCTTGTCCAGGTCTCACTGTATGGCAGCGTAGACTTAATAATAAATTAAAAATTATTTAAAATTTATTAAAAATAAACAATAAGCAGCCACAGCACATGGTTGCAACCAGCTTTGGAAAGAAGATTCACTCAGTAATTGTTGAAATTTGTGTAAATGTGTGTCTTATCCATTTGTAAGAATTTGCCTGTCTTTAGCTGCAGGGCTTTGTGTAGAAACATAATGCCAGGAAGACAAAGGCTTTATGATCCATCAGAGTCACTCCTCAGGATAAAGTATTTGATAGTTAGCATAATGAAAGCGCATTGGAATTAATGAAGGTTGACCTGCCACTTTAATTGACACCATTTGTTTCTGTAATCAGTAGTGATTTTACTGTCCAGATTCCTTTACTACTTCCTCAGGCTCCTCTGAAACACTTCCTTTCTGCTGCACAGGTAGTTTCTTTTCTCCCTTTTCCTATTCTGCTAAAGACAATAATAACAAAGACAGTAATATAGATAATAATAAAGACAATAAGGCAACTTGTTATCTATAATGAATATAGAGGAGGATGGGCCCCAGATTACTCAGAGCTTTAATGGTCTTTAAATCAAACTATCTGTTTCCTTCACAAAAGCAAAACTCTGGTAATTGTCATTATGCCAATTAACCAAGGGTTCAACTTTGCTCTGCTGCATGTAGTTAAAAATGCCAGATCCATTTAGCAGCTGCCAAATATGCACAAACACACAGAGAACAAATAAATACACAGGTCAATATTTCTACAGCACTGGGAATTCACCTGAAAAGCTTCAGATTAATGGAATAATATGAGGGTGGGGAAGTTGTGTTAATTTGAAAAAGGAAATTAACAGCTGATAAATGATTATAGTTTTGTGAGGGATGCTAATATCCCCCTTATTTTCCACTCCTTTTATACCAGGTTCCTCTTCCTTAAGGAAAGTTCTATAAAATACATTTGTCTTCCTTTATGTAAGAAGAGCTGGGTACCGTCCCTAAATTGGGAACTTTTCTAGGTCAGCTTTGCTTTACTTCTGTCAAGTAACAAATTGTGCCATCTGTACTAGTTTCTTTTGATTATAAGCCAACAGGGCTCCCCAGGCAATACCTATTAGAAAGAGACTGGGCGGTATGGTTTCCATGTTAATTTCCAACAGATACCCCGCCCAAAAGGCCAACCCTATCTTGAAAAAGAGCTCTAAATATGACTTGAGAAGGATATATGTATGACAGAATTTGGGCCTTTAAGCAAAAATAAGTGAGTGGGCTGGATTTGAAAAATATTCAATCTCAATACCTAAATTGCTGTTCTGTTTGTAGTTATTTCTTTAGGACAACCAATTTTATGAGACTTCCTTTATTCTAAAATTTTATTTTGGTTACTGTAAAATTTATTGCTAGTCTACTGAAGACTGTGTAATTACTTTGCAATTACAGTGATGTTAAAATTGTAAACCAGGCAATTAACCTTATGACTACAGGAGTGTGTAGTCAGTACAAGAAGCAAAACATGTTAGTTCAGAATAATGACACTGCTATGTACTGAGTATGAAACTCATAGGCTAATGATGAACAACTCACTTCTGTAATTAACCTCCCTGTTACATGGATTATCTGCAATTATTGATGTAAAAAAGTATTCATTTTATAATTACATAGCAGTTGAAGAAAAAAGAAAAAAGATCTTGTAAATTTAAGATTCACTTATAACCTGATTTACCTAGAAAAGCCAATTAATTTCCTTCTACAGGCAACATAAAGAGAATCCCCTACCGGGAGCACACAGTTTAGAAGATTAGGTCTGTGTGTTTCTGCCCTAAAATTTCAGAGCAGAGAGACAGGTAGGTGGATGCGATGTGTACCATTTGCATAATAAGACCAACACCCCAGATCACAGTGTGCTGACTGTTGGTTCTGTGTGCACAGCAGGACTCTGCTTTGATTTCTGAAGGATGGGTAACTTAGTCAAAGCTCTGCTTTGGCTTAACTTCCTGGCATGAAGACATCTCAGAGAAACGATGAATGTTCTCCTCTTCCTTTCACAAAACTTCAAAGCAGAATGGATGTGTCTGGGAATTCTGGATGGATAGTATCATTGAAAAAGCCAGCTATTGACCCCTAGCTAAATTATATGTTTCAGGAGTGAAAAATTTTACTAATTCTCCATTAATTCCTTTTATTATTCTATGCATAAAAGCAATACAGAAAAGCTGAAAGGATTTCTCCTATGGCAGAGAAGTCAGATTGTGGAGCTCACAATCAGATATGAGCCCTCTTGCAGTGGGTGTGGATTCATACCAGACCTTGGAATTAACAGTACAAAGGCACCAAGAGGATCCTCAGGAATTCTGGCCTACCCACTGCAGAGTAATGTTCTGTTATTATGGGTAAACTCTATATAGTTTTCTGTTTAAGAAAATCTCTCTTGAATAGAACTACTGATACTAGTACAGCCCAACTGCAACTGTGAGCATTGTTCCTCTGTTCCCAAGTCAAAATCTTCTTATAGATTAGGAAGTTGGGATTGCTCTGTTTACCATAATTAGAGAGTTAAACTGCAAACGAGTACCTATATTTTGTCTCCCTGAGTTCCCTCTGCAGTTTTAATTTCTCACTTCCCAGTTTGAAGCATTCATGGGGTTACTATGTGTTGTGGGCAGAGCCAGGAAGAGAAGCCCCCTCTCTTGGGTTCAAGGGCAGTGCTCATTATAAAGGCATAATGTAAAATACTCTTCAAAAGCAGGAGTGCGTATATAAATCTTTGACCAAAAAAAATATTTAAGAAGAATAAAACTTTGCCAAATCCTGAATCCTCTTTTCTTGCCCATAGACAATGATGGTAGCAACATGTAAAGACAGTCACTCATTTTACTTTAAGTACTTGGTGATTTTGACAGTGAAATTTATTTGAAAGATTTCTAATCCCTTATTAATCTGGGAATCTGAAAGAAGAATGTTCAATGCGGTCTCTTTCTAATCACAGTCAAGAACAGAGCAGGAAGAAGGTTACCTGTTTTTCACAGACTCCTCAATCTTAAAATTAATTTAAATTTTTTTACTAATCTTCAACTAATCCCTATCAATCACAAAACAGATGACTGAAAACAACATTTAACAAAGATATTTAGTCTATTTGTGTTATGGACTTGTTATGGTCTTGTTAAATTGAAGAATTGAAGAAGAAGTTCTTGAGGTAGCAGTTGGTTAAAGCAGCAATTGAGCCACTTCAAAATTAGAATAAGAAAGAAGGCAAAAGGTAAAGGACAAAAAAGGCCCAAGTATTAGATTCCACCTGTTTGGCACAGACAATGCCTTCTCCTTAAGAAGCTGTCTCCCTCTGTGAGCATGCAGTCTCTTTTCCCAGTTGACTGTCACAGAATCATTTCAGCAACAAAGGGAATGCTTCTTTTCAAACTTACTATTCCCTTGGAGCTCAGTAGCCAGGAGGCAATACAGAATTACTTACATTGCCCTCTTGCAAAGCCACAGCAGTTCACTGACTGATTTGCTTTATTTAATTTTCATAGCAAGACAGCACAGGTAAACAGCGCATCATCTGTTCGAGAATGTCCTGGGCTTCTTGCTTGTTTTCATATGTTATATTGATTAAAACAGCAGGGGTAGCCTCCCAGCACAGCCCCTTCAGTCAACTGTTCAACTTAGTAATGACCTGAAATGCACAAATTACTGGCCAAGAAAATACATGCGATGAGTGCCAGGGTAAGATAAATAATTTTAAATATATTTTCTCTCCCTTTCTCACTACCTTTTCTGGTCTGTTTCAAGCTATTATGCTATGCAGCTCACGATTATCTGATTAACTAGCACAAGCAAACTTGCTGCTTGCCTTTTACTTCTTTTAATTCTCAGAGCATATAAGTGTTTCTGAAGTAAACAAACTGTTGCTTTTACTCTTCAAAATAAGCTAGGGGTTGTGGCCACTTAATTGCCTCCTCTTCTCTTTGCCCAGGGATAAAAAAGGCAACTTGAGACAGTCCTCTGATAGACAAGTCCTTGGGAGACCAACAGGAGACAGAGGAAAATGAGTAAGTTAAGAAGTCATTTCCATGTCTTTATTAGAGCACTATGATAAAATGTTGCAGATATGGAAAAGAAGCTTTTCAAAGAGCCAATGGAAAGACTATCAAACAGAAATAAGAAAATCATAGAAAAGAACACACATACTTTTCATAAATAAACTCTGGAGCAGATCATCTTGAGCGTCATCACTAACCATGTAATGGACAACCAGGGGATCAGGCCTAGTCAAGATGGGTTTATGAAAGGCAGGTCCTGCCTGACGAACCTGATCTCTTCCTATGACAAGAAGATCCAATTGTTAGATGAGGGGAAGGCTGTGGATATTGTATACCTGGACTTCTGAAAAGCTTTTGACACTGTCCCCCACCAAATACTCATGGAAAGGCTGGCTCCTCATGACCTGGATGAGCGTATGATCTGCTGGATCGAGCACTGGCTGGAAGGACAGTCCCAAAGAGTGGTGCCCAATGGAGTTAAATCTGGCTGGCAGTAAGTCAAAAGTGGTGTTCCTCAGGGCTCAGTATTGGGGCCATTTCTGTTTAATGCCTTTGTTCATGATCTTGACAAGTATATAGAGCACCATCAGTAAGTTTGCAGATGACACCAAGTTAGGTGGGAATGTTGATCTGCATGAGGGCAGGGAACCTCTATAGAGCGACTTGGATAGATTGGATTGGTGGGCCAATGTTAATGGCATGGGTTTCAACAACGCCAAGTGCCAGATCTGCACTTAGGCCACAACAACCTCATGCATCGCCACAGGCTGAGGGAAGGGTGGCTGGAGAGCTTCCTCGCAGAAAAGGACCTGGGGGTGCTTGTTCATAAGCAACTAAATATGAGCCAGTAGTGTGCCCAGGTGGCCAAGAAGACCAACAGCATCCTGGCTTGTATAAGAAATTTATAAATATGCAAATCCCTTGGAAGTCAGACTCATACCAAGGGCAGACTGTGGTGAGAGAGGGATGGAGATGGGCTTGTGAGGGGCAGTGGATACCAGTTCCTGCCTCTTGTGTCCCTGGAGCACCCTTTAGGTACTGGAAGGGGCTTTAAGTTCTCCCCAGAGCCTTCCCTTCTCCAAGCTGAACAACCCCAGCTCTCAGCCTGTCTGGAGATTTCCACATGAATCCTTGGCGCAGCTTAGTGCATGGGTACAGGTGGCTTCTGTGTGTCCCATGTCCCATGTCCCCACTGGGGACACAGACTCCTGGACATCTCCCTGATGGGGTGCCACCTTGGGCAGCTGGATACTGCAAAGCTGCTGGGAAGAACCACCCTGTGTAGCACCTTCACAGATTTTCTGGGGAAAGCAGGATTTTTGTGCCACTCTGTGAAGTCACAGATGTGCCAGAACATTGAACTGCAAGGAAAATACGTGAGAAGGTTCCTTGGGCAGGGCTGTATAATTGCTGCTTTACTATGAAATGTGTAAGACCAGCTGGGATTTTTCCTGGTGCTTTTACCTGTTGATTCTGAGATTGCAAGAGAGGGTAGCGGGGAATGAAGTCTGTTTTGTCACTCCATGCAGTGACATTTTGGAAACTCATTTATTTACTTTACTGGTAGCTGCCCTTTTGAAATAATGATTGCTCTGTTATTGGATCTGCCAGTTTAAATTTTATACATCCACTCCAGCAAAGCATTTAATTTTAGTATAGAAGGGTCTAGGCACTCATTGGCCTTACTTGTGAGTGTCTGTTGTTCGGTGTCTTACAGAGACAGGTTTAACAGGTTTATTTTGGGGGTTTTTGACATTACACTCTTTCATTCTGCTGGCAGAATTGCCATCTTCTGGGCCCAATTAGGTTCTTGCGTCCAGTGATGCTTGCTTGAATCCTCAATCATCACCATCTCAAGAACAAGGTGAAAGGGCTGTGACCTGAGTTACTCTGAGGACTTGTCAGCAGCTGAGAGGGACACCTCTTCTCTCAGGTCGTGGTCACTAGCAGTGTCAAAAGCCAAAGCCTGTTTGTAACAACTACCTTGCTTTCATAAACAGTATATTCCATTTCAGATATAACTTTGTCATTTAAACGTGCAACTTGTGTTCTGCATTTCAGCCTCAGAGTTTTTAAAGCCATTTCTGGTACATTAATGATCATATGGTATGAATGACAATGTTATTACAAGCTTTACGATATTCTGGGTATGTATTCATATATATTGAGTTAGCATGACATCATTCTCTTAATTGGCAAAATATCACGCAGCCCTCCCCATCTCCATTTTAAGGGTTTAATGATTTTATACTGGCAAATACAGTAGGTTTAGTTTATGAAAGCTTGCTTGGGTTAAAAAATATCTTTGTTTGGCATATGTTCTTGCTCCCAGACTACTGAAGTTTTATTTTAGCACTACAGTTCTTATTTATCTGTCCTTATATCCACTTTATTTATCTTACCCATTTTTTTTCTGATTTACCCAGTTTTCTAAATTATCTATTTTTTTATCAATGCTGATGCTATTTCTCTTGATAACACAAAAAAGCATCTCCAGAATGGTCAGATAGAAAGGAAGAGGTGCCAAGAAGTTTTAAAAAGAGTACAGGAGTTTAACACCTTGATAGAGTGCAGACCTGTACTGATTTCTGCTGGGGTGGAGATAATTTTCTTCATAGTACCTTGCACAGTGCTATGTTTGGATTAGTGATGAAAACAGCATTGATAACACACTGATGTTTTAGCTATTGCTGAGCATGGCTTACACAGCATCAAGACCTTTTCTACCTCTCACACTGCCCCACCAGTGACAGGCTAGGGATGCTTGAGGGATTGGGAGGGGACACGGTCAGGACAGCTGACCTCAACTGACACCAGGGATATCCCATGCCATATGACATCATGATTGGCAATAAAAACTGCAGGAAAGAAGGAGGAAGGATGGGATATTCAGAGTTCTGGCATTTGTATCCCCAAGTAACTGTTATAAACTGATGAAGCCCTGCTTTCTCAGAAATGGCTAAACATCTGCCTAAGGATGGGAAGCAGTGAATGAATCTCTCATTTTACCTTGTCTACTTTGGCTGTTTTTGTTTTACCTGTTAAACTATCCTTATCTCAACCCATGAGTTTTCTCACTTTTACCCTTGCAGTGCTCATCCCTGTCCCACTGTGTTAAGTTACTGGGTGGTGCTCGGATGCCTCCTGGAGTTAACCCACAGCAGGGGGTGCTTTAAAAGGAGCACAGGACCTTAACACCACAGTGAGCTGTGGAATCAATGCAGGATTGGGCCTGAGCACACTAAAGCAAGTTCCTCCTAAAACCCATCAGTACTGAAATACTTAGTATTGACATATAAATGGTCATTTTTATGTTTCAAAGTTAACAAGTCATAAAATGAATGAGGATATATATTTCTGTTTTGCAGAGACTGCAGTAGACTATCAGATTATCACCACAATTCAATTTTTTTAATTTAAAAAATCTATGTATTAAAGTATGCAATGCATCTATTACGCATTAGACAGGTATTCTTCAAAACAGGAAAGCTATCAACATACTTGGTATGCTCTGAACTATTATTCTTACTGTGAAACATGAATGCTGTGATTAAGTGTCTTGCCAACAACTTGAAAAATATTCAGGCCTGTTTACATCTTGCAAATAGAGGTCTTTTTTCAGTTCAGTGTCTCACTTTATCAGTTCAGTTAAACTGCAAGATTGGACTTCACAGTCCAATGTTTTACCAGTGTTTAAAGTACTGTGTTGAAATTTAGTTCCATTTTTGCCAATGTCTCTGGCTAAAGATCCAGGGTAGCTTCATTGGAATTCCTGTCAGGATTTTTTCATAAAATACTTCATAACAAGAAAATTTCAAAATTAAGTGTTGTTTGGAGACCTCATAGTCTCCAAGCCCTCATTAAATTACCATTTATACAATATGCTTCCTAACCACCAGGGTCACTTTGCTGTGAAGGTACATCACAAAGGGAAGGCAGTAAATCCCAGTGAATATTTCACAGCACTCTCTGACAATTAAAGTTTTAAATGGCATCTTCTCTGCATAGCCAATAAAATGAGGATCAGAAGGCAACTGCAGCTAGCCCGGAAAAAATGAGGCAAATATTGTCCCATGTTATTTCAGATTCAGATAAAAAACACATGGGACAGGCACTATACATTACTATGAAACCCCATTGTGTAGCAACAAAAAATTCTCTGGAGTTTTATTGGCTAATAGGAACTAATTACTAATTACAAATATACTAAATTTCTTTGTCATCTAAGCATTCAGAGAATGACAATCCATATTCTTTCTCTCCTTTTAAGCAATGCAGTCTCTTGAGGATCCACTCTCCTACTGTGAAAGACCTTAATTGAATTCAGTCCAGAGAATCTCTTCCATGTCACCTTTTTCCCTTAAACTGGGAACAGGTTTATATAATAGCAAAGCGCACACAGGGAGGAACCCAAAGGTCTGTCAGCAAGTGTGTTGCCTGAAGAGATCAAGCCATATTTACAAGTTGGCAGAAGGCTTTTAAAAAAACGGTGGGTAGCCACACACATACATGTAGGTAATCAGACAACTGGCTGTGGTGAATGCTGGAGACCGGCATTTACAACGGAGGATGGCAGAGACAACACCTGTGTTAGGTGTGAGCAGATCATTGATGTATGATGGCTGAACTGAAGGAAGAAGTGAGAAGACTAAGGTCTATAAGGGAGTCTGAAAGGGAATTGGATTTGTGGTACCAGGCTCTGCAGACCCCCTTAGCAGAGGTAGGCGACCCAAGGAAAAGGGCGGTCTGGGTACAAGAAGAGGCAAGGGAAACCCCTCACTGTCCCCTTCATCTTTCCATTTTGCCCTTGCACAACTAGTATGGGGCACCAGAGGTTAAAGGTGAAGAGAATGAGAAGGTAGAAGAAACACCATCTGGGGGGTTGCCTAAAGCAAAATAGTCCCCCCCCTCACATTAGAACTAGTATCCTTAAAAAAAAAAAAGGAAGGTAATTGTTATTGGTGATTCCCTCCTGAGGGGATCAGAGGGCCCCATATGTCAGCTGGATACTTCCCACAGGGAAGTCTGCTGCCTCCCTGGGGCCCAGGCTCAGAGATGTTACCAGAAGTCTGCCTAGTCTGGTGCAGCCCTCTGATTACTATCTCTTAGTAGTTATGCAGGTGGGAAGTGATGAGGCTGAGATGAGAAGTTTAAAAGCAATCAAAAGGGACTTCAAGGCACTGGGTAAACCAGTTGAGGGATCAGGGGCACAGTTAATTTTTTCATCAATACCCTTAGTTGCAGGTAGGAATACTGAAAGGAACAAGAAGTTCCTGGCATGATTAACAAGTGGCTCCAAGGCTAGTGCCATCAACAAAAGTTTGGGTTTTTTGATCTTGAGGAACTTTATATGGCACCTGGTCTGCTAGCATCACATGAAGTGCATCTGTCTCAGAGGGGGAGAAAGATTCTGGCGCATGAGTTGGCAGGGCTTGTCCAAAGGGCTTTAAACTAGGCTCAAAGACGGAGGGGGTAAAACACAGGTACACTAGAGATGAGCCTAAACATAGAATATTGTATAGAATATGGCAAAAAAAAATCTGGTAAATCCCATCTCTTCATCTGCCTTGACTTCAGCAAGGCTTTTGACGTTGTCTCCCATAACATCCTCATTAGGAAATTGAGGAATTGTGGGCTAGAAGAGGGGGCAGTGAGGTGGGTTGAGAACTGGCTGTGTGACAGGACTCAGAGGGTTGTAATTAATGGAGCAGGGTC
>VZTM01012954.1:3003-27099 GCA_013400555.1 Jacana jacana
CACTGTCCTTGCTGCAGTTTTAAAAAGAAGGCCCATGCCACGACAGCAACAGAGAAACCCTATGTAGCTGACTGTGATGTTTAGGAGCTCAGCAGAGTCACTGAGCGGGAGCTGGAAACTTTGCGCATTCTGAACTTTGCAGCACATGCATTGCAACAGTGAAGGAGGAGTTCAGAAAAGGGGGAAAAAGAAAAAAAAATAGCTTCCAGGGAGGGGGGAAAAAAGGTTATCACACAAACTTACCATCCACCAGGTCCTGGCTGACATGTCATAGCATAGCTGCCATTTTATGGAGCTGTCAGATGCTTTCCCTGCCATTACGCTGCCAGCAACCTTCATCAGATGCAGCTCAATGGAAGATAAGACACCTAATCAAGAAAACATCAGCAGTGCCTTGCTGGGCTACATGTAGGCCAATCCTTATCACACTGCATCATGGGAAAAGCTCCTTTATTAGCAAGAACTCCAACCTCACTGATATAAAGACAAGGATCAGAGTGTTGGCTTTTTTTTTGGTTTGGGTTGTGTTTGTTTTTTTTTTTTTTTCTTTTTTGTCTGAAGGGATTGGTGAAACTAGCCGGCGTTATTTGTGTATCATGTGTACACCAGTTTAGCATCTCGCAAGTGGGTGGCTCGCTGCATTGCCGGGCTGCGCAGCCTTAAGTTTATTTGCATTCTCCTCAGTTGTATATTGTTTGACATGGTTCGTGGTCAGCTCCGGGCATAAGTGAGGAGGGGAAGGAAGCTGCTCTGAATTAGTATCTCCCCCAACAAGGGCAGACGGGTTTCAGTGGGGGCACGGTCCTGATGTCAGGAGCGCACATGTGTGTGCAGGGGTACCCCCGCACCCCCCCACACATATGCACACGTGCACTGGCGGGCGCCCCCGGGAACACACAGGTAGCAGCTGCAGCTGGATGCAGAAGGGGTTGCCAAAGGCTACAAACGCTGTTCTGGAACTGGACATATGGAAACAGTTTTAACTCTTTGCAATCAGCCTTTAACGAGGAATAGGAAGGCTGGTAAATCAGCATGAGTTGCAGGGGGGGAGGTGCAGTTGGGATTTCAGCGCCACAGAGGTTTTCCCCCCTCCCTTCCTATGGATGCTCATGATATCCTATGCTCTGGATGATCTAACTGGGAAGAGGGAGGTGAGGGGGTGGGAAGCTATCTCAATAGCTGCCCCCTCCTGCTCCATAGCCTCGTGTCATCTGCCTGTTGTACCTACCACCAGCAGGGAGAGAAGGCATTCTTCCTGCAAGGTTTTCCATGGCTTTTTCCCTAATGGAAAATTTGCAATTCCCTGAAAGAGGGTCTAGCTTAGAAGAACAACTAATTCTGAATTTATTTTAAGTGGCAGAAAAAAAATGAAAAGTATGTATATAAGCACATAGAGGAAATCAATAAACCCTGGCTCACGTTAAAGGGGATATACAGAAAGAACAAGGTTTGCTAGTTGTGGCTGAAGTGATCAACGTCAGCTTTACATTTCATGTTCTACATATGCTTTAATTACAAGTCCCTTCTTTAGCAAAAAAAACCCCAAAACACCCATATTTCAGAAACTGCCTTTTTAAAATGATCATATTAATATAAGAACTGTAAACAAGCAAGTATTTCCCAAGCTTAGAATCTTCTGCGGATCCTGTTTTCAGTTCATGATCTTCCACATTTTGCTCTATATTTTATACTTGAAAAGTCTTTGCAATTGAAAGGCTATTTGCCATGAGCCATAAGTAAGAATCCAGGACTATTGCTGTATGGATGCACCACACTACAGCTCACACACGCACCCCACCAGGACTCCTCATTGCTGCAGTTCTTCTTTCCTATCCCTGTGTTTGTCTTTTTTTCCACTCCCTCCCACCTTTTTCCCTCCCATGAAGATTACCTCCAGGGTTAACCACTTGTGCAGCTGAGAGCCCACTGCAGCTGTACCCACCACAGGAGTGCAGCACTGATCCCACCGATGAATTGGGGTACCCATGCATGCACCCCATTGCTGTGGGATGAGCAGGAGGATTCTCTGCCATGGAACAGTTAGCCTTTAGCTGACTGTCAAAGCCGGCATCCGTGGCCGATTTAATTAAGTCCTGAAACAGTGACAGCACGAAAAGAAATGACTCTCTGAGCAAGTCCAGAGCTCTGGCAACAGAACAGCTCTGTAGCAACACCAGGTGCATCAAAAGATTATTTTTTTTTCCCTTCTCCATGTGTGCTATTGAGGTCAGCTTGCTGCCTCAGATTCCTGTTTTAAATACACTGATAAGGCCAGCATCAAAAAAAACATAGAATTAATGAAGAATCTGGACGTGCCAGTTGTCTAAATTTATATAAACCTTTTTCTAGAAGAGCTCTTCACAACAGATGAGAATGTTTCCTTCTTTTTCATTTCAGCTCTGTCACAATGATAAATACGAACCTTAAGAAATTTTAGATTATTGGAAGCCCTGTCTATGGTCAGCTGCTGTGGGATGGCTCAGCATGCTTACAGTCCACAGGAGGTGTTAACTCTGTCTGGCTCAGTCCCTTCATCCTGGTCAAACAGCCTGGCCTGGAGTAAACATTATAAAGTATGGAGAGCATCAGCAGCAGAGATTTATCCAGTTGTCAGTAGGCAGTGTACAGTCAGATGTCTCGAATGGTGAATGGTTACAGGCTAAATCTCTCCCGTGGCTTTACTAACTGGCTCATCATCATGGTGGGACTGCACACAGCAGTCAACCCCAAGTGTAAGATAAACCTTGGACAAGAAGAAGGATGCTGCTGCTTGCTTTCACTCAACCATCACACTTCCCCGTGCAAGGAAACATGAGACTAGTGTAAAGAGGTCGTTTTTCTGCAGTTCCTTACCCACTTAAGACTGATTTCAGGTGAAGAGACCAACTGCTTCAGCCACTAATCTGCCTTACCAGGGCAATTCGCAAATCCCCAGCAGCGCTGTGACGGCCTGGAGTGGGAGCTCACGCTTTAGGTAATCATGAGCCAGTTCATAGTGCTTAAAAGAGGATAAAAGTTTTATCGCGCTATAGCTAGCTGAGAGATCCCAGGCTGCTCTTAGATGCCCAGCCCATGGCAAATCCGATCTTGCAGCATCCTTTCCTACCAAGCCCCCTGCAGCCAGTGGATCTGCTCCATCACTGAAGAACACAGCCCCTCAAGCTTCAGGGAGACTACCACACATCTCTTGTAGGCACAAACACCACAGGGATATTAGTTTTTTATGCATCCAGAAAAGACAGAGTGAATGACAACTCTCCCTTCTGTTCCTGTCTGTTGCCTTCTTGCATTAGTTGAGGGCAGAATGAGGATTTCTGGCACCCAGAAAAACAACGCCTGCAGCCCTGGTCAGAGTTTGCTTCCCATACACGTGCTGCTCCCATGCCTCCCCCTGCCTGCTGGGAGGTCTGCCTTTCTCCCAGCCATCTCTGTTTTGCAGATGGGATTTTTCAAGTGTTGTAATATGTAGGAAGAGATCTTATTTCCTATGCTGCTTGATGATACAGTCATGAACAACACAAGGAGAAATATGTAATTGGACAAAATTTTTCAATGGCCCTTTTTCTCTTCAGAAAAAGACAAATTCACGAGGAAAGCACATGGTGTTCCTTGTTACATAATACCAATGCATTTCAAGGTTATTCAGAATTCCATTTTCGTAGAAGAGTGGGGTTTTTTCAACTGGAGTAACTTAAATTTTTCAAGTGAGTTGGATTGCATCTTTTGCCACATTTTCAAAGGAACAAAACAAGATATCAAAATACAAAATTTGAGGGAACAAAAATCTGTTTCTTATTTAAGTGAAATCAGATGCAAGCAAGCTTATCCATTTCTAGATACCTGTCTTCATAACATATTAAGAAAATAATTGCCAGCCTGACTTTTCCCCAGGGAATTTGATTTTTGTCAGGTTTGTTTTCTCCAGGCTGGCTCAGCTTCTGACTCTACTCAAGGGGACATTCCCATTTCAAATCCAGGAGGCAGCTAATGAAGACCACCATATATAATGAACCCTCAGGAATCAATTAGTTTCTTTCCATAAGGTCCCAACACCTACTAACAGAGAGGCTCAAACAAAGAACTCACAGTACGCTGCTCTGGTGGATATGCAGTGCTGGCACAGCGAGAGCCAAACTGGTAATGCAGATTTAAGTAATTACGGAGAGCAATAGCAAGGTTCAAATTTTGGTATGATATTGAAATGTTTGGGTTTTTTGTCTGTTTGTTTGTGTTTTGTTGGGGTTTTTTGTTGTTGTTGTTGGTTTTGTCAGGGATTTTTTTTGTTGTTTGTTTGTGGTGTTTTTAAAATCTACTACTATAAAAGTTCTTGATTGTTTTTGGAAGGAAAAAAACCAACACAGTGATTCTGAAAAACTCTATTGTATTTTTTTCACTGGTGAACAGAGACAGCTTAGTGTCCTGAGACTACCCACAGTATGTACAGACCCTTGCAGGGTTGGCAATTCCCTTTCTATGGCAGTCAACAAGCCTGCAGGCAGACACAGATCACAGCTCCTATTTCCTTTCCATCGTTTACCAGCAGTCCTGGCAAACTGTGAAGGTTCCAGGTGACGCATCTAGCAAATGTGACGCCCATTCACAAGAAGGGCCAAAAGACTGATCCAGGGAACTACAGGCCTGTCAGTCTGACCTCGGTGCCTGGGAAGGTCATGGAACAGATTATCCTGAGTGGCATTATGTGGCACGTGAAGGACACCCAGGTCATCAGCCCCAGCCAGCACGGATTCATGAAAGGCATGATGATTCCTTCATAATGTGGCAGGGGTGGTGAATAATTGCTATTAACTTTGCTTAGCCTTTCTATTTTTTCCATTTGACATTAGTAAAGAGAAAAGTAATGTTAAAAAAAAAACAAACAAACCAACAGCCAAACATTAAAATAATCAAACCATGGTATCACTTGTCCAAGAAATATCTTTGCTGACTGCTAAAGTGATGAAAACCAGCATTCTTACAAAGTCCATTTTATAACCAGACATTTCCACTTTAGCAGTTTCTTCCTCATGGATAGACATACTTCCTCTCTTCTGGAGCTTGAGTGCCCAAGTAGCAGAGTACTTACAGGAATGTGGAGAGCTCCATAGTTAAATCACAAACAGTCCTGGCTAAGAGGAGCCAGCAGCAGCAGCAGCTTCACTGAAGGGCTGCCGTGGAGGATGACTGGCAGTGTCTTTCCAGTATCCCTCCTTTTGCTTCTATCATAAGTGCCTGGTAGTCTTCCAGCAGTTTTTGTGACAGGCAGTTAACAATAAACAGAGGGTAGCAGGTGCCAGTTGGGGGTGAATAATCTGGCTTCAAAAAGGCTGGAGACCCAGTTCCCAGGCTGTTGACATTTGGGAAAGAAACTAATGCTAAACTATTGTTTGCAAGTAACTTTTTGAAGTCACAGACACCGAGTTCTGACTAGTGAAGTAGATACGGCAAAACAGTTAAAACTACTGGTTTTATAAGTATAGAGAGGAAAACATAAATGTTTTATTTGAAAAACTAATCATAGTATAATTTCAATGTGTCCACAGAACTGCTGCAGCTTGTGTATAATAAACTTGTGTACTCTCCTAACAGCAACCTATACAGGAGACAGCCTGTGGGGGAGACATACCCAAAACTGGAGGGTTCAATAGTACATTCTAAACCAATCCTTTAAAACAGTTCATTTGCCTTATTTCCATAGTACAGGTGAGGCACAATAATCTAAAAGCTAAAATTCTAGCATTCTGCTAAATTTATTTTTTTAAAAGTTTATGAAACACAGTAGATGAGTTTTTTTCATTTCTAGAAAGCTTCCCCATAGTAAAAACATTATTCAAAGATGGAGGTGAAGTTACACTTGCCATTTTCAAGAAAAAAGTTGTTTGATATTTAAGAAATCCATATCTCACACAAGTGTTCTTTATTCACTACGTGCTCTGTTTCATGAGGAGGGTGGCTGTCAGTGTTCATAGGACAATACTCCATCCATCTCATTTGTGGTTTGGATTTCATCCCCACGAGCCATGCGAGAATCATAGAAATCTGAATTGTATCCCCTGAGATTCAGTGCTACGAAGCCCAGTAATAAATGGAAGTCATTATGCTGCTTGTTCACAATCTCCTTAGAAGAAGGGATGGATTCTTTTCACCGCCTCTTTGAAGAGAGGGGCATACTGATAGGCTTCACCAAATACACTGCACTTTTGTAACTAGATGTGGAGCAAGCACTTAGCTTACACTACATCTCCAGTTCAGGGCCTGCTGAAACAACCTTATCCACCAGGACCAAACCCCAACTTGGTACTCACTGTGCACTGGCATGAACAGTAGCACAAGCCAGAGGGCTCTGAGGAAATCGGTGCCCTTCATCGAAATGCCACTGCAAATGTGGCCAAAAACACATTAAAAAAAAAAAAAAAAGGAGCAAACCGGACTGCTTCCTCTTTTTAGGACTGACAGCCAAATGCAACAGCAACTCCTTGCCATTTTGCCACAGAGCTGTCCCTTTTGCACAAGTGTCCCCAGGCACTGCTGTCACACTGTGCCCTCACAGCCATGCCAAGTGCACACCGGGTGGGCAGGGGATGCTGCTGCCCCTCAAAGCCAGCACCCCCCAGTGGGACAGGCAGGCCACTTGTCCTAATCAGAAAATGTATATGCCACACGTATATTATTTCTCACTCAGCATAACTGCCACTGTTCTCTCAATTAGCTCTATCTCATTTCTTGCATATCTCACAATCTTAAGCAATTCTTGACTTCTCCAGCATAGCACAGTTTATTACTGGACATATTAACTGCTATAATGAAGTCTAAGTGGTTTTCCTTTATTTCACATGCCTTGGAAATCAATTACCTGAGAAAAACATAGGCTAAGAGATTTTTTTCTTCCTGTGTCTACCAGTTTTACTTGATGAAAAAAAACCTCAGGAAACAACAGGGAGAGAAAGGGGAAGACATGATTTCCAGCTAGATTTTTCCAAGAATGTTTTTATTTAGTTTCTGTATTTCATTCCAATGTTTTTGCTGGAATGACATAAAATGGGCTTGGTTTTAGCTAGACATGTGACAGATATCAGTCTCCTTCATTTGGGAAGCATTGTGTAGCTGTGTTGCTGAAAATAACCTAGTGATATCCTGTAGCTACTGGTTTATCTCTGTGTAAGACTTACGATTACCTTCATTCCACCTGGTTGTTCAGGTAGTAATGGTTAATGATTTCCCCACAATGAGCATTTTCATGATCTTTCACATCCTCCTTCAGTTCGCACTCCAAAAGCCTGGTTTGCTTGTTACAAGAAACCCACAGAGGCAGGGGTTGAGCTGTATGTAGAGCTTGGTGTTGTTGCATGGCTGCAATTGATCTCACCTAGTTATATTACATAACAGAGGTGAGAAAAAAGACCAGAGTTGGGAGAAAATTTCATATGTGAAAGATCTAAGAACTCCATTTCCTATTAATTCCCCTGGACTACATAAAGTTTGTTCTTGACAGCGTCTTTCAGCATAATGGTCACAGAAGTTGTGCTATTCAGGAGCTGGGCGTGTAATCTCCTCAGCGTAAGGACAATTCCTCTTTGGATCCCCAGAAGATCACTATGATCCCGTGTAGGAGGTATAGGAGCAATCTCTGTAGATGAATTTTGCTTGCAATGCCTTAGCATGTCTTTTTGTGCCAAAGTGTCTCTCCAGTTTTTAAGTTTGCACCTGCTATGTTTCTTTCTTCAATGACGTGGGCTCCAACATGTTCCCTCCTGCTCAGTGCCAGTCAGCAGCTGGCAGATTGGCAGTGTCCTAAGAGACATGCTGATTTTAGACTGTTATTCTTCACACTGGAGCCTGTGTTAGGCAAACCAGGTGGGCAAGGCTCAAGGCAGACATTTTTTGCCTGGAGTTTTGGTGCGGGATTACTGGACCTCAAACAGTTATCTGTCTCATGCCAGAGGGGAGGGCTGAGCTTTCTCAATGCGAGTATTAGCCAAACTGAGTAGTTTTCAGTATCCTCTTGACTAAAGGCTTCCAATTTATTTACTGAATATTAGCAAGACCAGATACTGTACTATTGTGAATTGAGGCAAGTTTTGGCCTGCTCGTTTTGTTTTTTTTTCCCCTTCATATGTTTTTTTGTCTTCAGTCCAGTTTTGCTATTAAAAAGTTAGCAAACCATTGGTAGAGCATGAAGTAATCCAACAAACTGAAAAATCCTCTGCTGTCACATTAGATACACCAAACTTGCAGGAAATGGCAAACATGAGGAATGAGAAGTTTAGAGGGAGCTCGGCAACCCCGCATTAGAAGACGCTAACCTCTTCAAAACTTACAACTCTAAGGACTTATTAGACAATTTGTCCAGACTTGGAACGTCATTTTTGAAAAGTCAAATCTGCAGGGAATATGCAGGAAGACTTGGGAAGAGCGGAGTGCACCCATTCATAACTCAGCAATTCCATGGGGAACTTCCAAGGAATTGTGCTTAACAGGGCAAAAGCATCTGAACTGACCATAGCAAAAAGGATAAAGGGACTAATCTTCACATGCAGGCTTGCTAACAATACCACTGATCCTTGCATCTCATTACCACTCTGAACTAGAACCATTTTAATAGTGGAAAGAATTCAGAGTCATGCCTTGGAGGAACTCTTGGAGCTCTTTATGTCTCATTCAGAAACTTAAACCAAACCAGACGTGCACCTTCAGCCCCTCATGTTTCTAAATGCTTATCTAGATTTACTTTTACGTTTCCTATGAAAGCAGCGTGCTCACCTTCCTGCCATGTTTTGGGAAGGATTCATTAAAAATTTTCCTGTAATGATGCACTTTCTTATTTCTTACATACTACAGGGACCATTACCTATTACCATTTGCTACTACAAGAACCAACACCACTAACATAAAGTTTTTGGTAATATATTTGCCCTCAGTTGAAATGCGTAGTCAGAATTCTCGGCTTGAGTGCCACAATCAAAATGAGTCAGACAAGACATTTCACATTTTTGAAATTTTTCTTTGCCAATTTTTAGGGTTTAGGCAGAGAATTTCAAGTGATCATATTACACTGGATTAAATATTTTCTACTTGCCTCCTGACCTGCGGTAGTGGACTGTGGTCTTAGTCTAGGCCCTGTGTGAAGTAATGACATTCCTGCCAGTTTTGGACATCTCAGCACTTTCATAGTTATTCTTCATTTAAAATTGTAAACTGATTTCCTTATGAATAAATTTCTTACTTGAATAGTTTTATATTATCACCCTTTACATTTGACTGGTTAGAGACAAAATTTTACTTCTATCATATAAATTAGTGCATCATTTCAAATCTTAGTGGGTACTTATGCATTATTTTCTTCCTTACAAAGAAGGAAGAAAGCTCCTTTTTTTTACCCCTCTACTCTGCACTCATGAGACCCCACCTGGAGTACTGTGTCCAGCTCTGGAGTCCTCAACATAGAAAGGACACAGAACTGTTGGAATGGGTCCAGCAGAGGGCCACAAAGATGACCTGAGGGATGGAACACCTCTCCTGTGAAGACAGACTGAGGGAGCTGGGCTTGTTCAGCCTGGAGAAGAGAAAGCTCCGTGGAGACCTTATAGCAGCCTTCCAATAGCTGGAGGGAGCCTACAGGAGAGCTGGAGAGGGACTCTTTGTCAGGAAGTGTAGTGACAGGACAAGGGGTGACAGCTTTAAATTGGAAGAGGGGAGATTTAGATTAGATACGAGAAAGAAATTCTTTCCTGTGAGGGTGGTGAGGTACTGGAACAGGTTGCCCAGGGAAGTTGTGGATGGCCCATCCCTGGGAGTTGTGGATGCCCCATCCCAAGGCCAGGCTGGATGGGGCTTTGAGCAACCTTGTCCAGTGGGAGGTGTCGCTCTCCATGGCAGGGGGGTTGGAACTTGATGATCTTTAAGATCTCTTCCAAATCTAAGCATTCTATGGTTCTATGATTCTAAATGAATGACTATGATTTTTATTTTTTTTCATCAAAAATTCTAGTACTCCCAAATGAAGATTAACATAGTAAAAAAAATAAATCACAATTTTTATCATTAACAGAGTGAAATGGCATTGATTAAAAAATGCAAATAACATTGTGTTGAAAAATCCTTTGAAAACAAACATTTTTTGTCAAAATAGTCTAAATTAAGCTGTCATTATCTAATGAAAATGCCAAATGTTTATACTTTCCATCTAGAGCAAATCAGCACAAAATTTATATATTTAATAGCATTCTGATTTCATTGAACAGTCATAAATCGGGTCCTGAAAAATTCTTTATTTTTAATTCAGTGTGTGCACTTCCTCATATTCATTTACTGAGGTTCAGACATATGCTTACCCTAGAGAGCTGCAAGTAAATCCATGCTTATACAGCAGATACTTGGAGAGACAGTATGTTGCTGAGGTGCAAAATCAGTTCTGAATTCTCAATAAAGGTGTATGATGTTCATATTGTCACATTCCTTCTCCCTTATCTTTTCCTGAGAAGCTATAGAGGTTGTTGAATTGACCCTCTACAACTTCTCCATCTAGGTGCTCAACAGAACATCAGCAAAACTGCATTAGCATTTATAGTTTAGATTTTATGTGAATCTTTCAGAAAAGTAGTTCTTTTGGGAGAGATTTTACAATCCTTCAGTTATAAACTGCTGCTTGTCTTTTGACATCTGCCAAGATAATCATCTGCTGCCTAATTGGAAGACGACAGAAACGTGGAATGTTTGAGTTGCATCTGACATCAAGCATTTGTTTCAAGTGACAAAAATTTTGAGTCCTTTGCCCTGAGAGGAGTTTGAAGAGTCTGTAAGAGAAAAGAGAAACTCCTTCTTGGGTATCTCACCTGGGCAAGCAGCCTAGTGCCCAAGCTTTCTGTGGGGAAAACAATTCCAGCTGCATATAGAGCGGCTTCCTCCCCTCCCATTATCAGCATGGGACCCAGCTCCACTACGTTTCACAGCTCAACTGCTTCCTCTGTCACTACTGTGGAAGTGATAAAAATTATCTCCCTGACTTCAAGAGGCCCTCTCCCAGCCACAAGGAGATGCTGCTCTGAGGTACATAGGATGGTGCTAGATATGTCTTTGTACAAAAGAATGAGAGAGAAGAAAGAATGGTCGCAGAGCCACGCTGCTCAGGCTTCTCCAAAGCCCTGTCCCCTGCCTGGTGTTCTGTCACTGACTGTGAAAACACACTGGGTTAATAAAACATGCTTTATCTCTCTAATGAGGTTCCTGGCTATTCAAGGTGCAAAATAAAGAACAGTTGGTCTGGTAGAAAATGCACTTCATCTCCTTTTACAGTCTTTACACGGAATCATAGTATCACAGAATGGTTTGGGTTGGAAGAGACCTTCAAGACCATCTAGTTCTAACCCTGTGCCATGGGCAGAGACACCTCCCACTAGACAAGATTGCTCAAAGCCCCATCCAGCCTGGCCTTGAACAGCTCCAGGGATGGGACAAACACAGCCTCTCTGGGCAACCTGTTCTAGTGCCTCACCACCCTCACAATAAAGAATTTCTTCCCTATTATCTAATCTAAATCTCTCCTTTTTCAGTTCAAAACCATTTGCTACATCTTGTGGTGACTTCTCTCTCCCTAAGGATACAAAGACATCGCCTGTTGTATTTGTCCGTGTGTGACTATTTTTTCAGAGTTACCAAGGTACAATATCCTTTGACTAGTCTAAGAAAAAATATGCTCTTGCCTGTTGTTTTCTGAGAGTGTTAAGGTGTGAGGACAGGGAAAACATAGCTGGTATTTCAGTGTTAGGATTTAATACCCTTAAGTAAAGCTGAAGAGCTAATCCTTCCTGCCCAGAGTAACTCTTACCCTTTCTATTTGCTGAAGATGTACTAATGGTGAGTAAAGATATTCACAGTTAAAATTTCCAGTCCTGGCTGTTAGCGATGAATAACCAGAATTCTTCCCCACCCAGACACATACTGCATGTCTGCTTTTTGTATAAATATGCCCAGAATATGCAACTGCTTAGACTAGCCAGCTTGGATGCAGAAGGGTATTTTCAATTTCCCTGCACCCAGTTTCTATGCTAAAGGTGTACATATATAAAACTCCAATATTTGAAAATGAAATAAATTTAAATCTCAACATGATCACTTAAGGCATACTCACCAATTACTCTTTTCTTTATTGTAATCCAAATTCAAAAGCAGACAACTAAACACAAGTTTCCTATATAATTTTTCTCTTTGGCACAGATATGCATAAAAGTTTGTTATCATGAGCTGAAAAATACATAGACTTCAAATTCTAGTCACCTATGCACTCCTGGATGTTAAGCAGCCAAAATTCCTTATCTGACCTGGTGGATATGGCCAGTTCTTCTGAAGTGGACTATCAGGCTTCTGTGATCTGGATAATAAAATGTAAGGGAAGAGACAGCATTTGAAAAGCCTTCAGTGTGCAGTAACAGCGTGCAGAGATTAACAATAATAAGTGATTAATACAAGTGCCACACATTGTCTGTCAGGGGTCTTGATGACAGTCTGCGTCCATTTCGGAGACGAGCTGGGACTGCACAGCCAGCACAGGGGTTGGCTCAGCCAGCAGAGGAGTGGGAATGCAGAGGGATGACACCGGTATTTCAACTTGTGTCATTTGAGGTGCTCTTACTACCCTGCCTGACTCCCAGCTGCTGATCCAGAAGAGGAGTGGCATCCCATAAATGCTGCATTGAACTTGCTGCTCCCACCCCATTGTCACGCTGGCCCTTAGATGTCTGTAAGAGCAAAAAGTACTGGCATCAGTCCTTTTCCCTTCTTCTAGGCTGTCTGGTGCTGGGCCTCTAAAACCCGTTGTCCCTTGGGATGGGCACCAACAGCTGACCACTGGGACAAAGAGCAGAGGGTTTAGCAGTGACTAAGACAAATACTAATACCTGACTGCAGTTTGAATGCTAAATAATTTTCAATGAAAAGTCTGTAAAAAGTTGCCTGATGAGCAGTGAGAACAATCACAAATGAAAGGATTCACCATAGCACTTGTTCTAATCTAAACAGGAACAAAAATACAAATATTTACAGACCTAATTTCATCCTCAAATGAGAATAAAATATTTGCAACAAAGATTATTGTGCAGTTCTAATCTGTTTATATTTTGGGAGAAACTTTGCACTACCTTCTCTTAATAGTTTCTCATCATTAGTTCTAGTTTAAAGCCAGGATAAGCCAGGTGACAAGAAGTAGCTGTTAGTAAGGAATCATAACTGAATGGGGATAGTACTAAATGTGGCCTCATACGAAGCAGTATTAGGATTCATATCATCAAATACATGAACCAACACACTCTAAAGAAAATAATTTGCTGGCAAAACTTGCTGAACACAGTGATAAAGGAACAGCTAATACAGTTATTAAGGTGGACCTAATTCAAAAGAATTTTCCTTGTTGAAGACAAATGCAAAGTTATGTATGGGAACAAAGAATGCAGCTAAGTCTGGGGAACCATACCTTGAATTATAGTGGGCAAAATCAGAGAATGAAGTTGCAGCAGAAAAAAAGATCAAAATGACCACTGAATGAATAATCAACAGATCAGGCTGAAGTAGGAAGAGGATTTTCCTTCTCTGGGATAGCATTGACCATGATACAGCTCTAAATGAAATCTTATGCCTGTAAATGTCTTTCAACTGCCATCACATAACAATAACATGAACATTATTCACTAATGCCCTTCAGCAAGACTGTAAGTGCACATTCACTTAGTTTATCAAATGCATACATGTCTAAAAGGCAATTTTATTTTATTTTATGAGTAAGTTTAGGCAAAGAAAATGCTGATTGCTTCAAGATTCTTCCAGTTAGAAAGAACAGCACAAATGCAACACATTCAAAGGAGAAGCTTAAGACTTCAAGTTGGAAAAGAGAACAGTGAAATACTGGGAATGAAAAAAAGTAATAAATTAACTGAAGGCTCAGGCTCCCAAGGTAAATGATGGATTTTGGCTTCTTGACACCTTCAAGAACAGCCTTCTTGGAGACTGAAGAGGAGTTGAATGGAATTATATTTTCTATTTTTCATAAGCTGTTCAAGATCTTAAATTTACAACATATATATGCAGTGGTTGTGACAGGTGAGCAAAGACTATAAAAAGTTATTTTGAGAAAGAAGTTCTGCAAGACACTGCAAACATGGCTGTGATGTCTGAACAGAGGCCCTCTAGGTTATTGATCCACCAGCCTGAGTTCTTGAAAGGAAAAACAACTGGAAAGAGAGAGAGTACAAATTTTACAGCTATCTCAGAAAACCAGTTGTCTGTACTACAATTTATTTCCACATTTTATCTTCTCTCCCCAAAGAATAGCAACTCCTTATAGATATATGATGTAACTAACTAGCATGGGGGAGAGAAGACACGTTTCTGTCAGTAAAGGAGTATAAATTAAGTATTTGGAGAAAGACTACTCAGCCATCAATACCTATCACGGTACATTAAACAAACTTTTCTCTTCTGACTTCTGAGATTGCCATGTTCCACTCTGTGTGTGAGCCAGCACACTTACGTGCTACTTGAATGGCTTTTTCGTGTATCTAAGTGAAAAATATGAAGTCCAACATACCTATTAGCACAAGATAGCTCCCCCTTCCCCTCTTTAAATGCTCGTACATATGCAATAAACTCAAAAAAGAGCCAATGAGTGCTTTCAAGTGGTAATTGTTTACTCCTTTCGTAGGCCGCTGCACTTGAGCGCGCACCCGACACCCTCAAAGGTTCCTCCTTCCCAACCGTTTACCTTTCTGCTGGTGGCATGTGTGTACCTGCCAGGCAGACCCTGCCAAACCCACCAGCAAACTGCCCATTCCCTGCACAAATTGTTCTTTATTTCCTCTTTCACAAAGACAACCCCTGCCTCTTTACTGAGAGTTGCCAGTAAGGCTGGGGGTACAAGGCTTCCACTGTTCCCCTCTCTGCAAGAGCACAATGTGCTTGCTTTAGATAAAAGCTCTGCCTTTCTTTTCAAAGCAAGATTTGTCTCCCCTAACAGGCCTCTACCCTTTTTACTTAGCAATCAGAACAGACATCAAATACGTTTTACATAACATTCTTTTTTAAATCACTCCAAACAATTTCTGATTTTACTATCTGAGAACAATAATGACATTATATGAAGTGAATAAATTAGGAAAACTTACACAAAATATTTTCTGCAACTACTGTATTAGAAAACAACTTTTTCCAGGCTTCAAACCTTTTGTTTTAAATACAGCAATATATATATATATAAAGATTAATTAAAGATATCTGTGCAGTTATTTGGACATGTGTCAACTCTAAAAAGAAAACAAGACATGAATAATGAAGACTGACAGAAATGCAGGAAGGTGGAAGGTTGGCAGCTGTTATTTGTACACCAAAATAAACTTCCAGGTATTTAAAGAAAAAAAAATGTACCTGTCTTCAGCAACATTTTCCTTTCTATAGTCACACCTCAAGAAGTGTGCCTCAGAAGATAAAGCCACTTCAAAAATACAGAACTTCTTTTCCGGAATAGGGTTATTTTTGTTTATTAACAGCACTTCCAAAGTGACTATAAAAAATGGGATTACATTTTCCCAGAATGCAATTTTGCAACTTTATCCTTCTGTAGAGATGGCATAAATTTTATGGCCCCAAATTAGATTAATTTTTTATTTTTTTTTAAAGCAAAAAGACAAAAGACAAATTTTCTGGGACTATCTTAGTTGATTAAATCCCTGTCACGTGGCTTCCCTTGTACCTTACCACAGGTAAGTAAGGTACAGCTGAGTTGCTATCTGTCCTTCAGTTATGATACTGCTAAATGATACACCAGGATACTTATTTTCAGAGATGTTGTGGAAAATTATTCTCCAAGATAGTTACATATCCAACAGATTACTGAGTACCAACACAGAACCTGGAGAAATCTTGGTCTTTAGGAAGCCCAGCCAAAGTGAGTGTTAGGTTCACTAGTCAGACTTCTCAACCCTGAATTTTGTAGCAAACCAGTCTGATTTAGAAACATGATCAACACCAGCAAAGTAAGCTGAACTTAGTTATCAGCAGCATGTAGAAAACTAACACATGTTCAATAGGACCTGCCGGTATTACTGGCATTTAACTCAAGGCAAAAAGCACAGTATTTGTATGTTTACGGGAAGCCACTGAGTACCACTGAGGTGTACCTTATTCGACTGCTTCTCCCTTGTTCGTTCAAATCAAACACAGCTGCCAGAGAGCTGCAGTGTAAAATTTTCTGAGAAGTGTGTTACTCCTGTGTCTTACTGCCCAGGGAGGGGGGGACACATGTCTCTGGGTGTCCTGGGAGCTCTGGAAATCCGGTATGGGATTATGGCCTGGGCTGCTGTGTCAGGGGCTGTGGCAGCTCACACAGCAGTGCTCATGCTGGGGATCGCAGCTTCCACCTTTGGCACCGCAGCTCCACCCAGGAGAACCAGACTTGAAGGCAGGTCTTCAGAGTCCCACATTTGTGGTCTAGCCCAGTGGGTTAGCATCCCTTAGCTATGAAAACAAATTATCAGATTTCACTATTGCAGGGCTCGAATTACTGCATTGTCTGCACCTACACTGCTTGGAGAAAAAAAGAGGAGCCTGTGGCCCAAATGGCAGCCAACAGGCTGTGGAAGCAGGGATTTTGGCCGCAGCTACAGGGAAGTCCTAGCTCCATGGCATAAAAAGCGAGCTTGTGAAGCATATCCTAAACAGCAAGATCATGTTATATTAGGGGATAAATTATTACTTAGGCTGGAGAGAGTCGTTACTCCTCAGCAGCACCTGTCCAATTGATTTTATGGTCAGCTCTGTGCGACTGAAACGCAGCTTTTTTGGCTTAGTGCATACAAAACCTATTGCTGCACATGTCTGATCTTAAACTAATCCTTCGGCAAAAGGAATGTTTTTGAGAGGTGAAGTCTAATGAGAAAAATATTGTGAAACTAGAGGACATACAAAGAATGTGCTGTGATTGATACAAATTCTGGCCTGTTTTTTTTCACATTAGCTTAGCTATATTTTATTCAGACTGACACATCCTCCATCCTTCCTCCAGCCTGTTTACTCAGCTGGATATCCACAGGGTCCAATTTTCCCTCCAATTGCCCTTGCACACTCATATAATTGCAGCTCATGTGGGTAATTGGTCAGCCTACAGCAGTCTTTGCATGCATTTGTTCATCTGCACTACCTGGCAGCCTCTTAAAATGAATTTACAGACTCAAAGTACTGTTGAATACTTTGTTTCATTCAGTTTATAAAAGGACAAAACACATCAAGAAATACTTCCAGGAGCTTTAGGCATTAAAAATACTGCAGCGTACACATTAAAATTATTTTTATGGGCAAGTGGGAATAGATTTCTTTTTCCACACATCAAAAAGAAGGCACATGCTCACACAAGGCAGTTGTATCTAATTTCTAAATACTAAACTGAATAAATTTGATAGAAGAGATCAACCAGATCTGAAATTATGACGTGGGGAAAAGACGCCCATTGCAATTTCAAACAAGAGAAGCTGAAACTGTTGGCAGTGGGCAAGAACGTTTTTTTCTGGAAAAAAAAAAACACCACAGAGAACACAGAATTTTACAGGTCAATTTTATGCTGTTGTGGGNAGTTCTGTGCCACAAACTGTCATCATGTAGTTCATGCTCCCTTATTCATGAAGTGCCACAATTCAGCTATTTTAATCATATCCTTGCAGGCACAACCACTGGCTTTTTATTTTGGTTCACTATTCCTTCCATGGATCTTCCCAGGTGTCTGAAACCCTCCCTTCTTCTACAGCTAAGACTACTGCTCACACCATATCCAGCAGCTTCTTCATTCCTCTCTGCTACATTTTAGAGTGGCAACCAATACTTCTGCACTTCTTTTTACATGCCTAAGTCTAGTATCCTGTTTGAAAGAGACCAAAATGTGTGAAAGCCTCTGCAATGAAGTCTGACATAAATTCACATGTACACAAAGCAGAAGAGTTGCCAATTCAGATATATTTTAATTCTCCCAAAAAGTGTTCCATGAATGATTATGTGTGATGTAACACAGTGTATAAAAACAAACAAGCCAAAGAGAGAAAAAAAATCTCAATTTTTGCAATTTGAAAAATGGCAATTTATATAGCTTTCAGTTTATACCTGGATTAGAGGCTCCTACTCTGGCAGGCACTACAGTGAACTGCAAACTCTATTTTGGTATAAGTACATGAGAAGCTACCTGGGTCTCCCATACTGATACCCCCTGATGAGCACAGTTCAGAGATTTGGTTCTTTTACCTTACATACCAAAAGCAGAGAGCAGGAAAATAAAACCCCAAAACAAAAAATCCCCACCCAAACATACAAATAATTTAATTATTTAGGCAGGACATTTAACTGTAACTAGTGCTGTTATACCAATAGATAGTCCTAACAGGAAGTTTTCAATGCTTCCACCGACACTCAGCTCTTCTCATAAAAACAAACAACAAAGCTCAGATAATAAGTACGTCACTACTTACTCCATGATTTTTCACAGTTCAGTTTTCCAAAACAATCACTTGGGATTCCAGTATTGAATGATGAGAGTAATTTATAAAAGAGTCTAAAAACAGATTTGGAGAATATTGGCAAAGTATTTATGCAATTTTAAACCAATGCAAATGAAATCCAGAGAAGAAGAAAGTTTGATTATTTTTTTATTTAAAAATAATTTTTCTTAAAAATACAGTACATAAGAAATCTCAATAGGAATGAAAAAAATAGTACGTATTTTAAATCAACCTGGAAAGAAAAAACAGAAATGTTACATGACTAAAATAAAGATAAATAAAAGATAATTCATAGAATCATAGAATCATAGAATCATGTAGGTTGGAAGAGACCCTTGGGACCATCAAGTCCAACCAACAGCCCTACTCTACAAGTTCTCCCCTACACCACATCCCTCAACACCACATCTAATCTACTCTTAAACACAGTCAGGGATGGTGACTCCACCACCTCCCTGGGCAGCTGATTCCACTGACTGACCACTCTCTCTGTGAAAAACTTTTTCCTAATGTCCAGCCTAAACCTACCCTGCTGCAGCTTGCAGCCATTCCCTCTTGTTCTGTTGCTCATTGCCCGTGAGAAGAGACCAGCACCAACCTCTCTACAATGCCCTTTCAAGCAGTTGTTGAGAGTGATGAGGTCTTCCCTTCCTCAAACTAAACAATCCCAACTCCTTCAATCGATCCTCATAAGATTTATTCTCGAGGCCTTTCACCAGTTTCGTTGCCCTCCTCTGTACTCGCTCCAGCACCTCGATATCTCTCTTGTGCTGAGGTGCCCAGAACTGGACACAATACTCAAGGTGTGGCCTCACCAGTGCTGAGTACAGGGGGACAATCACCTCCCTACTTCTGCTGGTCACACTATTCTTTATGCAAGCCAGGATGCCATTGGCCTTCTTGGCCACCTGGGCACACTGCTGGCTCATGTTCAGCCGCCTGTCGACCAGCACCCCCAGGTCCTTTTCTGCCAGGCAGCTCTCCAGCCACACTTCCCCAAGCCTGTAGCGATGCATGGGGTTGTTGTGGCCCAAGTGCAGGACCTGGCACTTGGCCTCGTTGAAGGCCATGCCATTAACATTGGCCCATCTATCCAGTCTATCCAAGTCCCTCTGTAGAGCTTCCCTGTCCTCAAGCAGATCAACACTCCCACCCAACTTAGTGTCATCTGCAAACTTACTAATAGTGTTTTCTATGTCCTTATCTACATCATCAATGAAGATATTAAAAAGGAAAGGCCCCAGTACTGAGCCCTGAGGAACACCACTTGTGACCGGCCGCCAGCTGGATTTAACTCCATTGAGCACCACCCTTTGGGATCGTCCTTCCAGCCAGTGCTGGATCCAGCAGATCGTACGCTCATCCAGGCCATGAGCAGCCAGTTTTCTCATGAGAATGTGGTGGGGGACAGTGTCAAATGCTTTTCTAAGGTCCAGATATATTATATCCACTGTCTTCCCCCCATCCAACAATCGGGTCATCTTATCATAGAAGGAGATCAGGTTCGTCAGGCAGGACCTGCCTTTCATAAACCCATGCTGACTAGGCCTGATCCCCTGGTTGCTCATCACATGGCTGGTGATAGCGCTCAAGATGATCTGTTCCATCATCTTCCCTGGTATCGAGGTCAGACTGACAGGTCTACAGTTTCCTGGATTTTCCCTTCTGCCCTTCTTATAGATGGGCGTTACATTTGCCACCTTCCAGTCCATGGGGACCTCTCCAGTCAGCCACGATTTAAGGAAGGTGATGGAGAGAGGCTTGGCCAGCACATCTGCCATCTCTTTCAGCACTCTTGGGTGTAACCCATCCGGTCCCAAATTCACTGTTCCCAAAATTCACTGTTTCTCAGAGGGACGTACTCTTGCCCTTTTAGATTTGATTAAAGGAGTAACAGAGTAAGTTTCCCTATTTTGTCATTATTCAGCCAGTCAGCTCACACATTAGCCATTCAGGCATAACCACTGTTAAACCTCGTAAGTTTCAACAAGTCTACTATAAACATTTTTTAAGTATCATTTGAAAACTGTCAAGAACAAACAATAACAAAATCAGTAAAAGCCAATCATGTGCCCATTTGTGAACTACATTTAGAATGCCAATTTACAAAAATCAGTATTATTTTGTTGCTTGGCAGTTAGACTGAAGCTGTTCAGGAGACAGAGTGATAATTTTCTATCTATAAATTACGCTGTGACCGACAGTATCTCAGCCTGGGGAATGCATGCAGAAATGCTTATTGACCCAGAATCATACATAAATTGCAATCTAAGTTTCATATTTTCTGCCTCGAAAAGCACATGTTCTACTGCAAATTTGAATTATTCTTAGTTGTACAGGCAACATTTAGATGGCCCTTGTCACAACAACTGACTTTAATCACTCCACCTGAGTTTGGCAAGCCACAAGGTGCTGTTGAGCAATTCCAGCAGAGCGGAAGTCCTAGGCTAACGCAGGTGCACGTGCTTCCATGAATCCTGAAGTTCAAATGCTCAGCCACCGAGCAAGCAGTACAAAAATCTTTTTGTAAACCAGCGCTTTTGGAAGTTGTTGCAGACACTGTATTTAGAAGTACCGATTCTTCCCAAAAGCAATCCCTAGCATCACTTGACATCACTCAAACAGTTCCAAAGTCCTGATATTTTGACTAATTTAGAATTAGATTCAACTTATTAGTGTAAGAGAAGTAATTAAATTTAACTTTACTAATGCAGGAGACAACTCCCAGTATATTTTCTGCACTCTTAACGATTAAAACTATTAGTCTTAAAACCCACATATATTAGACAGTCAACATGAAAATGAGGTACCCGACACACGAGTAGTAGTAGTGTAGTTGTAACAACAGCAATCATATTTTTACATAAACAGCATGCCAAGAAGGAGTTTGTCACATTTAATCCATTTTAAGTAACTTTAAACAGCACTGAGGAGATTTAGAGATCCCAAGGGAGATTTAGATTAGATGTCAGGAAAAACTTTCTCCCAAAGAGTGGTCAGACACTGGAATGGGCTGCCCAGGGAGGTGGTTCCAGGTGTAAGCTGGAACATAGGAGATTCCAGTTAAATATGAGGAAAAATTTCTTCAGTGCGAGTGACTGAACACTGAAACAGGATGCCCAGGGAGGTTTTGGAGTCTCCTTCTCTGGAGACATTCAAAACTTCAAAACTCGCCTGGACGCATTCCTCTGTAACCTGATTGAGGTGTTCCTGCTCTGGCAGGGGGACTGGACTAGATGATCTTTCCAGGTCCCTTCCAATCCCTGATATTCTGTGATTCTGTGTGATTATTCTGTGATTCTGGGGTGGAGTCACCATCCCTGGTGGTGTTCAAGAAGCATCCGGATGAGGTGCTACAAGACAGTAGCTTAGCGGGTAGTATTGGTGATAGGAGGGGGGTTGGACTAGATGATCTTGTAGGTCCTTTCCAACCTTGTGTTTCCATGTTTTTTATGATTCTATAAAATCACTGTTTGTAATGCCTGTGTAATTTCAAATATGTACATTCACTTAATCGAAGATTTTTAATAATTTGTATAGAAAAATATTTCTAGCACTATATTTTAGAACATTTCCTATTGACTGTTAAGCAAAAGATTGCATATATATATACAAACATATATGCCATATCAAGATCATTACTTGTTTTATCCTGAGCATGATAATGTAAACATGAATCCTGAATTACCTGGAATTATCCTGAATGTGAATGACAATATGATTTGTCATTACATCATCCCAGTTGGCTTTTTATTACCCATGTGGTACAAAGTAATGAGTAAGAATAAAGAATATCTGAACAGCTCAAAACATACACTTTAAAAAAGTTATGTCTGTTAATAAAGACTGATCTATAGGAGATTAGGTTTCTTCTTAAAATCCAAAGTATGTGAGAATTCAAGTCCTGCAAATGGACCAAATTAAATTAACCAAGTTATTATTATTGTTCCTGCTCTGTCAGGGGGATTGGACTAGATGATCTTTCAAGGTCCCTTCCATTCCCTGATATTCTGTGATTCTGTGATTTTTTGGCACAAGAGGCATGGATCTCCAGCTGCTAAATGTACCTGTGGCAGGACTGGAACATTGCATGTGCTGGCTTAGGTCAGGGGATACTGACTCAAGTAACAACAAGGTAAATAAAAAGTTGAATTATAAACAAAATAATGGTTAAGGTTACAGAAGGCTCCTTACTACAGCAAAAAAAAGTCAGCACTTGTTCAAAACCCTTAAGGAGGTGTGACTTCCTTCTGCAGATTGCAGCGTACACAATCCATAACAGTTTCAAACCTTTTAAGCAATTGACTGTGTGCTCTCGAACCAAACTCCAACGGAGCCAGAGAATTTGCATATGAAAAATTACAATTTTGGGGGGGTTTGGGGTTTTTGTTTGTTTGTTTGTTTGTTTGTTACTAATCAAACCAATACCCCGTACCTCCACATCTTACCAGCCTACCCTACCACAGTGTCTATTCAGGCCAAGGCGATATGAACATGACCACACGTAGAACTACTCTAGGGTGCTGTGTGCTCACCGAGAAGATAGGAAAAGTGCCATCAAGGTTGAAAGGGAGCAGAAGAGTGAACAGATCTCATTCAAGGTAGTAACTTCACCACAGTAGCGGATTCATGAACACAGAAGTGATTTTGTCTGGGTAAATGAGGTCCAAGTACAGATGAGAAAGGTCTGCTCTCTCAGACATAAATCCTAGTGGTAACTGCTCACAAGCAGAATTTCTTCCTAGGTCAAGGAAGTGCTTCTTGAAAACATTCTCATTTGCACTCTGTCCTGACCCTTCCTACTATGTGGACATATTACTGAAATACTGAATGAGTGTCAAACAGCAAAATACTTTGGACACCAGATCCAGAGCTGAATGATTTTATGGGATACACCATCTACAACTCAAGCCTCTGAGTCACCAACTCAGGTTATGTTTAAATCTAACTCCCTCTTTCTCAAACACAAAAATTTATCATTACGTTGATGCCAAGAATCAACTACTCAGCAGTAAAACCTAGTTGGCCAAACTTAAGTCATCTGCTCAAAACAAAGTGTAAAGCTTCTACAGATCTGGGACCTCCTCTTTCAAAGGTCCTTCAAGGATTCACATGAGTCAGCACACCAAAAAATCTAAGGGCCATCAAGGGATAATCTCAAACGGTGATAAAATGAGCCTCTGCATCTTACCTGACCACTGCCCTGACGCCGTTGGGAGATATAACAAGTTGAGGTCAAGGCTTAAGGGATTTCAAATTGGATCAGAAAAGTCTACCTGATCATTTCCTACTGGAACAACTCTTTCTGAGAATTAGTTTCAGAAACACCAATATACTAAAAACCTGATAGGGTCGTTAGCTCAAATTTTAAAAAACGCTTTCATTACTTTTACACTTTTAGAGGCTGTCATTCAAGGAATAAAGCTCAGTGCCTCCTAAAAATGACGCCTCTCCAAATTCTCTCTTCTCTCCTGCACGTACTCAGAAATGGGACAAAAAAAAACCCCAAACAAACAAAAAACCCAAAGAAGGTAGGCGCCTTAATCAGATTACACCTTGATGAAGGGGAGATGGAGAA
>VZTM01012956.1:6128-42909 GCA_013400555.1 Jacana jacana
TTTGCCTTGAGGGTTTTTTCTCTTCTGATCATCAGATGCTTCTCGGAGCTATTAAAAGATATTTAGAAGGGAAAGTCCATGAGGTGAGAGGAAAAAATAGCTGGTATTCTCTCCTTGGGAAGGAGGCTGACCCTTTGTAAAGCAGTCTTGAATCGAGAGTACTCTTAGCAGAGATAAAAGCTTAGACTGTTGCCCACAAAATTATTAGCAAAATTATCTTTGATTTCTGATGGATTAGAGCACAAGTGCTTTGAGGAATTAGCTGCATCCTAACAAGGCAGACTTTTTCAATGGGTGGAGAGGGAGCCTTGCTGGCCATGATCCTTTTCTAATTCTAGATTAAATTACTTTTTTGACAAAAGGCTTGTAAAAGTTCAGTCTGCTTCCCCTGCTTGGGCTCCTAGCACTCTCACGGCTGCAGGTATTCTGTAGAAATTACCTGAGCAAATTTTGCTGCTAGAGATGGAGCTGGATACCACTCCATTCCCCTTGGGGAATAGTGAGGGGTACTGGGAAATAGGAGAATAATTTTTAATTGGCATACTTTGGAAAAACAGCAGTAAATGCTATAAATCTGTTCTAGTAGTAAGTGTAGTCAGATAGCAATAAGTCTAGGTAAAGCCTAGGTGAGTTTGCCCAAAAAGGCTTATCTGGTTAAGAGTACTAGTTAAAAGCTTTTATTTATTCTCTCCTGGGTTTTATTTCTATTTTTCTGGGTTAATTTCCCCTTTTATTGCTCCAGCTTCTTTTCCCTACAACTCTTGTTAAAATCATAAAGTATTCTTCTTAGTCTGACATGGGGCCAGATTTCCACAATGAAAACTAATTTCTGATTTCTTCTGGTAAATAGCTGCAAAGCTTAACACTGTCTTGGGAACACAAATTCTCCTTATGCAGTAGGAAATAATATTTAAGAAGCTTGATAGTATTAGAGGGCACTGGGGTTTTTTATTAATTAGTTTAACGAGAGCCTTAGGAGTTCTGTAAAGAAAGAGTTAATATCCTAAGAGTTTTGTGCAAGGTGCTGCAGAAGTTGTTGCTCTTATTCCTGCCTTGCAAAACTGGGACTGATTTCTTCCATTGTTCTTCTCACCTGTCCCAAACTTTGAAAATTTTTCTAAAAAGGGGTAGGCCAGTGAGACATTTTGTTGTGCCAAAGGGACTGCAGTGTTTCATGTTCCCATGGAGATTTTTTTTTGCCTTAACTCAGACCCTCACTCTGCGAGTACAAGCCCTGTGTATCTTCTCTGGCACTCGCCACATCCTGCAGTGTTCAGGAGCTGTCTGCTGTATGCTTATGGCTGTCCACAGTCTTTCTCATCATGCATCACCAAAATGCTACCTGGCTTGCGTTCTGCTGATGAAATTTGAAATGAAACTTGTTTGCCTGGAGACTATGACAAGGAACCTTTTCCTTCATTTCAAACAGGGCCTGCTAAACTGCATTAATGAAATGAGTGACAATCTACACCTATTACTATCAGAAAATGTAGGGTTTTCTTTTGATATTTTGCACATTAGTTCTAAAATACCCAATTCTCTGTAAGGCCTTACAGTTTTGACTCTTAAATCAATTTCTCAGCATCTCAGGTAAGTAGTCTTGTTTAATCATGCAATTCAGTGTGCTCTTATGCTTATAAGTAAGAAAATTCAAGGAGGGAGATCTCAATGAAAAAATAACTCATTCTCCAGAGGGCCGCGATTCACCCACAGAATTCAAGTTAACCAGGACTGGAGAATAAAAATAGGAGTGAAAATAAAAATTAGATTCAATCTGAGAGAAAACCTAGCTTGAAGCCACAGGAAACCATTGACATTGTATTTTGGGTTTTGGTCCTTCTCCTTCCTTTATGCAAAAAAAAAAAAAAAACAACAAAAAAACCAACCAAAACAAAGCAAAACACACTTGACCTAAATGTCCAGGTTGCAAGGCACTGTTGCAGCCTGCTCTGGCTGCTTGCATTTCCCTGCCATAGACCCTGACAACTAATCTGGACTGATTGCCATCTGGAAGTGTGTTTAGCATGCAAGGCTGGTAGACCATGCTGCTGTTGTGAGCCACAGATCTACTAAAAAATTGCTCTTTTGCAAAACCTTGCTTCTGCTTGATTGCTGGCGTAGGAGCAGCGTATTGAGACAATATACAGATTAATATAATGAGTATATGTAGAAATGTACAGTACAAGTGCCTATGTGTAAATCAGAAATACGAGGTCTGCTGTATCTTCATAGCACTTTTGTACCTCGACTGGCTGGACTTTCATCTCTTCCACCTCCATTTCCAGTGCCTGACATTGAGGTCCTTTGGTCATGTCTGCCTGTGTGTGACAGCCTGTGCTGGCTTGGAGAATGTGTGCTGAGTCTTTTCTCACCATCCAGGTCATATAAGTCTATCAAAACAATCCCTTAAAGTGCTCAGTCATCCAATACTCTCCACCACTTTAAATGAAAGCCTGCAGCGTCATGCTGTTGAACTGGTACCCTGGTAAGGGCGTGGCTGTGGTATGACTTGTAGCAAAACCTCCATCTGCCTTATCTTACCTGACTTCAGGCATAAGCCTCTGCTGTGTCCCTGGCTGTGCAGCTAGCTTTGCCGTGCCTGTCCTTTAGCTGGCGCTGTAGGTGCCCCATGGAGGAGGGAAGGACACCTGATGATGCCTCTGTACGAGGCTGGCCAGAGCCTGGGACACTGGCAGGTGATGGAAGTTAACGTGGGGAGACATGAGGTAAACTATGGAGGAACAGATCAAAACCAAAGCCTATGCTGCTACAGCACCTTCCACACAGAAGGCAAGTCTGTGCAACTGTAAGTCAGTCGCTCCAAAGGCGACTTAGGAAGCCCGGCGGTTATCTGTGCTCTGTGAACGCCCCACACACCCCTCTTCCCACAGCCGCTCTCCCTGCGGGCTGCCCTAGCGCTTCCTTCGGGGGCGCGGAAGCCTGTGTCGGGGTTGCCGGTCCGCCCCTGCAGGAGCTGGACTGCGTGCGCTGCGGACCCCCTCCCTGCAGCCACACCTCGTCCCTGACTAAACCGCCGCCCGTCAGCGCCGCTTTGAGGTAAGGAGGCGGGAGGCGCCTGCGGGGTTCCGCCGCCCGCGCCCAGCCGGGAGGGGGCCGGNGGCGGCGGGCGGAGATGAATGCGTCCGGGCGGCTGCCTGCGGGGGGTGAGGAGGAGTCCCCCGGCGCCTCGCTGCTGCCGCTGAGCGGGAACGGCAGCGCGGGCGGTGGATCTGGGGAGCTGCGGGAGGGGACCCACGCCGCTACTCTGGCGGCCTGCGTCTCCTTGCTGGCCCTGGTGTTCTGTCTGGGCTCCTATGGCAACCTCATCGTCCTCCTGTCCTTCTTCGACCCAGCCCTCAGGAAATTCAGGACCAACTTCGACTTCATGATCCTCAACCTCTCCTTCTGTGACCTCTTCATCTGTGGGGTAGCTGCCCCTATGTTCGCCTTTGTCCTCTTGTTCGACTCGGCTCGAGGTGTCCCGGGTGCCTTCTGCTTCACCTTCCACCTTACCAGCTCTGGCTTCATCATCATGTCACTCAAGACAGTGGCAGTAATCGCTCTGCACCGGCTGCGCATGGTGCTGGGGAAGCAGCCACATCACGCTGCCTCCTTCCCTTGCACCCTCCTCCTCACCCTACTCCTGTGGGCCACCAGCTTTACCCTGGCCACCCTGGCCACTTTGAAAACCCGTGGCTCCCACCTCTGCTTACCCATGTCCAGCTTCACCGGGGGTGAGGGGAATATCATCCTCTATCTCTATGTCACTGACTTCATCTGTTGTGTAGCCGTGGTGTCCGTCTCTTACATCATGATTGCCCAGACTCTGCGGAGGAATGGCCAGGTGAGGAAGTGCCCGCCTGTGGTGGCTGTGGACACCTCCAGACCACAGCCCTTTGCGGAGCCCATGGCTGCCAGGGCTGGCATACAGAGCACCATGCCCTCCTTGTATAGGAACCAGAGCTACAGCAAGCCACAACACATCCAGACACACAGCTACACCAAGCATCTTGGTCCACCGCTGGCCACTGCTGCTGGCCGGCTCCAGCTGATGCCGGCAGTCAACCTGTCCACAGCCAAAGACTCAAGGGCAGTGGTGACATGCATTGTCATTGTGCTCTCTGTCTTGGTTTGCTGCCTGCCCCTGGGCATCTCTTTGGTGCAGGACATGCTGTCCAGCAGTGGTGGCTTTGTTCTCTACCAGTTTGAGCTGTGTGGATTTACCCTAATTTTTTTCAAATCTGGATTAAATCCTTTTATATATTCTCGTAACAGCGCTGGACTTCGGAGAAGAGTCCTCTGGTGCCTGCAGTATGTAGCCCTTGTCTTTTTCTGCTGCAAACAGAAGACGAGGCTTCAGGCCATGGGCAAAGGCAGCCTGGAAGTCAACAGGAACAAGTCATCCCACCATGAGACCAATTCAGCATACATGTTGTCTCCAAAACCTCAGAAAAAGTTTGTGGACCAAGCCTGTGGTCCTAGTCACTCCAAGGAAAGCATGCTGAGTCCCAAGGCTTCTGTTGGGCATCAGCACTACGCACCAAATAGCTCAACCCCTGTGAACACTCGCATGGAGCCCTATTACAGTATCTACAACAGCAGCCCTTCCCAGGAAGTTAGCACCCCAAATAGCTTACAGCCAGCGAACTCAACTTTTGGATTTGCCAAATCCTATATTGCCATGCATTATCACACCACCACCGACTTGGTGCCAGACTATGGTAGTGCTTCAACTAAGCAGATACCAGTGCCCTCAGTGTAACCTTAGCAAAGGGTTCCGATCTGTCCGAACCAGTGGGTCCTCCTCTTTGCTTTTGTTAATGATTATTCTAAGCTCAGTGATGCTGTGCTGCTGCCAGTTAAGAAAAAAAATGCCACTACTATTCATATCTAGCTATTTGCATTTGAATTGAATACTAGGGTATTACTTCTGTGAAGCTTTCTTGAATTTCTGCAACAAGTCAAGGAGGGTGGTATTTTAGATTTGTATTTATAATTGTTACATGAGGGTGGTTTTGGTACTGAATTTTACTGCTGGACAAGTGAATAAAAAGTAAGCATGTTAACTGTATGATTAATTATGTTGTGAGGCAGAATACGTCAGAGAACAATATGAGGCTGCACCAGAATATTACTTGTTCAATTGCACACCTGCTGCATTTTCAAGAAGGAAGAATTGGGAGGATGCTTGGTAATATGATACTTAAATTTAAATTCTTCCCATTGTGGAAGATTGAAGGAACTGGTTGTTTACTGTTGTAGCAAGGGTCACTAGTAACAAAGGTCCTTTCTATTTGCAGGGTGAAATCCTTGTTCCATTGAGGTAAAGGGCAACATTTCCAAGAACTTCAACTAAAGTTTTCAATTTTGGTCTTGTTTTCCTAAAACAGGACAAAGCATTTTAGAAGCATTAATATATTGCCACTGGGGAAGGACTTTTGAGGAGTGTGGCACTGAAATAACCTCTGAAATATATATATTAAACTTCACTACATTTATTTTAAGGATGGGTGGTGTTGAGTGTCTGAAAATTTGGAGAAATATTTTGCATCTGATAGAAATAACTGTGCAATACCTAATGATAAGTTTTAATTGAGGATAAAGATAAATATTGCAATATTACAGTACTGATATACTATAAATAATACAGTCACCTCGGCAATTTTCTATTTCATAAACTGTTATGCAAAGAGTAGTGTTGCTGGTTGCTTTTTTGTCTATGACTTTGTATAAAAGTGGGAACTGGGGGGATTCATCTATGATATTCCTGACAGATAGCACTGACAGCTACTAACAATTTAAAAAAAATAATGACCACATAACAAGATGACTCCAAAATCTTGAGCTTTTCTTGAGAAGTCTAACATCAGTTTGATTTAAAGATTAATAATCAGTGTACTTTATTTGTTGGTATACACAGTGAGCAAATTAACAGAAGTTAAATTTTTTTTTTATAAATCTGACCATTTGTGTTGTGTCACATGTTGTGGGAATTCCTTATGAAAAGGAATTATTTGGAGGCCTTTGAATTCCTGACAATTATTGCTTTAAGTGGTCAGATCTTTCCAAAACAAGCAATCACCTTTTGACTTCCATGGAATTCAGCAGAGCCTTAGTATCTATAATAATATAACCAGGAAACTTCCTGGTATAATACGGCCCTCAGCTTAATACCCTTTTTTGATCTTTCAAGTAGACAGTGATGAGTTAGAGAGAAGTCTGAGGATAATGAAGAAAGATTTCAGAGCCTTGGGTTCAGGAACACAAATTATGTTCTCCTCTGTCCCTCCAGAACAGGAAGACCAGACAGATCAGTGCCTGGCTCCAGAACTGATGCTACCAGCAGGACTTTGGGTTTTTTGATCACATTTTGATTCACACGATGTTTGCAACCAATGGGAAAATGCTACCCCGCAGGGGGAAAAGGGTACTAGGGCAAGAGTCAGTAGGGCTCGTGAGCAGGGCTTTAAACTCGAATCAAAGGGGGAAGGAGATAAAACCAGGCCCACTAGTAATTAGGCTATAGGGGTAAAGGGCCAAGGATGAGAGTGAAATCAGTAGCCCAGCTCAAGTGCATCTACACTAATGTATGTAGCATGGGCAACAAACAGGATGAGCTGGAAACCATTGCGCAGCAGGACAGCTATGACATAGTTGCCATTACAGAAGCATGGTGGGATGACTGTCATGACTGGAACACTGCAATGAATGGCTATAAGCTCTTCAGAAGGCATAGGCAAGGAAGGAGAGACAGGGGTGTGACTCTGTACGTTAGAAAGTGTTTTGATTGCACAGAGCTAGATTCCAGTGATGATGAAGTTGAGTGTTTATGGGTAAGGATGAAGGAGAAGGCAAATAAGGAAAATTTTGTGCTGCAATCTGCTGTTGACCACCCAACTAGGATGAGGAGGCAGATGAAGTATTCTATAAACAGATGGCTGAAGTCTTGCAATTGCCAGTCCTTGTTCTGGCTGGGGGCCTCAACCTACTGGACATCTGCTGGAAATATAACACAGCAGAGAGCAGGCAGGCTAGGAGGTTCCTTGAGTGTATGGAAGATAACTTCCTGACACAACTGGTAGGTGAGCCTACCCGGGGAAACACCTCACTAGAACTGCTGTTCACAAAACAGAGAAGGACTAATGGAAGATGTGGTGGTTGGAGGCCATCTTGGACTTAGTAATCATGAATTGGTCAAGTTTTCAATTCTTAGTTATGTAAGGAAGGGGAAACCTCCACCTTGGACTTCCAAAGGGTGGACTTTGGCCTGTTCAGAACACTGGTTGAGAGAGTCCCTTGGGAGATAGTCCTGAAGGNGATCCCTCAGCTTCTTCTACTGAGCATGATGCGGATGGGATGGAATACCCTAATTGGCCAGTTTTAGGTCACCTGACAAAATTCCCTGACCTTGGTTGTTCTAGCAGTAAGTATAAGCAAGGGCCTCTCTGCATACCATCCCTTGGTATAATCAGGTCTTATCACTGTGAGACGAAACACTCTCTGAACAATGTGCTGTTAGTTTCAGACTTTAGTTAGTTAGAAGAGGCCCAGCTAAAAAAGTAAAACTACTGAACAGAAAATTGGTTTGTTTTGCCTCAAACCAGGACAGTATTACAAGATTAAAGGGTGGAGAAAATGGCCAGCCTGGTTGAACATGGAGCTTTTGATGGGACTTAAGGAAAAAAGAGGGTTTATTGCTCTTGGAAGAAGGGACAGGCAACTCAGGAGGTGTACAGAGATCTTACTAGGTTATACAGAGAGAAAATTAGGAAGGCAAAAGCCCAGTTAGAGATCAACTTGGCCACTAACATAAAGGATAAGAAAGTTTTTATAAATACATCAATAATAAAGAGTCAGGGAGAATCTCCATCCCTTACTGGATGAGGGTGGGGGAGGTGGGAGGGAACACTACAACCAAGGACAGGGAAAAAGCTTGGATACCTCCGTTTTGGGGCCAGTCTTGTTTAATATCTTTATCATTGGTCTGGATGGGGGGATTGAGTGCACCCTCAGTAAGTTTGCAGACAAGCCCAGACTATGTGTGTGTGTTGTTCTGCTTGAGTGTAGGAAGGCTCTACAGAGGGACCTGGGCAGGTTGTATTGATGGACCAAGGCCAGTTGTATGAGGTTCAATAAGGCCAAGTGCCAGGTCTTGCATTTTGGTCACAACAACTCCAGGCAACACTATAGGCTTGGGGAAGAGTGGCTGGAAAGCTGCCCAGCAGAAAAGGAACTTGGGGTGCTGGTGGACAGCCAGCTTAATGTGAGCCAGCAGTGTGCCCATGTGGCCAAGAAGGCCAAACAGCATCCTGGCCTGTATCAGGAATAGCGTGGCCAGCAGGAGTAGGGAAGTGTTTGTGCCTCTGTACTGGGCACTGGTGAGACCTCACCTCAAGTACTGTGTTTAGTTCTGGGCACCTCACTACAAGAAGGACATTGAAATGCTGGAGTGTGTCCAGAGGAGAGCTACCAAGCTGGTGAGGGGTCTAGAGAACAAGTCATGTGAGGAGAGGCTGAGGGAACTGAGCAAGTTTAGTTTGGAGAAGAGGAGGCTGAGGGGAGACCTCACTGCCCTCTGCAACTACCTGAAAGGAGGTTGAAGAGAATTGGGTGGTTTGGCCTCTTCTCCCAAGCAAATAATGACAGGACCAGAGGAAATGATCTGAAGTTGCAGCAGGGGGTGTTTAGATTAAATATTAAGAAGAATTACTTTACTGAAAGAGTGGTGAGGCACTGGAACAGCCTGCCCAGGGAGGTGGTTGAATTGCCATCCCTGGAGGTATTTAAGAAACGTTTAGATGTGGCACTTCAGGGCATGCTCTAATGGCCAAGATTGTAGGGGTTTTTATTGTGTGTGTGATTGGAATCCATGATCTCAGAGGTCCTTTCCAACTATGATGATTCTGTGATCTCTGAAATAATCATGCTGCAGACTTTTGGTGCCTCATTATAGGAAGATGCCATGTCTTTAGCAAAATTAGAGTGATGGAGAGGTCATTTGTTGTTTTAGAAACAAAAATCATTTGCATCATTGCCATGTGTGAGGAGTTGTTGATTTGGGCTATTTGTTAACTAAACTATTTTCCTGGAAGACTATTACATTATGAATGCTGTTTGTTTAACACTGAATTTGAATTAATTTTGAATAATTCAGGTCAGCTTTCTTGCAATAAAATGGATGTGAACAACTTTCTAATACAAATGTTAAATTGAAAATATTTCCATAAGTATTTTCCCTCTGCCCAGATATTTTTCTCTATAAATGAATAACATGGTTCTTTCTAAAGTAATTATAAAAGATAACAAGATCTGGTTTGCTTCATATTTCTGTCTTTGCATTTCTCTTTAGTATAAAGTATACTAATTTGGAGGGGGAAATATACATGGGATCCCGTCATTTTGTCTCAAACTATATGCTCTTAGCAGCAATTACAGTGTCAGATGGGAAGAAGTATAGGACAGGACCCCAAAAGTGGTTGCAAGATGGGGTTCTGTGTGTACTTTAAGGGGGTTGAAGATATGCATTAAGAATGGTTTTATTATTAAGGAGTTTCTGGGTTTGCTGCATGTATATACAGCTCCTACCGTGCTTTTGGTTTGGATCACCTGAACTTCGTCACATGACAGAAGATTAAATCCTTCACATCTTATTCACAAAAGTAATTTGCATTAAGTATTCTTGTGGGAGTAAGTCAGGAAGGGTACAGCTTTAGGATAGAAGGAGGTTTTATTGCCTGTAGGTGATTTGGTGTTAAAACAAAAGAACTGAAGTCACTTCAAAGCACTTTGTAATACTTCTGTTTGTTCCTGGTACTAGTTGTATTCTTAATACAACCATTAGGCTAGTATGTTTATAGTGTCAGATAGGAACGTGCAATAGCTTTTAATCTGCAGTAGGAACAAACTAGGATCTAAGTTGTCACCTGTAGTAAATAACTGGTCTTGGAGAGGTTTATGGATGTAGCAAATAGAGATTAGATAGGTACAATGTCTTTGAAGTGAACCATAAACTCAAGTAATCGGTTATCATATGACAAAAGATTACTTGTTTTAGATTATTCTGCAGTATAAATTTCCTTTTTTCCTTTAGCCTCCTTGTATCGGAACCAGCTTCCGTTGAGCACAGAACTAATAAAGCATGACTGAGAGGTTAGAAAAGCAGCAACATAACTGAGAGCAGAAGTTACAAAGTGCTGGACAAAGGAGGTGGAAAAAATATGTGAGGAAAAGAGATGGGTAAGAGAGTAAGCAATAGAAGTATCTGAATAAGGAATGGTTTAGAAAAAGTAGATCTGTAGTCAGTGCAGTCCGTAACACAAGAACATCTCATGAATAAGAAATGTGAAAAGTCCAAGACTCATGTAACATGCTGTACTTTTCCTTACTGCCTGTACATGTACTGTGGAGTTCATTGCTGCAGAGCTGTTTAGAAAAAAATAGGAATGTTTAGTGTGTACTTCACATGGGGAATACATATATCAGGACCCAGACTGTTAATGACAACAAGTCTTGAAATACATATAAAATTTTATACTCCAGGAATTAATGCAGTCTTTGATTGCTGGGGTTAGGATGAACAGTGGTGGAACGGGCTATCCAGTGTGGCACCAGTGGGCTTTTCAGCTTATTTTGAAATTGCTCATGTTGACTGCTGTCATAATGTTTGACCCAAGGACTATTTCTGCTTTGTTATTGAAAATCTACATTAGTTGTGTTTGGTGTACTACTACCAGATTGACTGGGGTATCTCATGAAATAAGAAGCGGGCTCAAAGGAAGCATAAAAAAGTTTATTAGAAAAACAACTGATAAATTGCTTGGGACTGGTCTCACTAACACGTGACTTCTCATTGTTTACAGGAACTAAATGATTTGAAAGATTTTTATAATTCACAATGGTTTTTAAGTAATAGAACTGCTTTATGGTGATAGAGTTGACTTTTAGCTGTTGGCCTGCAGTGTTGGGGTTTTTTTTTGTCTTTTACATATAAAAACTGAAAGCTCATAAAGCCAAATAACTTTAAATAACATCTACACAACCTGCAAAAGTTGCTAAAGAATGCTCAACAGTTGGGCACCACCTCAAAACGTTTTAGACTAGAGATTAGAGATATTTCTCTATGGTGGTATACCTTTTTTAAGTCATAGAAGCCAGTCTGCCTTAGCAATTAAGCTTCAACAAGCTTGGGAGGGCAAGATGTAAAACCAGACAAATGACAGTCAAGAAGGATCAGTGCCTCATAATTCTGTGGTATCTTGTGGTATTTTATGGTATTTTATTGTATATATGGTTCAGATATATAATTTGTCACTTGTTAGGAAAGCTGCGAAAATTATCCCCTATATAACCTTCAGTACTCCTCCATATGCAGCACAGGGAATAAATAGTAAAGGGACTTCAGAACTGCAAGGGTTATGCTTACTTGCACCATTATCTCTTCACCTTCTTCCAGAAGGTAGTGAAGTGAGGCTACAGTGAAAGAAGTTCATGATAGAAACAGGGAAGGCAGATAGTGCAATCTCTTAAAATAATAGCATAGTCTTGCAGAGATTAAGGTGGAGTCCTATGGACATTTCTTAGATTTGCCTTCTGTCTGTTTTGACTGTTTTTTTAAAAACTTTTTAAAAAGTATTTAAGAGGAATGTATTTGCACTGATGCCACAGGTGAACGGAAGATTACATGAACAGTTCTGCCACTGACTGCTGGTAAGCAGTTCTGCTTGTGGTGCACATACGAGGAAAAAAAATGGTTCCAGCTCTCTCTTTCACCAGTTAGCTGCCTGCCAGGCTGCCAGCAATTCAAAGAACAGGAAAATAATTCCATTTTCAAGACTGTCAGCGTACATGACTCTTCATGTTTGCTGAGGAAATGTGGGTTTGCACAGAGTGTAAAGAGACCTCTCTGTAAATGGAGACAGTACAGGAGGATAAGTCCTACTCTGCATCTCATAATTTGCACTGGTAGAGAACTGGAGCACCATGGGACAAAGGGAGAGGAGGCAATTTCAAAGTGTTTCTGGGGTTTGTGAGCATTGATTCTGTCCTGCAGTGCAATTAATGTGGATTTCTTCTTGATTATTGTCAACTTTAAGCACTGGGCTTCATGGATATACCAAATACAGTATCCATAAGTTTAATCAGTATTGGCAAATTGACTTTAAAATGTCATTTATTGTGTGCTAATAAATGCTGACAACAGGTCATTGTCAATTCCTATTTAAAATGGGTTTACATTGGTATTAGAAAAATACTTACATTCATAATACTTACTTACAAAGGCTGTCCCTGAACCTTGGTTTCAGGGGTCAAACATACTACATGCTGCACTGTGAGGTTTTTTCCTTTTTCCTAGGAAACAGCACAGGGAGGGTGAATCTTTTCCAAAGATTCCAAAGAAAATCAGCTGGATCTTCTCCAAATGCATTGCAGAAGAGTTGCATTTGCTGACATCTCCTTCTGTTTTTGTTGTGTTTCCCCTTTTGGCATCAAATAGGGTGGTATTAGTCTTATTTTGCAACAGCAGAACTACATCCTTTTCAGAGCATGTATTTCAAAAATGCTGTCCCATATGTTGTTGTTGCCTTAAGAGGCAAAGTAGTTTGGCAGAAAATAAACCCCTATGCATTCTAATGTTCCTCACCGAGGTGGGAGGCTAAGTGTGGCTGGGTTTAAATTCTGAGTGATGCCCAGTTCACCACTATCGGTCCAGTCATGTTCAATATATGAAACAGCCACAATTCCAGACACGCTAATAATGGGCTGCACCTTCAGTCTAGTCATGCTCATGAGCTAGCATGGCCACACTCAAGGTTTTGGTTGCATTCAATGAGAAACTCTAACAACTAGCTACTTAAATCAGTGATGTCTATTCAAGCAACAGATACACAGAATCACAGAATATCAGGGATTGGAAGGGACCTTGAAAGACCATCTAGTACAATCCCCCTGCCGGAGCAGGAACACCTAGATCGGGTCACTCATGAACGCATCCAAACGAGTTTTGAATGTCTCCAGAGAAGGAGACTCCACAACCTCCCTGGGCAGCCCCTTCCAGTGTTCAGTCGCTCTCACTGTGAAGAAATTTTTCCTCATATTTAACTGGAATCTCCTGTGTTCCAGCTTGCACGCATTGCCCCTTGTCCTGTCATTGGATGTTACTGAGAAGAGCCTGGCTCCATCCTCCTGACACTCACCCTTTACATATTTATAAACATTAATAAGGTCGCCCCTCAGTCTCCTCTTCTCCAAGCTAAAGAGACCCAGTTCCCTCAGCCTGGACTCTCTCAAGCAGTTCCCTGTCCTTCTTGAACTGAGGGGCCCAGAACTGGACACAATATTCCAGATGGGGTCTCACCAGGGTAGAGTAGAGGGGGAGGAGAACCTCTCGTGACCTACTAACCACCCCCCTTCTAATACAGCCCAGGATGCCATTGGCCTTCTTGGCCATGAGGGCAGAGTGCTGGCTCATGGTCATCCTGCTGCCCACCAGGATCCCCAGGTCCCTTTCCCCTACGCTGCTCTCCAACAGGTCATTTCCCAACCTATACTGGTACCTGGGGTTAAAACAATGGCAGACACGGGTTCTTATGGGTTGCTGGTGATAAATACACTGTCTGCAAAGCACATGCAAATAAAAGTATTGTTATTTGTACAAAACGTGTGACAAAGGTATAAACAACACAGCCTGGCTGTAAATATAGAAAAGCGAATCTCTAGAGATTTCTAAGTTTCCCAAGGAAGCACTAGGTACAGTCTAAGTCTTACCTGAAGGCTCAGCCCTATGGAGGGGAAGAAAGGCTCAGCCTGTCGACTGGTTCTGGGATTCAAAGGCAGTCTGCAATGGAGTCCTCCTTGACTTGTTCATGATGGTGTCTTCCCTCATATCCCCCCCTTTCTTAAGCCATATTATACTATTTTTTATCTTCAAGGCGGAACTTGAGTGACTAATCTAGTTATCAAAAGATAGAATTCAGGATCATGGGTAATATGTGCAAAACAACAAGTAGGACTGAAACCCTGGATTTCAGGAGGGCTTATTTCCTCCTTGGAATTAAAACTGGAAAAGGATGTCAAAGTCAACAAATAAAGTTTTTCCAAGCATATTGGAGGCAAAAGAAAAACGAGGGAAAATGTGGGTCCGCTGTTGAATGAGACGGGTGCCGTGGTGACAGAGGATGCAGAGAAGGTGGAATTGGTGAATGCCTTTTTGCTCCAGTCTTTACTGCTCAGGCCAGCCCTCAGGAGTGCAAAGCTTTAGTAGAAACAGAGAAAGTCTGGATGGAAGAAGACTTCCCCTTGGTTGAGGAAGGCCAAGTTAGGGAACAGTTAAGTACACTGAATATCTGCAAGTCCATGGGTCCTGATGGGATGCACCTGTGAATTCTGAGAGGCCTGGCAGAAGTCATTGCTGGGTCACTCTGGAGAACGGGAGAGGTGCCTGAGGACTGAAGGAAAGCCAGTGTCATCCCAGCCTTGAAAAAGCGCAAGAAGGAAGACCTGGAAAACTCCAGCCTCACCTCTGTCCCTGGAAAGATAATGGAACAGCTTGTTCTGGGCATCATCTGAAAGCATCTGGAGGAAAAGAAATCCATCAGAAGTAGTAAACACAGGTTCACCAAGGGGAAATCATGTCTGACTAACCTGATAGCCTTCTACGATGGCATGACTGGATGGATAGATGAGGGGAGGGCTGTGGACGTTGTCTACTTTGACTTCAGCAGGGCTTTTGACACCATCTCCCACAGCATCCTCATAGGTAAGGTTAAGAAGTGTGGATTAGATGAATGGACAGTGAGGTGGATTGAGAACTGCCTGGAAGACAGAGCTGGGGGGTGTCATCAGCAGCAGCACAGAATCTAGTTGGAGGTCCGTAACAAGTGGGGTCCCCCAAGGTTCCAGTCCTCTTCAGTATTTCCATCAATGACCTGGATGAAGGGATGGAATGTACCCTCAGCAAGTTTGCCAATGACACAAAACTGAGAGGGGTGGCTGACACATACAGCAGGACCTGGACAGGCTGGAGAGTTGGGCAGAGAGGGGCCTGATGAAATTCAACAAGGACTAGTGCAAGGTCCTGCACCTGAGAAGGAATAACCCCACATGTTGTCAAAATCTGACGGGCTGTTGGCTCAGATTAGCAGTTTATCAGATCCATAGGACCTTCTTGTTCCCATATCTGCTGTATTATCACAGAGCCTGGCCGCAGAATCCCCACTCTACTCTACCCTCCATGCTGCTTTGCAAGCAATATTCTTCAAGGAACCTCTGTGGAGCAGATTCCTCACTTACCAGCTGCAGCTATATTCCACCGTGGATAGCTTTTTATTTTATACCTTTCCTTAATGTGTGAACAATGCTATATTTTTAATATAAGTTCACTTTAGTAATTATTTCACAGTTGTACATAGACATTCTGCATTCCTGTGTCTTTGGTCTTCTCCTGCTAAGTTATTCACTCATCTTATAAGCGAGTCCAGATTGTGCTATGGTAAATTGTTTCTCACCTGCTATTTATTTTCTATTTTTATTTTCTATATTTCTATTGTTTCTCATCTGCTATTTTCCTTGAATGCAAAAGCTAGATCAGATGAATTTTATTCTTTTTCAAATCAATAAATAAAATTATGAAGTGGCACTAGGTGGTGAAATGGGCTATGTAGAGGTAGTGCTGAATTAATTCAAAATGGCTCAGGCTGATTGTGTCAAGTGAAACTTTCCTAAATCTAAATAATAATGTATAAACATTTCTTGCTTAATCTTCAGAGATTTATGATAACAGCACTTAAATAAAGCTCACACAAATTATTTAACAGTAGAGACTGACATGCTCAGCTGGCTCTTTTTTGATTGTCTAGTTGTATATGTTAATCTGTAATTATAAAAGTATTTAAAGTCTGATCTCTTCTACCAGTTACTTAAACCAAAGATGTAGCAGCATGCATTTGGAATTGCAGCTCTCAGATGGTTACATTAAGTATTTAATCTTTTCTCACTAAACCACAGAAAGAAGCTGTTACCTGTGTACTGTCAGAGTTTGCATTTTTCTTACATGTATACAGTGTGTGTTCTTATCTTAAGCTGTACTGGAGTTGAGAATCTGAGCTGCAACCTTACCTTTGAATGACATTCTTTTTCACTGCAATAATCTCAAAAAGACAGTAAGGACATGCATTGTGATTTAAGTTCTCCCTTGTGTCAGGTGACAACTGCAGCATTTTCAAAGAAATACTGGAAATAGGAGAAGAAAATCAAGCACCCAGGAAGAAAAGGCTGTTCTCGGGTCCCAGACCTTTGGAGAACAGATTCTTTCCTCAGGCAGAATAATGCAAATGCTACAGATCCATTAGTAACCTCTCCTGGGACTGATCCAAGGCAAACTCCATTGCAACATAGCAGCCTTTGCAGAAGGTAAACACAGAAATGCTTTAATTTGACCACAGACTTTCCAGGCACAGTCTTTACATATTCTTGTATCTCATTCCATCTCATACATATCCTGAGCAGATCCATTCTGTGCTCTCACAAGTGGTTCATTGGTTGTTTTTAAGGCAGCAGCTAGCTGATGCCAGAACTTTTTCTGTTTGTGTTCCTCAGGTCTCCACTTTAAGTAGGTTTTCCTTTTCAGCAGTTCCCTGAGTTTGCTGAACTTACATGGCACAGCATAGGGCAGGAGATCTTCCAGCACAGTCATGATGAGGGAATCCTGATTTTCATTGAGGACCTGATGTTCAGCAAAATACAGTTCACACTGACACCAGCAGCTGTTTACAAAATTGGGAGAGAGAACGAAAAGGACTTGCTTTTGTCCTTTGGCTGTTCTCTGTGCAGTAAAAAATGTTACCAAGTACAGGATGCCCCAATTTCAAACAGAAGGTTTGAAATCCTTCTCATGGTAACATATCTTGAATCCATCAGTTTCTAATTTCTCCAGTAGGTTATGTTTCATCCAGTTTGCATCTTCTTCACTGTATGAAACAAAGGCATCAAAGTGCTTGTTTTCTGGCCTCTTCTCATACTGTTTCCTCTTTGTCATATACCAATACCAACCCAGTCTTACATACCACAGTCCATCAAACCACCAGCATAAGCCTGTTAACACCAAAACAACCAGGATGGCAATGCAAGCTGTAATAGCCATCTGGATACCCAGGGAGCAGTGCAGAAGCGTGAGGTTACTGCTCTCCACCAATGAGCCCCTTCTGTCTGGTGTAAAGCTGCACCTGAGATTTCCTCTGCCATTTGTCTGCAAATGGGGGTGGTGGATATAGACACTCACAAACCAGTACAAGTCAGACTTACAAAAAAAAAATGTTTACCCTGTACAGTCAAAACAATCAAACTTGCTATCTTGCCAAAATTGTCCTCCACAATTGTAGTAATAGCACTGTTGCTAATGTCTAACTCAATCAGAGAAGGTGAGAGGCCACTGTGCTGTAGAAAAGAGGGGTTGTTCCCTGATACAATATTTCAGCATTGGCAAAGATTTCCCAAAGTGATTAGGGAGTTCTGAAATCAGGTTTTGACTACTGTCCAGATTAGCAAGGGCAGAAAGGTGGCTGCCAGACTCCAGTCTGGTGATCAGATTTCCAGAAACATTAAGATAGTCGAGTTTCTCCACGGTATCAGTTAATGACAACATATTCAACTTATTTCTACTAATATCACATTTTGTTCAAGTCAATGGGAAATACTCAGGATGCATATTCGTAATTTTATTATTTTGAGTATTAAATGTTGTTAAGTTGGAGACAGATTTAAAACTAGAGAGTATTGTTTTAATCATTGTTCCTTATATCAAGACGCTGTAGGGAAATAGGTAAGTCAGGGACCACAAAAATCCAGTTGCTGCTGAGATCCAAAAATAATAATTCTTCCATTGTGTCAGCAAACCACTCTGACAGCTCTACAATGGAACAGTTGGACATTTTCAGGTGTTTTACTTTCTTTGGAAGACTTTCAATGGGTGTACCAGCCTGGTTTCTGACAAATGAAATAGCATTAATATGTACAGTTCCAGGGAAAAACTTTGGAACTGCATTAGTTATTTCTGGATGTACAGTATATAAGAAGTGGTTTCCTGGAACATACATGTTTTCCAAGTTAATCATATTTTTAGCAAAATTTGGGGGTATTTGACTTATGTTGGTGAAGGACAAGTCAATTACCTTGATGGTCGAAGGGAGACACAGTGTATCCAAGGTGTTTATGGGATTGTTGCTAATGTTTAGAAACACAAGCTTGCTGAATTGGAAGTTACAGAACACTTCAACATCTACAATGTTAATTGTTAATTTATTATAACTGGCATTGACGGAGTGCACATTTTTCATTGGCAAAACCAGGATGAACAGTAACAGAAGATCCATTTCCAGATCACTATGACTAATGTCAAGCTCCAAAATACAGTCCAGTTGAGTTCAGCAGAGATCCTGATCCAGTTTTAATGTCAGCTCTTCCTCAGAGAGTTTGTTGTTTGACAGATCAAGCATCCCGTTTATTGCTGCTGTGCAGAAATTAAGCCTTAATGTGGCTGTTGGAGAGACTGTTACATTTTCCTCTGCTTCTTGAAGAAGATTTTCTGTATTTCGTCTGAGCCTCAGATTAACATTTCGTAGGACAGAGAGACCTCCCAAATGCAGCAGCTCCTTGGCAGATGCAGAAGTCTCCAGAGCAGCTCTGGGGATTTGCCAAAATACTTATAAAGCTCCAAAGATCCTGAGGCTTCACTAGCAGGCAAGAGCTTCAGGTGAGGTGGAAGACCCGATGCAAGAAGTTTCTTATCATTAAACAATAAATTCACATAAGCAAGGCTGAGCAGACTCTCAAACACACCAGGTTCAATGTCCTTAATCTGATTGTAGGAAACATCTAAAACTTCCAGTGTCTCAAAACCTTGCAATTCCCTCTTGGTTATTTTTTCAATTGCATTATGTGAGAAATTGAGAGCTCTTGCTGTTTTTGGAGCTTGTGCTTCTGACACAAAAGAGAGGTTTAAATAGGAGTAGTTATAAAACAGGAAAGCATAGGCTGTAGATATTCTCAGAATTGGGAATCCATTTGCTCCACTAAGTAAGAAATAAATTAAGTAGAAATGAAGGCTTCCAATAAGGATCCTCATCCTGGAGAAAAGAAACATAAAATCCATCATTAAAATTAGCTCTATGTTAATGAATATCTTTAAAAAAAAACAATCCTAATTTACTTGCAAGTACAGAAATTGTTTAATAGGTACAAACCTATGAATCCCTTTTTATATACATTAAAAAAAAACCCATCTTGCTTCATTATTCTTTTCAAGAGGTAATGATAAAAGATGGTGTTGGACAATTATTTGAGAGTACTATTAGTTTCAGATCATTGTAGAAAAAGTCTGAATGATTTTTTAAATGTATTTATTTATTGTAATTCCTTCCCCCCAACGCCCTGAGCAGGTAGTGAGCAGACTTTGCAATACCGTGCACTTTCATAACTGCTGCCTGGGACTCAGGTTTTACATCGCTCGTTCTGGCACCCATCAACTGGGTAAGTCTGACCCATCTAAAGCGTGTTCAGCCACTTAGCTAGTGTATTCCAGAGTAATGTGTCAGGGAGCTCCATGTGTGACCGCCGGTCTCGTGATCCTATCCCCCTGGTGGTTTGCTCACTGCCAAGAAATTACCAGTGACCATTGTGCTGGAGCGAGTACAGAGTGCTGGAGCGAGTACAGAGGAGGGCAACAAAGCTGGTGAGAGGCCTGGAGAACAAGGCTTATGAGGATCGATTGAGGGAGTTGGGATTGTTTAGTTTGAGGAAGAGGAGGCTGAGGGGAGACCTCATCACTCTCTACAACTGCTTGAAAGGGCATTGTAGGGAGGTTGGTGCTGGTCTCTTCTCACGGGCAATGAGCGACAGGACAAGAGGGAATGGCTGCAAGCTGCAGCAGGGTAGGGTTAGGCTGGACATTAGGAAAAAATTTTTCACGGAGAGAGTGGTCAGTCAGTGGAATCGGCTGCCCAGGGAGGTGGTGGAGTCACCCTCCCTGACTGTGTTTAAGAGCAGATTAGATGTGGTGTTGAGGGATCTAGTGTAGGGGAGAACTTGTAGAGTAGGGCTGATGGTTGGACTTGATGATCCCAGGGGTCTCTTCCAACCTAAATGATTCTATGATTCTATGATTCTATGATTTATTTAGCCTTACTCGTCAGAGTAAGGAAAAGGGTAAGTTTGCTTTGAAGTATGCTATCAAGAGTCTTGTATGAGACAGGCTGCACCAGGAGAGGGTCACTGCCCATCATTCGTTTTTGAAGACTTCCCATTGCCTGGTAGCATCACTGCCCAGGTATTCTCCTGCCCCGGGTCTGTCTGTCACCAGTTTCCTGACAACTAGGGTTCATGTTTTTTATTTATTACTTGAAGATGCAGGTACAGACCTTCAGGTGAACAACCCAGTATTACCATAGTCCCCTTTGCTGCCCACCAGACTTGGACCATCGAGTTTAACCGAGGAGAAGGGACCCCAGTGATTTCCCCTCTCTGTCCTCTGGACTCTTCGCTGCCAGCAGGACCCCACCACCAGAGCACCCTGCATCCTCCCGCCTCGCATCCAGCAGGACTAACCTGCACCCGCTGCACCACAGAGGTAAGTAAGCCTCCGGGGCGTTTAAAGCATTACAGGTTTAAGACTGGGAGATGCCTAACAGCTCTCTTGTACTGCCAGTGACTCTTACCCGCTTTCTACGGCGCTGCTCCTCCGCACCGGTACCCGCTGCCGCTGCCGCCTTTTGCAGCCCTGGGAACGGGGAGGGAAGGGACGCCCCCGCAAACGGCAGCCCCGCTCCCCGTCCCCAGGCTGGCGGAGACAGCGCCGGAGATGCTTCTCCCTAGCGACATTTGCGACCCCGTCCCGGCGGTACCAGCCGCTGCTCAGCCTCTTGCCGAGGAGAAAATGGAGGCTGGAAGCTGCTTGTTTCAACGGTTAGATACTGTGAACGATGTCGTCCCAACGCATCTGCTGGCTTCGCTCCTACCTGAGCATCGCAGGGAAGGGCTGGAGGCACCAAGCGTGACCACGGGGTTATGAAATTGATTTAATCCCGTAATGTGTTGGCGGTGGCTGGGGTGTGGGTGTGTTTCCTAAAACGGGGAGTGGGGGGGTTGTATTGGGCTCTCTGATGTGTGAATACGAAGTCTTGTGTGCCAGAGCAGTCCCGCAAAGTGAGCAATTGTACCTTTTGTGCCCTTTAACTAGGGGAAAAACGTAACAAGATACTTCCTTGGTGTTTGTAGTGCTGCCTTGAAAGGTGTGCTCTTTCCTTGCATCTACTTCGATTCGGGATGCCAATGGAAGGGAAGTCAACAGATTGCACAAGGTGTAATCTGTCTGGTGGAGCTCTGTCATCTGCTCTGCTTTTTCCACCATTGACGGGGTTTTTCCACTCCTTTGTAACTGCCAGTGACTGGAAACTCCTGCAGCAGGAGCATCCCAGAAGCTCCCATATCCAGTCCTAGGGGACTGGAAAACCCCCAGGTTTTTTGTGCTCCCTTTCTACTCTGACTAGGCACTTTCCTGCCCTGGCAGGTTTTGGGAATTGCCCTGAAGTCAATCCATTCTTCAGGCAGATTCTAACTTGCTTTAGGAGAAGAAATAGGAAATTAAGAGCATTTGGGGCATGTCGGGAAAGGTTCTTGCTCCTGTAGACCCTCTGTAGACAGATATTTCTCCCTGAGAAAGTCTTCCTTCATCTAAATACAACTGTGCTGATCTTGAAACTCAACTTTTTTGGAAGATGGAACAGCTATGGAGCTCTAGCACAGGGCCCATCAAACCGCCTGTCTCTGGCTGGCCATGAGAGTAAATCACAGTTAGAATCATAGAATCATAGAATCATAGAATCATTTAGGTTGGAAGAGACCCCTGGGATCATCAAGTCCAACCATCAGCCCTACTCTACAAGTTCTCCCCTACACCAGATCCCTCAACACCACATCTAATCTGCTCTTAAACACAGTCAGGGAGGGTGACTCCACCACCTCCCTGGGCAGCTGATTCCACTGACTGACCACTCTCTCTGTGAAAAATTTTTTCCTAATGTCCAGCCTAACCCTACCCTGCTGCAGCTTGCAGCCATTCCCTCTTGTCCTGTCGCTCATTGCCCGTGAGAAGAGACCAGCACCAACCTCCCTACAGTGCCCTTTCAAGCAGTTGTAGAGAGTGATGAGGTCTCCCCTCAGCCTCCTCTTCCTCAGATTAAACAACCCCAACTCCCTCAATCGATCCTCATAAGCCTTGTTCTCCAGGCCTCTCACCAGCTTTGTTGCCCTCCTCTGCACTCGCTCCAGCACCTCGATATCTCTCTTGTGCTGAGGTGCCCAGAACTGGACACAATACTCAAGGTGCATTGGAAATGACAAAGTGAAAAAGAATATTTTTCGATACAAGAGTGGTTATTCTTTCTGTCAACATATTGGGCTGGCAATATCCTAACTTGTTTCATCCAGCAAGCACACATCATTCTGTGGGTTCATTCATTCCCTCTCCTTTTTTTTTTTTTCTTCTTGAAGGCAACCTATTTTGGGGATTATTGAGGAAGAGCAGCAGCACACAGGAGAGGTCTGTGTGAGTGAGCAGGAAAAGTACATACATGTCTGAGAGCAGAACCAAGGCAGGGCTGTGGTTCTCCAGAAGGATTCAATAAAGAGGTTTCATTCCTAAAACTGGTCTTCTTCCATTTGTTTACTGTCTTTCTGCAGCAGATAGAGGGGTTTGTGCTGGGAGTGTAATTTAAGGGAACAGTGCCAAACCTGTGCAAGACCTGCTCAAATCCAGGGAGAATGAGCACCAGACTTCAGGAGACCAGACATCAAAAGTGCTTCTCTTATTAAGGTGGGCTTAGACTTGGGTGCAAGCTCTAAGTCAGATATGTGTAGCTATATACATAATTTATGACCTGGGAATGTACTTGTCTGCCTCTGCGCAAAGAGAAGAAATAATACCCCATATTTCTTTACCATTTGAGGAAATTTCTCAGAGATTGATCATCTTATTTCACCCTTCAGCTAAGTGAAACTTCACAGGGACTCTCTTGCCTTGCATGTTGAGCCATTGATTCCTCTCAGCCATGTCTGTCACTGTGTCTTACATAAATATTCTCTCTGCTTTTTGATCTGTCTTGCTTTTTGATCTGTCAATAATTTGTGAGCTTAAGTGGCAATTAAAAACATGCTCTAGAGTGAATCCCTATGCTCTGAAGCCTAATGGTTGCTATATTTGAAGGAGTGTTTTTGAGTAGAAATGCAAATAAAGACATAGCAATAATGATATGACTCTTAAGTTCCATAGAAAATACGCATTTAATTTCCTGATATTCAGTCAGCAGGTCTTTGCAAGGAGTGAGCACTGCTGTTCTTATACTGATTTGGGTTGTGTATGAAGAGCCCACGAGCGGGTTTTAAGCATTCCTGTGCAAGGAAGTTGGGGGAGCAGGTGTGGGTTCTTAAGTGCTTGTTACTGATGTTCTTTCTGTGCAGATAAATCCTGTGCTTTGGGACCCAAACCAGCTCATTCTTTGAACTCTTCTCATAGCAGTAAATATCTGTGGCATGTTTCACTTTCCTACATCTTCTTTCCTTTAATGTAGTTTCCTCTGACTAATTGCAGATGATACCAGTACCATTGCTGCCAATTTGCAGTCTGCCATTTGCATTATTTTCCAATGTTGCTTGATTCTTAAATGAGCATAGAAAATATACCTCCTGAGGCTGAGAAGCAAACCTGCATAGTATCTTGGGCATAAATCCAAGCAGACCAGCACAGAAACCTTCAGCCCTCCAGTTCTACTCTGTGCTTTCTGTACACCAGAGGAGTCTTTGTTTTTCCCTGGTTTTGGTACTGACAGGTTCCTGCTCCCCTGGGCTTGTCTGCGAGAGGGATGAAGCTGCAAGTTACTCTCAATTGCACATTGCTTTTAGATTCAAATATGTTGGAACATAAAATTACGTATCATTTAATTATTTCTAGCAGTATCAACTCATGGTCTGTTATACCCTTTGGGACTTTTGCATACACCTTTCTGGCTCCCCTCACTCTCAATCCACTAGTTATCTTCCAGATTAGATGTTGCTCAGGGAGAGGGTGGAAAAGTATGTTCTTTATCTTTGTGGATTTGGGTGCTCACATGTAGTTCAGATGTTCCAGCTGGGCAGGAACATCTGTGAGCATGTTGCTTCCTGTACAAGGGAAAGTAGAGGCTGAGGAATATGGAGAACCAGATGCAGGTTACAGGAATCTGGCAACAGTGCGGTTTGCTCATAAAATGGCAAAAATTGGCATTAGCGGCTCACTGAGATGCCATGGCTGCTTAATTAAAGAGTTTGTGCTTCCCCATCACACTGGGGACTTCCCTCTTATTCTTATCTTTTCCTCTGATCTAATTGCCACAACTGAGTGGCTTACCGTGCTGTGGTTTCTTTTCCCTTTAGCATGACCCAGTCCAAGAGGTGCTGAGGAAGTCTGACACTGTCCCAACCCATGCTGCATTCTGCAGTGGGGCACTCTGGCACCTAAGTCCACATCAAACCTGGGACTTGGGTGCTCAGCCTGTGTCTGTATTGCCTTTCCTTAAGAGCAGCCAAGTAAATCTAGGGCAGCCTCAATTAAAACATAAAACTACCATGAGGGATTACACAAACCTCGCACTTCCACCTACCACCAGAGCCTTAACAAGAGGATTCATCCTCTGTATTGCAAAGACACCTCAGGGACGTGAAAGGTAAAGGTGTTTATTTTTTTCTTACTGTATGTTGACTTAGGATGCACCTTCGCTGCTGTGACCCTGAGGGACACCTGCAGCAGTGTCCAGAACTGGGATTAAGGCAGCTAAGGGGTAATGCTGCAGCTGGAGGAGCTGCTGCTGAAATGCGGATCCCAGTCTGGGTGGGTAGCCAGGTGGGGTGATGGCCTTCCTAAAGCTCTGCAGATTGTGAAACAAGTTACTTCTGTGTGGCCAAAGGCAAACTTTGGTCAATATAGGGCCTGGATTCATACCATACCAGCTTGATGAGAAGACTGATCCAGGTGATGTTCAGGCAAGTAGGAGAACTTCAGGGAAAAGAAATTAAAGATCTGAAACGCAGAATACTGCATTTAATGTCTTTTTTCTCAAAGCTACTGACTAAATAACGGATTAAAATTTAACACTTTGCTTATTTATCTAATGCTCCCCATGAAGACTGGGGCTGGGGGTGTAGCTAGAAGATTCTCTTCTGGGGGGGGGGGAAATCTGAGTAGAAGGCTCTCTTCCTCCTTTTTCAGTTTCCTCAGACAGAAAATAAGTGATCAATGGCACACCTAGCTGGTAAAAGCAGTGAAATGTCTTTCTGATATAGCCCTACAATGTTCTGAGGGAAGGAAATCCTTGAGGGTACACTAGGTGTTGGCTATAAACCAGCGACTTGCAGCCTTTTTTTCTTACCTATTTCAAAACTATCATTTTAGAAGTATAAAGGAAATCTACTTGAGATTTCCAAATATCACAGAATATTTTAATTATCTTCTAGGAATATATACTGCCAGCAGACTAAAGCTTCACATCTCTGCACCAAAAATCTTATCTGTGAGGTAGATATACCACCAAAAACCAGCTTGGTCCTGGCCATTAAGAGGCAGGTGGATGTACCAGGTCTTTGTCACTGAAGAGGAAACCACTCAGGCACACCTATAACACACCTGGCTGAATACAAACAAGCAGGAATCTAGAGGTCTAGCTAATGCTGACAGTAGCTCACTAGTATCCTACCTTAGCCATCCTTAGAAACGGTATGTCTGACAGGTAGCAGTAAGAATGTTCAGAAAAATAAATACATTAAGATGAGCCCTACAGTATTAATATATAAAAAAACCAACCAACCCCCAATCCCAAAGCAGTCCTGGAAAGCAGCCCAGGCTGGGAGAAGAAATAGCCACTGAAGGAAGGTGAGGTAAGAGGAGGGAGGACTGTGATACTTCCAAGCAATCAAACCAAGGTAACATTTGTGTTTGGACAACAGAAGTTACAGCAGCAGAACAATTATTAGTGTTGTAGTGGCTGCTGAAGACTCCCAAGCAAGAAGTATTGGTTCTCTTTTTTACTCTGTTGGCAGGTAAACTCCTCACTTGAAGCTGGTAGTTTGTTTATTTTGCCGTTCTAAAGTTGATAATTCAGACCTTAATGATGACCGCAGAATGTGTCACACACAAGTCAAACAGGGAGTGCAAGACAAGATTTTAATCATTAAAAGTTCATTGATAATCTCTTATATACACAGTTACACACAAAGTAGTTCATGAGTCCCTCATCGAGTTCCGCTGGTGAGGTTCGGTGGCCAAAAGCTTCTCTCTGTCTTTTTCATCTCACAGAGGGAATGTTAACGTGGCAAATACCAGCAGGGTTGTGGACAAGTATGGCTTGCTTCACAGGCTTTAACTGGGCACTGAAAGGAGCCCATACTCATCTGCTGTATCCAGAATTTTACAGATGACTGGAGACTCCACCTTGAACACGAGAGATCAAAACATTCAAGATGATGAAAATGTCAATAAAAGTTTACAAGAGATTGCATCAGGTATCATGAGACACAGTACTTCAGCATCACTTTGTAAAGTTCCTAAGTGCTTTTCACTTTTGGGTATGACTTCTGTAGCTTATTAACAATGGAATTAAGCAAATGCCGTTGCACAAAAGGCAGTGCTTGGTTAGCAGTTATGTATATGGGCTAAAGTACAGTACAGGAATCTCTTGTGATGAGTCAAATGGAAGGAAGGGAGTCTTTTAAACATGCACCTGGAGACAGCCTCTACTAGGTGGCACCTGATCTTTGGCAATTCAAATTTGTCTTAACATACCCCAAGGATGTATTGGCAAGAATGAGGCTCTAGCATGTATATTGTCACAGCATGAGGGGAATCAGACTCTTTACATCTGAAAAAAGAGAAATTTTGTAGTGGTTAGCATGGAGTAAGCACAAAACAAAACCATGTATTTCCTTAATATCTGTAGCATTTTTACTAAGCCACCAGTGATTGTTTCCTGAGCTTTATGAACGTAACAGAGGCTTTCCCCTCTGACACAGGAAGCAGAGACACAAAACGTGAGTTTACTAAAAAACTTAACTTACTTCAATTTCACAGTCACCTGCCTTGGCTTGTCTGTTAGGTCACAAACATCTCCATTTCCATAGAAATGAGACACCATCCTGCCACAAACAATTGGAATGAAAAAGTTCGGAAATATTAAACACCATTCTTAAGCACTCAGCTAACTTGTGTGGTACAGCATCACATAATTCTTCAAATAGGTGACTATAATATACAAAACAATGAAGCACCATGCTCTATTTCAGTGACTGCAGAAGCAAGTGGTTGTTCACTCTTGGAAAAGCGGTGATCGTGGTGACTGTAACCGTACCTAACTGTCTGTGTGCCGTCTTCTCTCAGATAGTAGGTTCTAGCAGCATTCTTCCTAGCCCATTCAATGTGTTCCTCCTTGCTCCAGGTACCCACAACCACGGAAGTCTTGCCACTTTCCTTATCCTAAAAGGAGGAAAAATTGATAATTACACCTTGTACTATACAATTTCGTTAGCAGCGAGGATATTTTGATGGTGCGTAGAACAATTTCTAGAGCGAGTGTCTTGCTGTCACGTAACACATTCTTGCATTTGGGACAAACTATGACTGATCTCGTATTAGGGTCAAGAGTCAAGCTGATGGTCTCCTCAGAAAAGCCACCCAGCCCATGTGAGCTGCAGATGGGTTCTGATGTGGGTTCTGAGCACACCCACAAACACGTTTGCATTTTTCAGCTTTGATTATTACTGTGTTCTACCTGACACATCCCCCTGCACAAACTTAGGCAGCACACAGAGGATTTATTTTCTGAAACCCAACTTTTTAAACCCAAGCTATTGATCAGCCAAGAAAAGGCTGCTTCTTTTTTCACACAGAAAACAGACTCTCTAACCCTTTTTCCCCCGACACTCGCAGCGCAGAACATAGAACTATTTAAACCTACCTCATGGTACTGATGAACATATTTGCCATAGCAGAATTCATACTTCCACCAACCAACACCCTAGGGAGAGGCATAATCTCAGCATTCACACAAAACCCCCAAGAGAAAAAAAACACCCCAGAACAACAACATTCATTTCCCTCCAGACCCCAAACCACTGGCTAATTTAGCTGTAAAGCTCCATACTTATTCATTAGACACATTAATTCAAGGTTTGCACGAGGAGAGAGTCTCTTGTTAGGCTAAGTGACATAGGCAAGGGATGACATTAACGAGTTTAAGCAAAGACCCATGGAAGGGTCACAAAGGACTAAATTCCTTAAACTATTTGTGTATTTATCTGCATCTTTTAAAGAAATACTTCCCCCTTTCAAAGGCAGGGAAAATCTCAGATAACTGTTTTACAATGTCTGTTTTCTCAGTAAGTTTTATCAGACATTTTTTTCTTGCCTTTAACAAAATTAACACTGAAAAATTCTCATAATCTAATTTCACTTCAAATAAATTGAATTTCAACAGAAAGGTTAAAGAGACCTTTCTGGCATAGGCTTTGGTATATAACCCTTCCCTATATCAGTGCAGAAAAAGGCAATGATTATGTGTATAAGAATGCTACTACCAGAGTTAATTAAAAAAACCCAAACAAATATATAAAGCAGTATGTGTAATTAAGGAGTAGCTATTTTATTAGGCATAGCTTTATTTCTCACCCCATGGAAGCAGTAGGAACCACTAAGAAATTCCTTTATAAGTTGGTCATCAGTCAATTTGGAGATGTGGGTTGTTCCCACAGTTAATAGTTGATGGCTTCCAACAGCAACAGGCTTATGAATGGAAGAAAATTTCTCTTCTTTTGTGGAATGCATTTCTTCCTGAAATTAAAGTACATGCAAATATAAAGTACATTTAGATCTTATTTCCCTTACAAAATCTGATAAATTAAATGAAGTTACTTAATATTAAGTGAAGTAGGCTGGAGGAAAAAGTATGAAAGCATTTTGTCACTTTTTTCACCACAGTTGGAAAAAAAAACCCAAGTCAAAAACTTCACATTTGTAAACTGTAGGCTACTAAAGTTTTAAATTAGTAGCCCAAACTTAATTGCTTTGTTTTCCCTCCAAATAAATGAAGTTACAGATTACTTCAATAAGCTTAAAAACTGTTTTAAAGACTGACATGGTCTTAGAAAACTGTGTAAGAGAACTTATTCCACACAAGACACTGTAAGTGTTAAACATGGAAAAATCACTATTTTTCTATTTAAAATTAAACAGTTCTTACCTCCTTAACCCTTCTAAAAGGCATCTTCATCATTTCTTGCTGTTTTTCCAGCTGTTCCAGGTTATGGGGTTTAAGTGGGGATCCTGGCAGAGACTGGCAAAAGATGTCATTCACAGGGGAAGCCCTGAACCTGTCCAAACAAGTCAGCAATGCATAACTCCATTAAAGACATACTTTATTGCTCTATGCCCCTTACTGAACCGGCCTGAGATGTCTATTTTTTTTTCCCTCGTAATTGCACTATTTCAACCAAGTTACACTATTCTTACAGCTGATGTACTCTTCTTACTCCGCATAGTCTCCCTCCTAACACTGCCAGCCAACTGGCAGTGTAATCTGGCTCCTCTTGTCAAAAGGAAAAAGCTGCGTGTTAAAAGGCACATTGCACTATATGTGTACCATGAATGCAGTGTTATAGCTCCAAAAAACTCGCTCACAAGCTAGGAAATGGCAAAGGTCTAACTTGATAGATGCAGTTCCTATATAAGAATACATTCTTATATTATCTGACACATACAGCTTTTCATACTGCATATATATACCTGTTATTCCTTTATCAGTCTCTTTAAGCTATGTCTGCAAAATGCAGCTTATTTCAGGAAAGAAAAAACCATGAGATGAAGCAGAGTTAACAGTTTTCTCCTTAGTTTAGACAAATGAAGGCCTCATTAAAACACCAAATAAGCTGTAACAAAAAACAGTAAAGGAAAGCAAACGTTGAAATTAAAATCATACTGACAAATGAAGCATTTGTTCAGTTTCCATTGCTTGTCTCATTGAAAAGGTCCTCTTTAGAGAAAGCTCATTTACAAAACAAATATACAGATACTGCTTCAGGGGCAAGGTGGCTTTTTGTGACATCCTCCTAGGAGTATTTTGTAATACACAGCAGCAGTTGTATAATCATCACACCAGAGTTAAAACAATCTGAACACATTTCCCAAATCATAGTTGCACTCTAGATTAAATAAACCCTGGACCAAAGAAGCCCAGTTCTATGTGACTTTTATTTAAACAGCATCAAGACTAACAGTTACAATAAGCAAACTTTACTTTTCACTGCTTTCCTTCCTGCTCCCAATTCTCACCAATTTAAAAAAACAGGTCAAATTGTACCCAAACAAGAATGACAAGCAATAGATATGCTTTGGCTAAGTTCATGCAAATTGGATTATTGGATAAGATAAAGGGTGTAGAGTGGCTGAAGCACTGGTCAGTGCTGTTCTCTCAGGAACACAAGAGGAAAATTGTATTTAATGTACAATGAGGTTTGTTTGTTACCTCTGCTAGAGCCAAACAGCATTTCCAACCTGCTGTCTCCACCTATCTTTATTTGCTAAGATGATGCAAGTGGGAGAAGATCTTTCATGTTTAAGTCCTTCCTGCTAGTGGCCACAAAGCCTCCCTTGCCTTCCCTTTGGAAGGAGGTCGGCAGCTCAAGGTTTTATTTGAGGTTATTGTTTAACAGAACAATTTGCCTGTGCGTGTTTTGGTTTTTTACTGATACAGAAGCTTGAAAGACTGATACAGTAAACAGATAATCATGCAACAGGTAAGTGCAACAAATAACATAGTATTACCAGGCCCATCTACATGAGAAAATTTATAATTGCTACCAAATATTTAACAACAGCGTAACTTATTTACTCCAACTGGCAAATGTCTATGAAAGAGACTATTGAGGAGTTTGTCCTTTAGACTTTGTTGCTTATTTCAGAACAGTGATTGGGTACTCACTTGTTCTGTTGTCTGTGTACATGGGAAATTCAGAACTCTTTTCCATTATTTCCCCCTTCATTAGTTTGTCAAATTCACTTTGCAGTTCTGTTTAAATCCCATGAAAGGTCAAAATTCTCTACTATTGAGACTAAGGGTATCCCTTAGATGCATGATACAGCTTGGGGGGTGCAAGTGGGGGAAGGTGAGGAAGGAATCCTAAACATGATTTTTGGAAGATAACACTGAAATTGTGAATTCTTCAAATTCTTCATATGCAAATGGCCTAACAGATGAAAGTAAGGCAATAAAGTAGATGTACAGGAGCTCCTTAAGTTGGAGGTACTGCTAAAATAAACATTTAAAGGTCATGACTGAAGACCATACTTTTTTTTCCTGAAATTAGAGAAGCTGAGTCGATGCACCTATGCAATCTGCAGTCTTTCAACACCATTAAGATGATTCTCAAAGACCTTGAAATCGTGAAGAGGAAAGAGGGTATTCTTAACCTCCCTGCAGGCTTAATGCCCTAGGTTTGTGTTTCTCCAGAGTGACAGGGCTAGAAAATTACCTGTTGAAAATCAAGCTATACCTCCCATCTACTTCTCTTATGGGATCAATTACTAGAGACTTACAAAATACAAGTATTGTGCAAGTTAACATGAAAACTTAAGACATGGCAAAACTGCACATGCCAAAGTAAGTACATACAAACATCACAGCTCTGTACCAGAAACCACAGCTGGATACATGGCTTCTATAAAAACACGTGCATGGAAATTGATAAAAAATTGAAGTAATGATTTTAGCCAAAATTGAGTACCTTACCTATATTTAGGATGATTGCATAACAGAGGTGTCAATATAACCACTTCATATTCACAGGTTGTCACTTCTGCTACTGAAAGAATCTCATGTTTTGCTTCCGGATGACAGATGTACATCATTGTACTTGATCTGGGTAAGTTTTGTCTCAAGCTACAAGGTGTGCCATTTCCCATTTCTACAGGGTAGTATGGGGTCATCTGCCCTTCTATATTTTTTGTAGGTATCTAGGTGAAAGAAAGTAAAAGTTAAGAATCACAGTGAAGTTCCTTTGACTACTCTGAAACAAGAAATGATACTACATTGAGCAGAGCCAGCAGCACTGGACTGAAACAAGCTCCTGTGTAGTTACTTGGTGTTTCTGCAACATCCGAACACATTCTGTTTTTATTACTTCCAGCACAGCATTGCACAGATGCACTGAGCCATATGAGGTCTGCCTACAAAGCCCAGCAAGAGCAGCCTGGTATTTTGGCTCTAAGAAAGTTTGGCATCTGGGTGCATGGTTTTGGAAGAGCACCAAGCCAGCTGTGTTCATGCTGTAGTCTAAGACAGGGGGATGCGAGTAGCTCAGCCAGATTCAGCTCAGGTCTTCACTTCAGTGCCAGGCCACGAAGAATCTGAAAACACCCCTGCCAAGGCATCCTGCACTACACCCCTCAGCATCCCCAGCCTGGACTGTTCCTTACCTAGAATATCCCACGTCACCTGTTATTGTGCCTAACAAAGTTAATGATGTACAAAGTAAATCCTACTTCTGTACATGCTTTAAGTAAGCCCTCTTCAGCCTCGTTCCTTCATACGTTTCATCCAGCTTCCAGTTTGAGAAATTATTTCCCCAAACTTGTAGAAGTCCCCCTCCTGGCTCCTCTCTCAGAAGCAGCTGAAGTTCCTGGGTACCAAAAGTTCTATGTGCAAAAGTCATGCTGGAACCCACAAACTAGACTGTTTTCTGCTTATGTTGCTTGAGCTAGTAAAGTTTTTTGATGCACAACTAATCAGGCTCTGTGCTAAAAGGTGGTGGTGCCTTCTGTGGTCAGGACACTAACCTGGAGACCTAAGACCCTTCAGTACCCCACCACCTAGTTCTCAAACTATGTTACCCTGTCACTGGTTCTCCCCTCCTGAAACTGTTGCATCATGCAAGCTTAATTGCTCAGGTGCTCCTTGGCTTCCAGTCACTTATCTACTCCATACTTCAATATTCAAAGGTTGGAAATATATTCTGGTTGTGTACAAAAGAGCTGACAAGAAAAGGTACCAGTACCTTCCTGTTCTATCATTCTGAATGAAACAACTGATTTTGCTTTGAAAATTGAAAAAATCATGCCCACACATTTCATTGAAGATAACTATTCGAGAAATCTAAATGCAGGCAGCTGCTGTCTGCACACACCTGAAAGGCACCCCAGTAGGCCTTAAGATAAATCTCTAGTTGCAGCAGTTTTTTGTTACTTTAAGCTCCACCCAGCTCTGTTGTCTAGACTTTCCCTTTCACAACTGGAGATTCCACACAAATTCCAAGTCTAAATTCCTCATGGACTGAAACCAAGACAGTGTGTGTACATCAAAAATACTGTCAAAAAAAAAAAAAAAGGCAGTAAGAGACTTAACTTCTGAAATAAATAATAATAATAAAAAAGAAGTTACGTTGTAAAGAGCCTACTTCTGTTTAATTTCAGAGGCATAACTTCCCATGCCCTTAGAATGGGCCACATTCTGACTTAGGTCTGCTCCTTCAACTGCTTCCCAAATGCTTATCAGGCACATCTATTTTCTGAGATCCACTTGGTGCTACATAAATCAGCATTACAAAGAACATGCAGACAAAATAATCATTTCAGAATTAAAATGAAGATAGAAATAAGGTGGGCGTGTGTCTGTCCACAGGTCAGACACACTATTGCTAATTCCAAACTCCAACCTGCTTCAAGTACTTCCATTCTTTTGCTATAAAGTTCGTAACTCAGAATTGACTTTTGGGGCCTAAACAAACAGAAAAGGGAAGAATGGAGTTTTATGGGATGGGCCATCAAGTCAGCTAAGAAATCTTTTAGGGATTTTGTGCTTTAGGATTTTTTAAGCATTTCTTCCTACCCAAGACGCATGGAAGTGTCACTAAGGCAACCGAGATCTCTGATGTAATTAGAAAAATATCTACTGCTAGACCATAATGTGACTGTGGTTATTTGTACTATCTTCATGGAAGAAGAGTATTAATTCATCTCATTTGAGTTTAAGATTAGTGTAACTAATCTAAGTGAGTAGAAGGGCAAGAAATTTGACTAGCTAGACTAAATAAGCTTTCTGAGCTGGGACTGATAATCAAAAGTGAGAATAATGCAGCTCAGGAAGAGTTCCATTGTCCGATACTCCTTTTGGTAGGGGACCAATTGCATAATCTTGTCATATATAAATTGCCTCCACTGTTGATGGCAAAAGTTAAAATAGATGTTTTTCACTTGCCTCTTTTGCACTTTCTTTGGGATTTTCCTTCTCTTCTTGATCTAGGGAATAATTAAGAATGAGGTAAGCAAAAAAATCTGTGAACTTGAAGTGAAATCATATACAGATGTGTGTATAGTTTGTGTATTTTCCAGTACTTTCCATATAAACTCCCAAGAGTCAATTTCATGAACTTGCAGGTGCAAAAGAGGGAAGGCAGGCAATAAACAGTGATCTGGGGTCCAGAGCAAACAGAACAAGTATGAGTTAACATCATCTTCAAACAAATTGGAATTTTGTAAGATAGGCCAAATCCAGTCCTAACACCACAGGAAGCCCCTCAGTGCCTAGGAACATGTCACTACTGCTGCTCTTTAAGAGGTAGCTGACTACTTTTTTCAAAGTGAGTGAACTACAGACTGGGACAGTAAACAGGCAAGTACTTCGGCCCACCCACTAATCAGCCCCAGAGGTATGCATGACAGTAAACATTGTTACAGGGCAGGGGTTTCAGGCTGTCACAGGTGAGAGCTACCCTTAGCCTTCCCAACTGCTTCAGGAGATACTCGGGACTGCATTCAGAACTAGGTGAGCAAAAGGCTACTCTGCTGTCGCCCATTGAGCTGTTCCATGTTTACCAAATTACACTTGTGAATTCAGCTCAAAGTGGTTTAAAGAAACCATCTATGTTGCTTTTTAAGAGAAGTAGTGTGAACTGCTGTATAGTATAGGAAGCATGGAAAGAATACAGTCTGCCACCTAAGTGGAAAGGACAGAGGGTCAACATCCTAAAAGACTCAGATATAATGCCTTGAAGTATCTTCACATGTAACTTCAGCATTTAGCCCCACAAAAGAATTGTTAATTCAAATTAAACATTTTGTTTTCTGCACAGCAGCATGTAGGGAGAATTAGGCATTTCTGCACAGGACTGATGAAAGCACAAGCAAGCCCTGTAACTCACTAAAAAGAAATGCCAAAAAATGCAGTTTCTGAAGCCATGTTTCTTTTCAGGACTAAGATACCTAACTGAAGGCTACAGGTAGGAATTCAAAGGAATGGGATTAATAGCACTAAACCCCCTCCAAGACTTAGGTTTTCAAGTTAATCACTTTTATGAAGCGAAAAATTGTGGTGCCCATTTTTTACATACTAGCCTAGAATTAAAAAAAAAAACCAAACAAACCAAACCCAAACCAAGAACACACCCCTCCACAGAAAAAAAAAAAAAAAAGGAAAGCCCCAAATCCTGGATTATGTGTTTTCTATTGTTGCTTTCAACTCTGATGAATGAACACTTCATCTGTAGATTTTTTGAATCCTTTGGATTAATATGCTGCCAAAATGCTCACCCAGGGAAGCAGATTTTGGCAGGTACGACCACAGGAACTCCAGCATTTACAATAATTTACTAGAAAAAAAATTTAAAGTATTCAGAAAATTAATTATTCTAAATTGTGGTTTGAGTCTGGGGCTCAGTTACCACTGAAGTCCTGCTTTAGGCACTTCAGTATTTCTGAAGATCTGCACCAGGATCCTGAAAAAAAAGACTCTCAAATAGTTCCAAGGATCAAATCTACCTGCAAAGGCTAAAACTATATGGGTTTGCAGACTACGTTTTATTACAGAATAGCAGAGCCCAAAATGTGCTACACGCTCTGCCCTCTGCTCAAAGGTTGAAAGATATTTCTCCACACTCAGAAAAATAGTAGTAAGAGGCTACATTACCAAACTTTGTAGCTGGTGTATATTGATTCTATTTCTCATACTAAGTGTTCTCTTCCCCTGGCAGATTAATTACTCAATTAGATGGTACATTAAAATCGACAGCAAAGAAGCAATGTAAGGAATTCACTGAAAGCAATACATCTTCATTAAAAAAAGAAAAAAAGAAAAAAAAGAGAGTAATCTCCAAAATTGTTTTCTATTGCATTGGGAATAACTTTTAAATTCATGTCTGAGAAATGTGCTGTAGAAAAACAAAGAATGAAAAGAGCATCAGGAAAATCTAAAAAAAAAAATCTAAGACAAACCTGGTTCTGATAATGGGTTCTTTATCATCATAGTCCCCAAATAGTATTCTTGGATGTTAATTTTCTACAACCAAAAGAAATTAAATTTCAGTTACTTTTTTTCCATACTTTTTCAAGTGTACAGGCATCCAAGCCCTCTCGAGAAGTTATGCATGAACATACCAATGGAAAAGGGGGTTGCAAATTGTAACAAGCCTACCTGTCCCGTTTCCTTCTCCTCGTGATACTGACGGATGTGTTTCCCATGGCAGACCTCATATGTCCAGTAAGATTCAATCTTTAAATAAATATACTTTTAGACACATTACCTCCCGCCTCCCCCAAAAAACTCCAAAACCCAAAATTTTGCGTTTTGCAGCAATGAAGCACAGCCCAAGCAAGTGGCCTTGGGCACCCTCAAAAACAATACAACAGTAAGTGGTCTCAGTATTCACAAGCTTTTTGATGATGTTCAAA
>VZTM01012956.1:45605-88717 GCA_013400555.1 Jacana jacana
CAGATCAACATCCGGGGCAGCCGCCACGCACGATCTAGGCAGTTAGTGGGAGGCAGTTGATGAGTGAGTTGAGGGACTGGTGTGTGCAAATAGTCACGGTTTCTCCATAGAAATCTGTGCAAAGCGGGGGTGGGGAGGGGTGGTGACGGCGCCTGGCTCCTTAACGGCTGCGGGGTGGGGGGGAGGGGGGACGGACGTGTCGGGCACCTTTTTAAGGGGCCCTCCCGCCGCGTGTGTTTGCGGTCAGCTGGCTGAGGAGAAGACACCGCCTCTCAGGGGGTAACGGCTCTAGTCGCACTAATTAGTACTGCAAAAAGGTACTGGGAGTTTTGGGTCGGGTCGTTCTTCCTTACTGTTTTGACAGCAGGGCAATGTGGGTGTGCACTTTTGGTTTTATTGGGTCATAAAACGGGTTTGAGTTGGAAGGGGCCTTCAAATGCCGTCCAGTCCTGCTCGTCTGTCATCAACCAGACCAGGTTGTTCAGAGTCCCGTTCCACCTGTTCCTGAATGCTTCTCGAGATTGGGCAACCTCTTCCAGTGTTTCACCACCCTCTTTGTAAACTTATCTCTAATTCAGACAGAACTGTAAAGACAATGCTGGAATGGAGACACTGGAAGAAGGAGAAAAATGGGGTAATTGATTGCTGCTCTGCAGTTGGTGACAGGGTGACATATGGGGGTAGCAGTATTATTTTGGCAACATGTAGTGATTGGTAATGAACCCTAATGGATCCTAATTCAGTAGGTACTAAAATGTTTACTGAAAGAAGTATTATAAAGGTAAACAAAGATGATACCTGGAAAAATCCTAGTGGTAATGGTGAAAGATAACTAGGTGATGCATTGTCAGTTCAGGTGATTTAAGATGTTTTGTTTCAGGATAGTCTTTACTGTTGTTTTGCCAGCTGAGTGATGTGTGTGCATGCTTTCAAATTTACATTGGGTAAAACTGGCTGAGTCTCTTTGAACTGTTTGAGCAAGTGGCTTGAAATTATATAGCTTAAGATAGCTTAAAACTTTACTAAATGGCTGCCTCAGGTTTAGTTAATACTTTCAACTGTAATTTACTTTAAAAGTGTATTTTTTTTCCTGTTAAACTGATGCTAAAGCAGATATAGCTGTACTGGGAGAAGAATTATTCTTATAACTCAAGCATGTGCACGAGACGTAAGTGCCAGAATATCTGCAGAGAAGAGATCCGAGTTGCAAAAAGCCAGAGAGATGCAGGCAAGATACTTCTTCGAGACAAAGAAGGGCAACAATTAAAGGGAAGCTACCTCAACAAAAAGTGAGAGGAGTAAGGAAATTAATGTAAGAATACTGTGAAGAATAGCATATAGTTGGAATAATTGGGACTATACTGTAGTTGGTAATCTAAGTGAGTCCATGTCCAGCTTTTGCAGAAGACTGAGAAGAATAACTATCTGAAAACAAGTCCCTTTCTTAATCTTGAGGGTTACATACTTGCATGGTAGAAAGGCAAGATACAGGGCCCTGCTGGGGGCTTGCTATCTTGATATCTATTGCATCCTCTCTACCAGCCAGAAGTTTAGCTGAACAAAGTGAAAAATCATTGTGTAAGAACTGGCTTTGTTACAGAGCATACACAGAGAAATAGGATCGGATGGGGGAGCTGTAGTCAGGTTTATTGAACATCCTCCACTCCTTAGTTTGAATAAAGCCTGTATCCATGTGCATACTGGAAAGGGATGGGCTGTGATACAAATCAGAGTGAAAGGTGACAAACTCTAGGAAGAATAATATATAAAGTAGTGATATAATACTGATGGTAGATTCTGCCATTGATTTTATAACTTTGTTGCTTTATCTTTTAAGAGGTAATGGTGTTCGAATTGCAATTTTGGAGGGTGGTGGGGTGTCTGTACAGAGTAAGTTATCCGTGATGCTTTGAGCTAACAAGCATACTTTTTTCCAAATGCTTTTAGCAAAACTCCCTGAAATGTTCAGTCTTTGTGTGTAGAAAGGGCATGCCAATAAGTAAATTTGTTTTGAAAAGGTCATGACTCTCCAATATTTGGTAATCAGCTGTTAAACACAACCAATGGATAAGAGCAAACCAGTTTGTCTATAAAAAAACCCAATCTTTTAAGAGTTCTCTGTGTGTGTCTAGGTAGATAGATATGCATTTACCTGAATGATCCAGCGCAGTTTCCAAATCAGAATGGATTAGGCCAGTCCCATCCGATCTTTGCTGTTTGCCAAAAAAAAAACCAACCCAACAAACAAACAAAAAAGGAAATACTGAGCACATAAATGGTTTAAGAAGGACAGAAGAAATTATTATTGGGGATCCTACAAAGAAGCTGTTGTGATTTCCCTTGTCTATGAGCTTTTTTTGCATTAAGAAATTAAAATCTTCATGGAAGTTTTCTGACTAAGTGACACATTAATTTTGTTAGTGGCAGCCAAAATGGGTATATAGAGTACTTATTATCAAAAGCCAGACGAACAAGTACAAATATTGCATATTCAGGTTAGATTCATATATTCACAGAAGATGATTGCATATTTAATGACTTGCTATCAAATAGTTAATTGATCATACTAAATAATATCAAGTATTACATTGTATCTGCTTTTTTATTTTAATTCACATTATAGCACAAACAAATTAAATTGTCTTATTGCAGTCTTTGTACAAAACTTAATTTTTTCCCCCCCTGCAACTCAGATTAAAATATGACAGACAAATTTGGGACATTCAAAAAAAAAAAAAACAAAACTGCAGATAAATCGTCTTATGTACTACCTATTGGTAATCCCTTTCAGCATCGTTGTGTATCTTCCCCAACTGTTGGGCAAGTTTTTTCCTACATTGTAGGAAAAAGAAATCGTACTGTTATAAATTGTACTGTGCAGTCAAACCAGGGAAGACCATCACTGCATACTACTGCGTACCGCTTCCTTCATGTATGGAAGAACAGAGGCACACGCTGACTGCTCGGTGATTGGAGTTTGTGGATCCCAGGGAGTAACAGTCACAACAACTTGTTTCCTCAATTGCTTGTTTCCTCAATTGCTATTTGAAAACAAACTTAAGAGGTAGCTTCATGTGTGTGGTTGTATAATAAAGCCGTATCTAAAATCTCTAATTTGTCACAAATTTAGATTTAGTTCTAACCAGTAGGGGAACAAAAAAATTAAGCATATATGGCATATAAAAAGTGTATGTTCATTTTTTTGTGGCAACAGATCTGAAAGTATACTGGACTTTAGCTGGTGATTAAAACTGTAGGAAAAATTGTGGCTCATTCTATACAGCAAGAACCAAGATATATTTCCAGGGCTTTAGTTCCTAATGTTGACAGTTTAAGACTGTAACAGTAGCTAGCTCTTCTATGTTTTTCATCATTAGATCTAAGAGCATTTTATAACAATATGCAATTAAGATACACATTGATATCCATTCTAATATGGATACACTTTAAATATAGCATTTCTGGAAATGTCTTTCTCCAACATTGTTAGTAATTGTGATGCATTTTTATTGTGTTGAAGTATGCACAGACTGGAATGTATTGTTACAGATATTATTGCAAGTTTTATCAGTCTAGAAAGTAAATGAACAATGTCCTGAATATAATTAAAGATGCAAAGTGTAGAGCCATACATAACCACAATACCCCAACAAAGTGCTTAAATAATTAGAGTTTTAATGAGGGAATTATCACTGATGTCCTTGGATCATTAGTGAGTGTAAGCATCCCCTGCCCTGTTTTAAGGAACAAGGGTAAGTCTTTGAGGAAAGAACTGTTAAAAGCACATAGAGTGCACATGCCACTGTACATGTTTTAACTTTACTACAGCTTGCTGAAATCTGAAGTGAGCACAAGAGAGGAAGTGCTGTTGTTGTTGGCTGGGTTTGTTTCATCTTGAGGATGCTGTTTTATTCAACACTTAAACATTCTTGAAATAAATCATACCTAACACTTAGTAACAGTTAAGTATCCAGTGACACTTAAGTTTTACTCTTTAAGTTAAGGTGAGTAAATGCATAATGGAGCATGTTCATTAATGTTCATTTGGGTGATGGTTATCACTATCCACATTTAGTGTGTGAAGTTACTCAGCTCCAGCTTTGGGCATCTTCATGACTGTCATGATGCATAGACATCTAGAAGCTCTGATTGTACTTCTTTCCTGCTGTACAGGTGAGTTAGTAGGGGTTGCTCTTTCACTCAGTTATGTCAATCCCAAAGCGAGCGTAGTGCAATGGAGAATCAAGACCTTTGAAGTTTTGCATGTAATTAATGTGTACTAATGGAAGAATAGAGCCTCAATACATGACTATTTTGCTAATATGATCAGAGGATTTGCAGTTGAGAGTAGTCTATCAAGTGATATACCCCATCATGTACTTTCAACATAGTGGTATTGAACTATTAATAAAACAGTAGCTTCTAAAAACTAATACAATTTTTTTTCCTTCAATGAAGCAATACTTGAGAGGTGCCAGAGGCACACTAAAACTATAATCTGGTATGTAAAAAACAGGGGTTTATTGGTTAAATATTTTAAGTGGTCTAATTATCTTGAATTTAGGTTTGAATTTTAATATCCTATTTTCTACTAATCTAGCTGCCTTTCTCAAATGTTTCCTATTAACATTCATTTATGTTCTTGTTGGCTTGTGTAGGTAGCTAAGTGGAATAATAGCAGCTTGTTATTTTGATAGCACTGATGCTTTCAAGCGATTACAAATACAAAACAGGAAAATGTAAAGAAGAGAATGGGACAACCTGTATACCAGAAACAGAATTTTTGCAATTTCTGATGCAAAATATAGATTTCCAAGCTACTAAAACACTTATACATTCTCTGTATGAGAAAAAGTGATGTTACATGCTGTTTGAAATAGGACCTTTCCTGTATTAACATGCAAAAATATAATTTGTTAAAAGTTAACAAAAGTAACAAATTTCTGAGAAGCAAGGCAAGTTCTTGTTGGGATGGAAACTAAGTAAGTCTACTAACATAAACTGATGGCTTTCTAACTCTATTTGGATGTCCACACAACATATGTAAGTTTACTGAAAATAGGATTCCTTTCTTAATTATTTTTTTTTTTTCTGTAAGTCCCTAAAAACAGTAGTTGAAAATTAGTGGCCTAAAATCTGTCCTTAGGGATTCTTGCATTTTTTATGAGATGCAGTTACAACAACATCTAACGGCAAATAACAAAGATGAAGGTTTCTGAATATTCTTGCTTCATTGTGATGCCAAGTCATACTTGGTTAATTTTAACATTTTGGGCTTGTTCTTTGTATTAATCCTCAGATATAAAATGAGGAACTGTGCTAAGGCTTGTTTGTGTCAAAGTCCCCCATGCTTTGGTTTTCAGGGGCTTCATATAATGAGCCAAGGAAAATAACTATTTCCTTATCAATGAAACATTTTATTCTCTGCATTTAAGGACAAACTTATGGATAAAGGGCAAGATGACAAATTTTGTGGAATAACTTCAGTGAAGTTGAACATTGATATAAACGTTCTACTGCACATTTTCTATGCAATTTACAATTACTTAACATTTATCTCTTTAGCTGTGCTGAGCTCCGTGACTGTGGAGTTGAATCAGAAAGAGCTATCACTTAAATCAATGGGACTTGTATCTATCTGAATGCAGATTTTGATCTTCAAAATATTCTAAAGATTTATTTTACACCTGAAACAATTAAAAAAAAAAGTATCTTCAAACAAAGAGGAGTTTAAGCAGTTCTCATGAGATTTTCATACAGGTGTTGTCTTGGGATAAAAACCCAATACAACAAATTTAAACCTAAAACACTTCCTCTGCTTTCCTTTCTATAGACTCCTGGATGATTTTTGTAACAGTATATTTTAATAGCCAACTACTATTCTGGATGCAATCTTAAAACAAATAAGATAGCATAGTACAGAGAAACATGCCTCCTAGATGCCTCCTGTTTCTCCTACAGAGAAAAATGTTCATGCACCCATTGTGCAATGAAACCATTCCTCTAAAGGTGAAGCAAGACCGTTAAAAAAGAAGCACTTTACAGACAATTTAAGCTTTGATGCTTTTCCAGGAGTTCCTTTACTAGTTTCTCTAGAGAGAAGAGATGTTCATCTACATCTTCTGGTACAATATTTCTGATAGAATTAGCAAGTTCAAACAGGTATTCTGTGTTTCTTCCACTAGGACCAACTGCATTAAAAATCTGTTCAGCAATTTCTTCTAGAGGTGCTGGACCAAGGTAGTTGGGGTTGTCATAAGTTCCAATGTATAACAATACATCAAACGGTTTTACTGACAAGTCTTTGGGATAGAAAATGACCTTTGTAGTCCGGTAGCCTCCTTTTTCTCTGAAGTCCAGGTATGCCTTTACTTCACGTTCTTGTCCAGCTGGCAATCTGTAAGCAACACCCCATACACACCCCTGTTGAAAGACATAAGGGAAAAAAAAATGCAAGCAGTGCTCATAAAGATAGTAATGAATTAATAAATTTCCATTGCATTTAGACAATATGCTCTTAAATATATTTATTCTTCCATTTTCAGTCTTTTTAGATCTATTTCTCACACTATTTGTAGGAGTCCCAAATTAAGGGAGGGCTGTTTTATTTATTTCAGTCAAAATGGCAATTATGCAATCCACTTCCTTGCTAATGCTGAGCCCTTTCTTACTAAACAATTTCTTGTTACAATTAGATTTGAACTAGTAAATAGCTTTGGCCTGGACTTCTAAGAAGCTTGCAAAAAGGATACAAAGTATTTTCTTGACCTCACAAAATTTGTATGCTAAAATTAAAATTGTAAATAGTCCCAAATTCAAAGTAATTTTGATAAGGTCCTTTCTCGGTTTACTATTAGTTGCAGTTTCATTTTTAGGCCCCAAGTGTCACCTTGCTTGTTTACACATACTTGGAGGGCTGAGTGTTATAACATTACTGTGCTGATACTGAATCAGAAAAGAAAAAGCTGCTACTTCATTTTGCACAAATACATGTGGCATATCCATCACCTCAGCAAACCCTGCTAGGATAAACCTGAATATTTCTTCATTGTCTTCACAGGTAACAGTTCTGAAAAAGTGTTTAACTGTGACCTGAAATAGTTATACTCATGTACCAAGATAAACAAAGCAGTGAAATCTGTGTAGGGATTGATTTGTGTAGGGTTTTGTTTTGAAGTACCCTACAAAAATTATGATGGTCTGTTACCCACTAAGGGCTACTTTTTCTTTTTTTTTTTTTGAGTGCTGTTTTAAAATAAATGGTAATCAGTTTTGTCTTTTGGTAACATCAAATGTGAGATTCTTTCTGCAGCTAAGAAGGTATACATATCAGTGCTACAGTTATCATGATAAAGCAATTAATGTTCTGGGTTTTTCCCCCTTAAATCTGGGTCTTAGCATTTACTCATGATACCAGACAATGCTGGGGTGGTGGTGTTAATTCAAAAGCACTGAAATTTGTGGTCAGACTATATGCTAGTCAAAGGCATTTCGTTAAAAAATATGGGAGTCATTTTTTGTTGCATCCTTTGTAGAATGTGCTGTGGCCAGAACAACACTACTGGGTACAAAAATGAGTTCCTTGCTTTTCCTTGGCCTCATGGGATGCTGGTTCACTCCAGCTGTCTGTAAGGAAACATGTTAGTTTTGAAAACAGTCTCTTCTGCATGTTACTTGAGTTAAATCTGCTATTGAGACCTACTTTGATGTTGATAGGAAAAATATGGGTGTGGTGGGGATAAGGATTTAAAGCAGATAGTACTGCCGGTTAATTAGTTTTCAGTATAGAGAATTTCTGTGTCAGATGACGGAAAATTATAATCCAGAAATCAGACAAGGAGGATGATCTTTTTTTGTGTGGTTTCTTCTTAACTGGCAAAGAAACTCAGATGAATCAAGTTAAAATAATTCTCTATACTACAACTTTCCAAGATGCACTATATGTATCACTAGTGAAAAAGGACACACAAAGATGACAGCTGGCATTGCCAGTTAAAGTGCCACTGCTGTTGTCACCAAGGAATTTGGTGTCTGCATTCGGGCAAATAATTGCTGTGGTCTGCAGACTGAGTAACAGAAATTCACATTCACACCAGTTGATTATGTGTAGTGTGATTATCTGGTCACACTAGATACTGGAGAAAAGGGAGAAAAACCCAGCTAAACAAAACTGGTTTGCTAAGAGGAAAAATGTTCCCATGGTAACCAGGAAGTTTGCTTAACAATACAAGCTGAATGACAACAAATATAAGCATTCTTTGCCTATATAGGCATCTATGTAGTGTAATGTACCCAGCAGTACACTAATGTGAAAAAACCTTACTAGAAAGATACAGAAAATCACAGAGAGATGGTGCATTGCATTTTGCTTGTTCTAACTGCAAAAAACAGTTGATGTTACCACTAAGCTTATCTGTCTTTGTGGCTGCTATTTCAGGGAAATAGATCAGCAATATCCTAACTGTCTAGGGAAGCAACTGTATATAAAAACTTACTCCCACCAAAATATCCATCTTTTGTGTCTTCCTGCCTGGTGTCATGTGGCCTTGCCCTCCCTCTGCTTTCATGCCATCCTTTCTTCCCTCCTGCTTCCACAGGCACTAGTACTTGCAGGGATTCCCTCTCCTGGTGCAGTGTGAAGCTGGATGGACATGACCATTGTAGCCATCCCCAGTAAGGTGCCAGAAAAGAGCAGCAGTGCTGGATGTGGGGCGTCCAGAGGATCAGCAGGAGTGGGAATGTGATTGCATCCAAAGTGTACCCTGCAATAGCCTCCCATGCTTTCCCTGACTCAGTGCTTTTGTCCTAGCTGGTGAGCAGTCCAAACAGATCCCTGGTGGGTTAGAGCCCTAAAAAAATTAATTGTATGTAATTTTAAAGATTGGCTTCTTTACTATTTAATTCAAAACATGTGAAATACAAGTCTAGGAACTTTGCAAAGCAGAAAAATCTTGATTTTCCTACAGCTTATGTGACTGTAAGCCTTAGACCTTGTTTCATCTCTCTCTCAAGCCTGGGCACTTCCCTTGCACCATCTTAAGTGATATGTAGGGAAGAAGTCAAAAGAGAAGCAAGAATGGTAGACTTGGGCCAATGACCTTTTCTCTAAATGGGAACTAATTTCACAACATGACCCAGAAACCAAAAGCACAGTTGTGGTGCTTAGTTCCTTAAGCATTTTACCTGTGTAGCAAAAAATTAACCAAGGGTATCTCCCTTTTTATTACTGCAATGTGATCTTGATTTGTTTCAGTTTTCATTTGGGGGAGCAACATTACAGTTCTAACACGATATCTACTACCCCGGTCTACTACTGGGGTATCATCAGCACTATAGGTATGCTAAAAGTAAAATTCTGTATCTTGCAACAGGATAGATGAAGTGACTATTCCAGAAAATACTTTTAAATATACCTCTGTTAATAACATCTCTTAATAAGAGCCAATCTACTTCCAGTTTCTTAGTTTAGATTGATTGGTGTAACTCTAAGAAATTTCAAGAGAACTTTTCTTTGCACTAAAGGTAACCAAGTTATTTGCTTGTAGAGAAGCAAAAATTAGTAGAGACTTACTAGATGGGCTGGGAATGCAACATGACATTCTGTACACTAGAGACAGAAGAGGAGTACTATACCTTAGCATCTTCAACCAGAGTCACAACTCTTCCAGGCTAAAATTAAAAAGAAAATCATAGTTCAATTAGAGGCTTTTAACCTAAATCATGAGCAAAAACAATAAAATAAGAAAAAAACCAAACTATTGAAGGAAAGGGTCAGAAAACTAATCCAGGACAAACTCAATAAGCTGTATTTCTTTGAAATCCATTATATTTTTCGAGAATAGCTTTTGACCTATATTAGGTAAGCGGTGCTAGACAAAATGTTAAATTCTGAGTGGAAGGCGCCTGCAACATAGAAGTTAGATAAATGGAAGTCATAAACGGTGACGTTTTCAATGTCCTTGCTTTGTATGCACTGTCCAGACTCAATTCTATTAATTTAAATGGTGATAATTCATTAATGTAAAACTACGATCAGTGCGCCTTCCTCAGTCATGCTGCTTCTCCGTGGTACTATGCTGTTCTTTTTTTTATTTTTAATCTCCAAAGGGACCATGAGGTGAACCTTCTCACTTGTACACAAAAGGTTTATATGCAGGCATGGAAAATAATATAACACAGAAATCTAGCTTGCATAGAATTAGATAAGGTATTACCACTTCTGGCTTGGTTTGTACAGCTGGATTTTACATAATAACTACACACTATGACACCTAACAACTCCTCGGTTTAAAAGCTCATAGTTAATTAGATGTTTTTGAAAACACATAGCAAAGAAATCTAGTAAGCACCATATTATTCAGAGTTGAAAAAAGTTTGTTGTGCAAAAGACTATTTTCCCTTTCTTTTCCCTCTCACAGCTCATCCTTCCTTGCTGGGCTGAGGGAGGGTGCCTTGGTAATGGCTTATTTTTCCATTAAATTTCTTCTTGCAAGTTTAGAGGCCAGTTTGTAAATACTGAAAAGAAAACTGTTACCATTTGTTGTTTAACCTGGAGAATAAAATTTTGAAATATAAAACCCTATGGAGAGCTACATCTGTAAGTTAGAAGTGCTAATTTTGGCATTAGTGTGCAAGTGTCTAATTAGTTAAAGGAAAGCAGAGGTATTAGCATTAATTCAATTCCAGTATAGAACAGAAGTTAATTCTCCTAGGCATTGCAAAAATAATCTGAACTTGATGTACTTGGATGCTTGCCTTTCATTTAGTCTTAGCTGATTTTCAGTCATGGACTACTGCATTTCAGTCTTTTTGGCTAATAGCTTCATTGAGATCTGTGCTTTTCTCTTTGATAAGTTTGTGCTTCTCTTTGTCTCTCTAACACAGAAACAGTGTAGGGTTTACTCCTGCACCAAGCCACTGGCAACCCATGCATTCTTTGGTAACAAGCTAAATATGAAATCTAGCTTTCACAGCATGTTTCGTAGATATAATTTATTTAATGTCAGATCTTTTAGAATCTTACCAAGGCTATTTACAAGCTCTGGATTGCTGTGGTTTTTTTCATTTTTATGCCAGTTCCATCCCAGCATCAGCCATCTGTTTCTGATCTGATTGATAAAATGACATAACAAAATTAATCTAATATACTAAATGATTACTCTTTGAGTACTTGGAGGAAACAGGTCTGTTACTATGGTTAATAAAGATAATGTAGGTGTTCCTTTTGGGGAGTTTTATCAGTAGCCATTAATACTTTCCTGACTTGTGTACTGGGTATTAAGGTTTTATAAATTCTAAGAGTCATTCTGTGGTGGAAAACAACTTTAGCAAGAGTGTCTGTATCTGAAGCCTAAATATTAAATGAAAGTAAAGTACTGAGGAGTATTTAATCTTCAGAGTAGTTGTATGATGAAAGAATGATCTGTTTGTGTAGGGAAGGATGGGGTATTTATTGTATTGGTTTACAGAGTCCTTGTCTTGTGTGTAACTACCTAAAAACAAACACAGTTAAGGAACCATGGGTATTACCCCTGGTAGCTATAAATTACTAGCTATATAATATAAACCAAAACCATTTTTGTCATGTCTAGGGAGTTCTGGCAAGGGCAGACGTGATTGATCTCCTAAAAAATCGGATGTCTTTGAGGGATCTATGTCACATACTGCCATGAAGGCTGACAAAGGCAACCTGGCATTGGATCACACTGGAGCAGCAGCGTGCTCTGCAGCTGCACAGGCATTTTCTAAGGCATCTGCAGCACAAAGGGCTGTGACTTTTCTGAATCAGAAGGGAGCCATTGTGGAAAATTTAAATATACCTAGTTTTAGCTCTTTGTGTTGTATTTCACTTCAGGCCCTCAATTGTACTGTACACTAGAGCTCCCAAATATAGTCCTGTCCTAAGAGTGCATGTGGCAGGAGATTCTTACAGGCTTTACCAACCTGGGCTCAGTGAAAAGAGGAAAACAGCATTAGCATGGTACAGAGTCTGTGCCATAGACTATGACCATTTTCCTGGCACAGGGGATTTGTCTGTGTGGAGATAAAGTTCCTCAGCTGATGTGGACTATGAAATAGTGGGGTAAACTAAAATAAGATCTTCCACTATTACATTGTTTTCAGTGGTGCTACAAACTGGTCAGCTACGAAAATTACTATATATATACTGATAATCGATACATTTTTGCATCTGAATATAAGAGCAAAATGGAATAAAAAATCTGATCTTAGAAATTTTAGCTTGATTACCTCTTAATTTTTTTTCAGAAAGGGAGGTGTAAGTTTGCTAATAAGAAGGGATGTAATAATTTTTAATGGTTTCCTTAAAAGCACAAGTTTATTTAAACACAGCATAGCCTTTTCTGTTTCCCTTTCCTGCGGCTCATTATGGTGTAACAGGAGCCTATCCATCCGTCCTTTCCCCTATAGCCATCAAATGGGAAGAAACCGCCAGGATAAACCAGGGAATCGTAGAAGAGGGAGGGCATCTCTGGAGATCTTTAGTCCAACCTCCTTTTTTTATCCATTGCACCATAAAGCCCTTCATTATCTTAAAACGGTCCAACCTTAAGCTGATCCAGTAATACTGTGCATGCAGAAACTCCCAAGTTTTCTGTTCGGTCACTGTTTGGACAGTGGCAGCAGACAGCTGGAGCTAGATTAATCATGGCATCAAGCTTCCCTGGCTAAAGTGAGCGGTCTGAAGCTTGGAGGGGAGGGGGATCATAAGGAAAGGAAGCCATACTTCATGGTTTAGGCAGCAGCAAGCTATTCTTTTGATTGAGACCATCTTGTGATAATAATTGCTTCAACCATTGAATGCGTTCATGCTTCCTTGCAGTTCTGTGCAAAACAAACTCCCAGAATTTTAATGTTTGAGGTTTATGCAAATCATGCAGGTCTGTATTTCTGATACCATTTTTTCTGGAGCTTACACTAAGAAATTTGAATTTGCCACTAATGAAAACATTTCTGTTACTTAGATATTTCCAAGGCAATAGCACTTTTCTCAGGGAACACTGTTATTGCCTGGTAAAATGGTAAAATTAAAGCTGCTTTAAATTCAGAATAAACCTCTGAAAATCTTTTTAAATGCAGCTAATGTGCTGTATGCTTTTCAAGAAATGTTTATTCCTTTTTTTTTTTTTTTTTTGCATTCTTAATCTGTTCTAACAAAACTTTTTCCGATGTAAACTATGGCCTGTGATTAAATATAACTTTGTAACCGGTTAACCATCTTATTAAGGTAGTAGTTGAGCAGTTCAAAGTACAATTACAAGATCAACCGAGTTGTGTACTAACATCTTACAGCCATTGTACATAAAAGTGCTCTGTATGCTTTTGTTGTGCTGACCATGGAATGTTGGAGCAAAGAGTGTTTTCAGAAGAGGGTTTTTTTTTTTAAGCTCGTTGGCTACTACTGCTGCTTTTAAAATGTGTTAGTGCTGAAGGTCCAGTTTCACTTGTAGCTCACCCACAGGAGATGGAATTAATCTCTGATGTCAAGGATTTTCTAGCAGAGAGCATTTGGCCTGGTGAAATGGGAGATCCCAGCTGTGTGTTTACTCAGTGTATGCTGAGGGAGTCTTTGGCTGTGCAAGCAGGAGTAACAACTCATGGTCTGCAGGAATACAGAAAGGCATTAACTCCTTGATGCTGAGAAAAAGTGTATTTTGTTAAACATAAAAGCAAATATGTTAACCAGTTTACATAAATAATAACCTGTGCTCTCAGTCCCAAGTAGAACAAAGCATGAGTTTGGGAGAGGGGGTGGTGATGTTTTGTTTGAAGGCACTGTATGTCCCCAGATGATGGTTCCAGGTATAATCCTGACTGTGGGCTTTACTCCTTTCTGAAGCCCCAAAGTAAGACTTTCCCTGTTGACTGATTAATTTTTTACCTTGCAGAAAAGTAAATGCAAGGGGGGTGTTGTGTAAGTATGGTGTAAGTTATCTTACGCTATTTGAGGTTCTAACCAGTGCTATTTTGAACTAGATGAAAATTTATTCCATGATACGTGGAGCATGCTATGTTCTTTTAAAAAAGAAGTCTTATGCTTTTCCTGGAGGAGCTCTTTTAAAGCTATGTTTCAGTTTGAGTGGGGTTAACAGGGCCCAGGTCAGATGACTGCTTTAGGGAGCATCAGGAAAACATACTTTAATGATACAAAACCAGCATGCAAAGTAGGTAAATTGTTAGAGAGCTGTATGCAAGTATTGCTTTCTATACATTTATGATGGGTTTGTGTTTCTGATGGCGCCTAAATCGTGAGCAGCATCTGCAACAGTAGTAGTCCTGCCACATCAAAATAATTCTTTTAACTAGTCAGGTACTTCTGTTACCTATAGTTTCGTTAACATTTGTTGAGCTGTTTAAAATCGTACAGGGTGGTAGCCTTTCTGTGGGGAGGGTGGTACAGGCTTCCAAAGCAGAGTAAGACTCTTGCTGCTGGGGCTTAAAAAATGTATTGATTGACATGAAATTGGGAATGCTTCCTTCTAGGCTTTTTTTCTTTTTCTTGGTGGTCGTGGGTTTCCTTGTTTTTTGTTTTGTTTTTTTTTTCTTTTTCCAAACAGTAATTATTTCCTAGTCTATGAGTTTTCATTTCAAAGCAAAAAAAAGCTGAAGACCAGTGAGGTCGTTACTCTGATCAACACTTCTGGCCTTAACTTATTTATAACCAGCCTTTCTCTTCAAAGCCTGACACCCACGCTGAGGTATTTTTCCCCCAGTTACTCAGATTAACGTCTGTAACAGCGGGGCTGGACGCCGAAGCCCGCCCCGCCGCCGCGGTGAGGGGCCGCGCTGTCGGGCCGNCAGGATCCGCCCTACCATCTTCTCCTCGTAGGGGAAATCCACCTTCCATATGAGGGAGCCGTAGCCGAACACCCACATGGCTGACCGACTGCCGGGCGGCCCAGCCTTTGCGGGCCTGCGCACTGCCAGCGAGGCGGCCCTGCGGCTGGCGGCGGAGAAAAGCCGGCGGGCTTCTCGCTCATCAGGCCCTGCTGGGGACAGCGGCTCCTGCCGCGGAGGTGCCGGCGGCCTCGGGGCTTTCTGGAGGGTGGTGCTTCTACCCGGTGTTCTGGCAGAGCGGTGGCTTGGCAGTGTTTCTGTGGGGCGTCTGTGCGAGCCTGCCTTCTGCACTGACGTTTCGCCTTTACGGTCGTGTCAGTTGGTCCAGGAAAAGACAGACGTCCTCTGCCCTCTGGCCCATCCCTGCTGGGTGGTAGCAGGGGAGACATTACACACCCCCAAAAAATACCAAACCAAACAAAACCTTGTGCAAAAAACCCCCAAACCAAAACCTTGTATGTATATTCTGTACTAACGGGCATCGGTTTTGTTCTTGTTTTTGTTTTTTTTCCTCTCTTCCCTTTTTTCCTCTCCCCCCTGCAGAGCTTGTGGTAGGTAAGGATGGATTTCACGGAGGCCTATTCTGATCGATGCTCTGCCGTGGGTCTTGCAGCCAGAGAAGGAAATGTTACAACGCTGAAAAAGCTAATTAAGCAGGGATACAGCATTGATGTTCCAGATAACAGGGGGTGGGTGCCAATCCATGAAGCAGCAGCTCACAATTCCAGTGAATGTCTGAGGCTGCTAATTTGTGCAGGTAAAGAAAATTAGATGTGAAATAGTGCAATTTGCTGCTAAATTACTTTGTCATATAAATTAGATTTATTGTATCGTAATCTTGTTTTGTAAATTTCTGTGTGGTTTTGTAGATACTGCATAGCTCTGGTAAAGAGAAGCTGGGATGTTGTAGTCTGTTAATGACAATTGGTTTTACTTTACATTCTCTAAGGCAAGATAGGGCCAAAAATAACTGAGACTGCTGTTTGAAAGAGTCTAACAGCACATTTGTGGATACGCCGTAGGCTCTACATCTCAAGACAACTATTTAAGAAAAATAACTGCCTTGTAGTTTATTATCAAGTATATCTTTTTTCATTATTCTCATTTGTAGCTTCACGTGATGACTACATACATTTAAAGACGTTTGAAGGGATGTGTGCACTGCACCTTTCGGCACGCCACGGGTCTTTGGAAAGTGTTCGTGTTCTTCTGGAAGCTGGGGCTGACCCCAATGAAGTTACCACTGAAGCAACCACCGCACTGTTCCTAGGTTAAACAAGCTTTCTTGAAATCTCAGGACAACTGACAAGTGGAGAAAAGCTTACTCACTAAGTTTAAACTCATCAGAGTTCATTTACCACATATCATGTTCATGTAGCCTAAGAGCTTTAGACTCAAACATAGAGTGGGTCTGTAAAGTATTTTTTATGTATGGATAAACCTGCTTCAGACTATATTTTAAAACAAAATTGAAAAGCCAAATTTTTTTTTTGGTATTGCCTTTGTACCTTTCTAACACAGAAAAGGAGGTCTAGGACGTATAAGATTACATCTGTATGAGGGTGGTTTTCTTGTTTTTTTAATTCCAGCCTACTTCATACATTAAAAGACCTCTTACTCTTTTTACAATTCCTAGTTTGGCAATTAAGGTCTGTTACTTTAGGATTTTTTTTTCTGCAATTTGTTTGACATAAATACCTGAAACTTCTGCTACTGTGAGTTCTCAGAATCTAAATCATCTGATTAAATATGCTTATTGCTTTACTCACCTACGAACTCAGGCAAACATTATGGCTGCCACATTACCCTTGTTTACAAGTCTATTCAAATTTTATTTTTAAGCAACTAAATAGTTCATTTGCTTAAAACAGTTGGTGACAGGTAGCACCTGTGGGGAAATCACCATTAAATCACACTGGATAATGATAATTAACTGTGTGCATAAGTGCTTACATAGATTAGAGAGGGCCAAGAAATAGTGTTGGGGTTGTGTATCCAAGAGATTTTTTGAAAAGGAAAAAGTTTATGGTCAGTTTAGTCCAGGCTGTGTCATAGGGTTATGGCACAGCTCTGTCTTGGACATTGAGTACTACAAGCCGGAGGCACTCCTTTGGCCAAGTTGCTCACTAGTACTCAAAAAATTAGTCAGTCAGTAGGAACTATTCACAGGTTAGTTATCACCATATCAAGCTTTTACAGGTACACAGAAAATGGGCCTTGGTAGAATTGGTGGTGGCAAAAAACTTGAGGACTTTGTCAATTAATACATTAGCATAAATTAAATGGATATATTATAAATTTTATATAGGTGTTTAAAACACTTTAAAGCTTTTTTTTTTTTAAAAAAGGTTTAAGTCTCTGAGGGAATTTGTTACAAGATAGTCACTGAGCTCCACAGGTTCTGGAGGCTGTTGCAACTGTCACACAGTTAGGTGCCTGCTGTAGAATTGCCTCTGTGCTCCACAGGGGAGAGAGGTGTGGGAAACTTGCTTTTGTTATCTGTGTTAGCACAGTGTAGGTGGAATTTTAACAAGTCTAAAATTTTTGTGTCTGAATTTCCATTCTCCCAGTCTGTTTTGGGAGTGTAAATGTAAAAGGCAAGGTTAAAAGAATTACGATTATTGTGTCAAGAAGCTAGTTGTGAGGCCATTTGAGGTTTTTTGAGTTCTTTAAATCCAGTTAATAAGATTTTTTGTTTTGTTTTGTTTTGTTTTCTTGAAGCTGTTGAGAATGAGCATACAAATGTAGTAAAGTTTCTGCTCCAACACGGAGCAAATGTTAAAGGACCTCATTCTTGGTCTGGATGGAATTCTTTGCACCAAGCTTCTTTTCAGGTAACCTGTAAGTGTATTGTGTCATTTCCATGTATTATGTATCTATAATTTCCGTGTATTCTGACTGGTAATTTCTCCCCCTCCCCCTCCCCTTTTTTTTTTTCCCTTTTATTGGCTATTTTTTCCTGACTTATCTTGGCAGTCATAAGGTTGCCTAAATGCTGAAGGGCTTGCAGTGCCCTGATGAGTGTATATGAAACTACATGAGATGTTCATGTTGGGAAGCAATAATTGTTTAATTATTGTAAGTATAGTACCTACTCACAAGCTCATCTGTTGTAGTTTGGGAAGTGAATCTCTTACAAAATTCTTACAGTTCTGCCTAGTATCTCATCATCAATGAGATGGATGACCTATTTCCAGAATAGAAATATGTTATCTTAATGGTTCTAAAACTAATGTAATTTCTGCTTGTATATATTGTGTAAATGTGAAAAATTTAATTGTTTAAGAGAAATGGTAGAAACAAGTACATTTTTAGAATATTGAATTTATTGTGTTTTTTCTTATTTGTTTGGAATACGTAGGAAAAATAGATTATTTCAATTCCCCACTTTTTTGTTGGTTAAGAATAAGAATATTTATTTCAGGGATGCACTGAAATAATGAAAATACTCATGGAGAAAGGGGCAAGCAAGGAATGTAAGGATGACTTTGGAATTACACCGTTGTTTGTTGCTGCTCAGTATGGAAAGCTGGAGAGTTTAAGACTGCTTGTATCCCATGGTAATAGTCATCATTCATTTAGCTTCATTGTTCTTAATCTTGCATCAGCCTGTCACCAGATACAATTTTAGTTCTACTTTTGCATTTTATAAATTCAAATTTTAGTAGTTTTAATGTAATTTGAGTTGCAGATGGGTATGCAAAATCATCCTAATTGCTTAAATCTTGTTTCAGTAGTTCAGTGTAGTTTTCTGCAAATGATGGTAGGAAATAAACCTGAGAAAAGATCAAGGTTCATCAAAATCTTAAGCCCTTGATAATACATTAGTGGTCTGATTCTGATGACATGGCTCTTGTAGTAGGATATTGTTCAGTCTAAGTGAAGATATCTCTGATCACAAAGTGACAGCAACAGTTTGATTCATATAATGAACAAGTTTTACACATGTAAGTGTACATGTATTGCCATAACTGTTAAGCCATAGGCAGCCATGACCTGACCAGATAAATAGTACTGAGCGAACAGGAGGAGAATCTTAAATAATTTCAATCAAAAGATTGCCTAGCTCATTACCTTTCCTTCAGCATATTTATGTCATGTTGCGCTGATCTTTGACAGAGTTAATGTTAAAGCACTGACTGTTTAAAAAGTTAGCAACAAGCTGGTTAACATTTCCTTATTGCTGTGAAAAACCTGTCTTGTGAAGTCACTCTGTGAGAATCAATTACTGAATAACTTTATTTTGTTTGTTTTATCTGGTGTGGTGCTGATGTATTGGCTTTTTTTTATGTTTTTTGTTTTTTTCCAGGTGCAGCTGTAAACTGTCAAGCCAAGGACAGAGCCACTCCTCTGCTGATTGCTGCACAGGAGGGCCATGCTGAGTGTGTGGAACTCTTGTTATCAAAAGGGGCAGACCCGAATCTGTACTGCAATGAGGATAACTGGCAGCTGCCTATTCACGCAGCGGCTGAAATGGGCCATAAAAAGTTGGTGATTAGAAAGGCATTCAGATAAAAGATTCTTGTAATGAAAATCTAATCAACAAAGAGGATGTTCAGCTCTAAAAGAAAGAAAAACAAGTTCTCAGGATGATTTGTAGTTTAGAATTTCTAATTGTTTAAATAATTTAGATATCTGTTAGTAGCCCCAGTAAAGTGAACAACCATTTTGAACTGAGCATCTAACCTGGGTCTGATCAATATCCTAATGAGTTTAGAGAGATTTCCACAGTATTTCCACAAATACCAATTTACTCAATAGCCATATTACTTTCATGTTTTAAAATATAAATAACAATACCATATGCTTTTTACACTAATTGAACAGCTTTTAATTTGAATTATAGTCCTGACCATTAAGTAGCAGAAGTAATCACATACAAATAATGAGTAAACTGAACCAACCAGAAAATCAAATCTGTAAAACAATTCTTTCAATACTTCCAGAAATGTGTTTTAACTTTTGCCCAATGCCAATGATAATAAATCACTTTTTTAGCAGAAAACCCAGAGCAGAAGTTCCCAGAGTAGCAGGCCATTGTGGAGAAGGATCAGGAACCCCATGGCTTGCACACGTGTGACAGCATTTAAAATCAAATATATTAATAATGACACTAACTGCAAAATTATTAGTAGATGCTTGATCTTAACCCCTAGCAGAAGGAGGTTGTCAGCTGAGTTGTCATTAAAGTTTGTGCATCAAATTGATGCCTCTCATCAAACTGATGATGAGAGCAGATGATATTAAATACTAAGGAAGCTGGGTTTTATTCATTTTCTCAGGAATGGAAGATGGACTAGCAAAGCTGTCAGTGTTAGAAATGTCTTTAAATCAAATGCTGCCTTCATAGCTCTTGCAGCAGTAGGTAACCGTCGACCTCTGAGCAGCACCAGGATGTTCCAGTAGCAAAGGAACTGATGTTTGACATTAATCCTTACTAGCTGGAAAGGATGCAGATGGAGGGTGTGAGCTATGAAACAGAATGATTTTTGTTTCAGTACCTCAGTGTCTGTTGTTGAACAGAAGTAAATACTCATTTTGTTTGCAACTCATGTTTTAATTTTGCTTCCAGACTTTACAGAAGTCTGGATTTAATGTTCATTGGTACTCTATTGCTGTATAAAGGATTGTTGAACAATAGGAAATATCTGTCCCTGTTTTGGATTAAAATATTTATCGCCAAGTCTTAAGTCCATGCCAGAGCACAATGGTTGTTATGGGTCTCTGTAAGAAATGGTAAAAATTGTTCCTTTATACAAACTCAGTAGTGGAAAAATAGGTAGGATTTTGTTTTTAAGTTGTAGTGACTGTATGAAAAATGACCATATATTTAAAATTAATTCTTGCATAAGATCACAAAAGAAATAGTGTTTTTAAATATTTGCAGGATACTAGAGTTGCTAATAGCAGTAACTGATCGGATTTGTGATAAGGGCAAAGGCAAAGTGAGCCCTGTGTATTCAGCAGTGTATGGCGGTCATAAAGAATGTCTGGAAATCTTACTTAAAGAAGGCTACAGTCCAGATGCTCAAGAGTGCCTTAACTTCGACTGCAGATCACCCATGTGTATGGTCTTCCAAAAAGAGTAAGTTTACCTCTTAAATTTTGAAACTGCTCATGATTATACTAGCCTTTATTCAGCCTTTTTCACTTGTGTGGTTTTCCTGCCCCCTTTTCTGAGTTCTTGAACTGCTGGAGTTAAACTGTAAGCATCCAAACAATGTGCTGAGTTTGGATTGCATGCACAAGCTGAAGAACCTCGCTAAATTCTGCAAGGGGAAGCTTGGCTTTGAAGAAATGTCTTATAAGACGTTATTGCAGTTTTTGTACTTTCAGAAGGCCTTATCAACATGTCTCTGTCTTCTGGAAATGTGACTTCATGCAGTAATTGGATCAAAAAGACTCTTAAGTAGCTGGATCCTTTTCAGTAAGGATGAGTATGGTAAAACAGTGCTTTTATTTTCTGTATGCCAGTCTCATGCACAAGACCAGCAGAATTAATCAGCTCAATATCATAGCTGTAAGGAGGCCTGGGAAGCTGAACGATGTATTCTTTTAGATCATAGCCTGTTTCTCTTTAAGCCTGGTGAGTGATATGCACCCCTGTTATTCAATAAGAAGTAAAACAATGCTCCATAATGCAACAGCTGTAATTTTGGAGAAAAAATAATAAGGTATAAAAAGCCTTACTCCTAAGTATATGTATTTTATGTCAGTGATGTGCTCGTGTCTTTATTGTTGATTTTTTCCCCTTTACTGCCAAAGTTTCTTCTCCCTTTATTTGTGGGGAATTAATTTGTGGAGGACTAGGCTAACACTGTAAAAGATGAAGATGTTTCTGTCCCCAAGATTGTGCTCCTCCCAGACTAACTAAATATGTAAAATCAAATCCCAGTCATCTCTTGGCATTTCTGAGCTTTGTGTAGAGCTGAAATGTCATTGTGTTTTACATTTTAATTGAGGCTTGGGAGCAATTACCTGATTCTGCTTTATGCTTTAGAAGAGCAGAGAAGTATCATGTGGTAAAGAATACATTTGAAAATATTTGGGTGATTTGTTGTTGGTCTTTTTCTTTGTTTGTTTGTTTTTTCCAGCTGACTTACTATTTTGACAGAATTTTAGGTGGTTCACACTTTGCAGATACTCCTCAGGAATATCCAAAGTGATGTTATGTGGCTAGTGTGCTACAATAGGGAAAATATCTTCAATAAAGTCTTTTAAGTCTTATTTAAACTCAGACTCTAATAGCATATTTCGTGTAGATGGATCAAATTTTATTGCTTGTGTTGCCATTTAAGTTAACGAGGTATTGGTAGCAGTGAACTTAGTTCACCTCCATTAAAAAGCTGTTTATCCAGCAGATGCAAAAACATAGCTTTTTGGGGCTGGCTTTCGTTTTGGAATCATGGTTACAGTTTCTCATTATTCTTTCTTGTCTTCTACTTGAGACCTGCCCTGATTTCTTTTACTTAAGGAAGAAGATAAAAATACGCAATATTTTAACAGTTCTGAGATTCCAGAATTTTGTCCTGCAAACATTTTTAGCCAAAATGCTAACATTTAGATGTCCCTTGATATTCTGAATCTTGCAAACCATTGAGGGTTGTACACAGATGTGATGTAGAGGCTAGATGTAGATGTGTAGAGACTATTTGAGAGATTATATTTCATCAGAAAGCTTGTTATAATTACAAAAGATGGTCTTGAGGAGCTGTATTTTTTTGTTTTTGTTTTTTGTTTTTGTTTTATCCCCTGGATAAAGCTGTAGAAAGAATTAATTTTGCTGGGATATTCAATATATGTTTTTGTAAAGTGTGTATTGGCTGCATGCTATTAATTATTACAATCTCACATTCTTACAGTTGGCTTAGGAAAATTTTTGCAAACTTTATCAATCAAATACATGCCATCAATCTACAAGGAGGGAAATCAAGAACGGAATTACTTTTTTAATAGTGAAAGTACATCCCAGTGATGTACCTGTGTCAGCCTCTCGTTGCTCTGGTCAGCCTGTGGGTGATGTTTAATTCCTTGAAGCAGGAGCTCATCCAGATCCCAAATGGCACATGTGAAATTATGCATCAGGGTGGGAGGCAGAATGTGCTTTCCTCTGTCACCATCAGTGATGCACAAGGTGTGCAGTGAAGCAGCCCCTAGGTTTGTTATTACTAATTTTCATCACACACTCGCTTTCTAGGTGGCCTTTAAAATCCTTAGAAATATTTTTTTCCCATTTTCTCCTATTCATGGGTTATTATAAATAGTTTAGGAAGAATTGAAGACCAGGTAACTATTAAAATGTACTAAAATGAGGCAAGTAACATATCACCACTTCAAAACCGCTTCTATGAAGTAATGTGAAATCTAATTACTAACTAAAAAGCAACACTAATTATCAGCCATAATCTCATTCATTATCATATTACCATAATATAATTGATAATGATAAAATGTTTTTGTAATGACATTTAAAAATGTTTACAATAGTTTAGTGGGTTGCAGAACTCCCTGCAAATACAGCTGGGTGTAAATTAAACCTCTAACAAGTTTGAAGTGCAATCATTTGATATTTTCATTGGTTGCCTATGGCATATTTTTAAGGTGAAACCTAATCAAGTGGACACAGTGCTTTCTGCTTACAGCAAGCAGGTGGCGGATCAGCAGTCTGGTGATACTTCTGGGTTACAGGTATTAGTAATTGATGACTTTGAGCAGTTTCTATTTGTGATCTTTGCTTTGAAGGGCTGGAAGCTAGGTTTTTCAGGACAAAAAGAATGTGTTCAATGTAAGGACTGGTCTCCTGAAGTAATTCTACATTTTAAACTGAAGCTGTCCAGAAAGAACTGCTGTCAGATGGGCATGTGGGATTTTTCTTTAGTTTGGGGGGATCTTTGGGAGAAGAAATTTGTTTTCTTGGAGGTAAGAATTGAAATGATATATGCTTTCTGGGGAAACACTAACAGGATATCCTGTTCCTTGTGTGCTGTTCATAGGTTTTTTAATTTAATTGATATTTTCCTGAAATACGGGATCACCTTGCTTGGGATTAATTTGGGATACTGCCTGTTACATGAGAAGTTTACTTTGTTTCAACGGTTCTTGAAGCTGGGCTGTTCACTGCCTTCTGGGGACCAATTACCGGAATTCATAAGCTACACAATTAAAGTGCATGCAGAGTACAAGGAATGGCTGCCTTATCTGCTCTTGGCTGGTTTTAACCCAGTCAATCTAATGCACAGATTCTGGTAAGCAGATAATGTTACCTTGTTTACTTAAGTATTGTATGCTAAACTGCAAAGCTGTTGCCAGTGTTATCTAAGGCATGCTTTCAGAGGATAGTACTTGATAATCAGTTGCCATGATCAAGAACGGTGAGGCTTAGGGAAAGTCTGAAATCATTCATGAGTAATGGTTGGATTTAGTAAACCAAATTTATTTTAGGAAGAGAGGCACAATGGAGATTGTTTTATCATTGCCCTGGGGAAATCTCTTATTAGTCCCCAAATTTAGTCGGAAATTGTCGGGAGGGATGGGAAACGAATGTAAGGTGATGTTGGGCCAAGGCTAAGGGGAGAGGAAATAGATGCAATTACATTGTGTTAAGCAAAATAATGTGGCCAAAATTCCAGTCTTTTTTAAAAATTATTCCATGTACAAATAACTGCTTGGTTATGTTTATATTAGGCATATGGAATTAAACTTAAATTATTAGGTATTTGTATTTTATTTGGGTTATTTTATTGTCTGTGAAGATGACACTTGGACTTCACTGCTGTGTGTCTCACCTATTAAAATGTGAGATGTATAAACCCATTACATGTGTTACTTAACTGTGCAAAAGAACTAGGGTTTTAAGTTTTACTTCAATATTGATTTGTATTTCACATACTGTTAAGATACCATGGTTAAGATATCTTTGGTGGTTTTAAATGCATTCATGAATGGCTTAGTGAGATTCTGTTAATCATTAGCATCTGAGGCTTTCTGAACAGTAATGAGGAGCACGCCCAGGGAGGTGGTGGAGTCACCCTCCCTGCCTGTGGTTGAGAGTAGATTAGATGGGGTGATGAGGGATATGGTGTAGGGGAGAACTTGAAGAGTAGGGCTGATGGTTGGACTTGATGATCCCAAGGGTCTCTTCCAACCTGAATGATTCTATGATTCTATAAAGCATGCTGTATCCATGCTTCTTTCAATCACATTTATTCATAGAAGATTGAGTCAGTGCATAAGATTGCATTTCAGTGAGTAAACAAATCTCACTGTCTATGTCATATGTGATGCTTTTGATATTTTATAACATAATCCACAAATACTTTCATACCAATTACTTCCTTTGTTTATCTATCAGCTTTGTAAAATAAAGCTTATCACACCATAATGTTTTTCTAAGTGTAACTTCAATATTAACTATTTAAATCTGGAAGGTAACAGGAGGATAGTAGTCAGCAAATGACATGTATAGAGTTCACTAACTGTACCTGGCTCTTTGTGCAAAAACAAATGTATAATCAATCAGTCATGAGCTGGTCAGTCTAGAGCACTGACAATTTTTGATTACCAATGGAACAAGGGAAATCACCATTCTCTTAAATGCAAGGCAGGCAATGGGATCTCTCTCCTTTATGGGTTTTGGGGAACAGATTAAAATTCCATCAAATACAAAAAATGAAATAATAATAAAATAGGACAGGTGTATTAATAATTTTTAGTCTAGTAATTTTGTGTGTTTAGAGCATTTAGATTTCCATTCGGTTGAAAATTCTGGGTTGTATGCATCTAGCCAAGAAGCTGTTCTGTGAAGCAGCAGGGCTCTTCATCACATGGAACACTAAAACAGTTGGTTTACCTGTTGTTACTTAAACCTCCTTCCACGCTTTCTTCAGTTAAGCTATCATGAAATGTTCTTTGCAAATGCTAAAGATTTGAGAAGTAAATCATATTGATTTCTGAATACATAAAGATGTCAGCTCAGGTAGAAGGGGAGTTTAGAACACTTGTGAAATTTGAGAGGATTCTTCTTGGTTTTATTATTTGTGGTTTTCTTTTGGTTGGTTTTGTTGTTGTTTTGTTTAGTTTCAGTAGCTGAATGTATGTGCATTTTTCTCCAAACTGATGGTAATGCTTATAATGCTCTGGTGCCTTGACCGCGTATTAAAGTTTTTAGGTGGAAATGGAATAAGAAATTAGTGCAGGGAGAGTGGTACCTCTTACTGAGGCATTTACATTTCAGAGAAGATACTTTTCTCTGACATTCTAACTTACTTTTAAGAACAGATGGAGGAAGATAAAATTACATTAGCAAAAGCTTGTGCTTTCAAAATTACTTTGGTTTTCTCTTTATTGGTTTTCTGTTTCTAGGCTTATGATGTGCATTGCTAAGAATTTGTTAGAAAACATTAAAGCTTTCTATGTGCAATTTTCATTATTATATTTATCCTATTATGTAAAATATTTTATGGGAGTTTTCATTATGCAGGATTTTCTCTGTGAGTGACGATGCCTTTAATTTCACCCTGGAGTTCACAAACTGGAAGAGACTTCCTCCAGCTGTAGAGCAAGACCTTTCAGACTGCAAAGAGAAGTTCACTTGGACTCCCAAGAGCCATTTTGGTAAGCAATGCAGTTAGGAAAAAAAAAAAGTCTCTCTGTATTCCAATTTCCAGACTGTATAAACAGAAAACAGTTTTGTGTGTGCTAATGCACAATGACAAAGAAGATTCAATAGGCCAGGAAACGGGGAGCAGAAATAGCAGTTACCCTGGACAAACAAACAAGCCAAAAATATTTCAATTCATTTTACTCTTTTCAATTTAGAGTTAGCATCTCTCAAGTAGATATTTTCAGTTTAGGCTATCTTGTCCACTTCAAATTAATGCACATGCTATAGAGTATGGATAGTGAGTGTAAACAAGCGTTGTCCCTTCCTGACATGATTTGGTCCAGCCTCTTGGGAAGATTTAAGGGAAGATGATCAGTAGTACTCAGTTGTTTTCTAGACAATATCCCACTGATTCTTATTTCCAAATTTCAATGAATTTCTATCCTCTTCTGTAAGCATTTGACAGTAATTAAAATACAAACCCTATAAAACATCATACTAAATACTTACAAACCTAGTTGTTAATTGTAGCTCCTGTAATCAAAATCTGGTCAGCCAAAAAGATTAAATAATTGTCTGGGCAAACACTAGTGCTCAGGGCATTCACCCTTTAACACACAGGTCACACTCTGTGAACTATGCATTATGTTACTGAAAAATTGCACTTGGGTATCTTTTTAGGGACTCATTTAAAGCTGGTCATGTCAGTGAGCATAGGAAATGAAAAATGAAGGGTTCATGCAAACAATGTTAAGACTGGGTGTTCACACCTTCAGCGGAAGGTTTGCAAAAGATATGGTGCCATGCAGTCAGACACCTGGCATGCTTACCCTTCTGCATTGAATTACAGTGCAGTTAATATTACAAAGCCCTTGGGAATAAAATGAATGGAGAAGCAACTGTAGGAGAGTTTTGGAGGCATTAGAGTTCCCTATCAGGATAAGCTGATCTATAATGTTTGTGTTTGAGTGAATGCACATTTATAGATGGGTTTGTGAATGTTTTGACTTGTCCTAAGTCAAGATATATGCCACCATGTAAGAACTTTTGGCATATATGCAAACTGAGTCATGCTATCATTTAATACCTATTCTATAAGTCTTTTCCCTTGTCTTATTTTGTTGCTTGATTTACTTGTAGACTTAACTTTTCATGTATTGTAGTGAAAAGAGAGACACGGGCCTCTCTCTCCCCAAGCAGGTAGCTCCTCCAGGCTCCTTAGATCAAACTTTCTGATTAAGGATGAAAAGATTCTTTGAGACTTTGTTTCTAGAAGTTCAAGGTAACTTTTCTAGCTCCTAGAGGGAAATTCTGAAAATTCTAGCAGGCAACAGCCCTTTGCTATTGGAAACTCTGCCTCATTACCTGCCAGACATTGGCAAGGTTCAGATGGGATCCAGCTAAACCAGGTAACTGTAGGCAAGTGATGTAATCCCATGGTGTCCTGTTCATTGTTTGACTTGTTAAAATTTTCAGCCTCCATTCCTTCCCTGTCACATCTTTGTCGTCTTGAGATCCGATCCATCTTGACAAGTGAACGCCTGAGATCAGACCAATTTATCCGGGAACTGCCACTGCCAGCCTGTCTTCAGGACTACCTTCTCTACTTAGATGTGCTGAGAGTCTATGCTATCCCAGAAGTGGAGGATTATCTGGTGCAGAGAGAACAGGGAGCTCCCTCCACCAGTTACTCCCATGCTGAGGATGGAGCGAGGAAGGGACACCTGTAATGCCAGTACTGCCAGTGACTTAACTCCACAGCTGCGGATTTTGTAATGGCAACTTGCAGACACTGGAGAACTACTGTAAATAACTAGTAATAAGTCTTTTCAAGCTGTAGTTTTATATGATCTCTAGGAATTTGTTAGAAGTTCTATGACTTACTTGTTTAAAAAAATCTGTTGTAGCTTTCTAAGTCTGCAAACACTTTCTGGTTTTTGAAAGCAAATTTTTAACTCTTAGGGAGTAAAATTAGCTTGTTCAATGAACATAGCTTATGTAGTAGCTGAAATCTATTTGGGCAGATACTGTTAGGAGATGCTTTAGGTTCTGCACATTACTAAATTAAATTACAGTATCATGTTCCTTGACTTTCAAATATTGTTATGAATTTGTGTTGGGGAGTGATCTAGTTGCACTGGAGATATGAAAATAATAACTGTTTCTTCACCAAACAATTTCCTTTCTTTTATTTTTTCCTTCCCTTGGTCATCTATTATTTAGTGGAACAGAGTAGGAGGCTGGCTTGGAGCCTGTACCCCGTCCCTCGCTTTTGTGTTGCCCACAGGCCAGGTGCAAAATAATAACCCCAACAAGCACACCAACCCAACACTGCTGTACAAAAATTCCTCCTTTAATGAAGTGAAAAAGCAACTGCCCTTTCCCCCAGGGTGCATGACAGGGCCAGGCGAGGGACATTTTGGTGGAAGACAGCTCCATTCCTCTTGCTAGGAAAGCTCTCTTTCTGCAGTGGTCAATCTGGCTTTGCCAGGCTCATTGGTAGTAGATGCTGAAAGCGTGAAGGATGTACAGGAAGGTTGTGATGAAGGCAAAGAACTGCATGGGAGGAAGAAAAGCAAAAACTAGGATCAGCTGGGAGAGTCTAACCCCGTCTCTTGGTGATCTTGACCTGGGGAAACCCCCCAGCCTAGAACTCTATCCAGCCTTAAAGAAGAGGCAAAGCCCCCCACATCACCCAGGAGGCGGATAGGCAAGGCTTTCCTTGAGCTCCTGGATCCCAGAAGCCCATGCTGGCTGCACAGCAGAGATGAGGAACTGAAGTTCTGACCAGCTCAGGGGATTGGGTTAGCTCTGCTGTGGCTTCCATATTTACTCCTGGATGTCCCCAAGGGAAGCTGCGGGTGCTGCAGCATGCTAGGTGTCCTGGACAGACTCACCGATGCGGCGCTGTTGAGCTGGTAGTAAAGTGGTGAGTGGGGGCCAGTCTCAGATCGGATGGTTGCATTGGCTTGCAAGACAGCAGCACTCATGTACAGAATGGCTGTGGCACCATGGTACAAGCTGTCCTGCAGGACAAGGGAGAAGCAAGAATCAAAGCCTGCCCAGGACTGGTCTCCAATTTGCCCTGAGGTTGAGGTCCAGTGTCTGTACTTGCAAGCACTCAAACAGGACACACACGCACTGCTCCAGACAGGCTGAGACCAACTCTTTCTACCGTGCTGAACCCATGCAGCACCCATGGCACAGCACAACTTCCCTTGGTATTTCCAAACAAGGCAAAAGGAAGAAAGGGGCAGTTGTCTGGAGAAAGGCCAGCAGCTGCCTGGCTAACCAGTCACCAGTTATGGTGATCTTGTGCCCACACTACTGCTGCCACCAACATCAGCCAGTGTCCCAGCCCCTCCTTACCAGCACTTTCCAGTTCTCGCTGTTTTTGTGGAAGCCGAAGATATAGCTTATGAGGAGCAGCAGGGAGATCAGGCAGGAGCTGAGGGACACATACATCACCCATCCCTGCAGTAATGGGAAGGCGACGGAGGTAGCAGCAACAAGGATCCACACCCAGGTCCCACAGAGCTGCCGGGGCAAAGACAGGTGCCTCCAATGAGCATGGCACGGAGAAAGCCCCTTCTCCCCCAGTCTCTCCTCTCCTCCCTCCTGGGCTGGCCTGTGTGCATCTTTGGTCAGTGTGGACCAACCTCTCCAAGCATCCCAGCACAACAGTAGCACCACAAGCTTCCCTGTACACTCTTGGGAAATACCTTGAAACATTTCTTACAAAAGGGAAGCTTGCTGCTGTGTTCAATGCAAGGAAACATGTCACCCTGAAGCCTTCGGCAGAGAAGCCAGAAGATGTGCTTTTATCTGGGAAAGGAGAATGGCTGTACCAGCCCAGCCCTGTCTTCTTGTTAATCTGGGCACACGAAAGTCTCCTCCCGATTCCATGCACCAGCTCAGAGTGAGACACTTGCTCTGGGTCCACGTAAAATGTTTACTATGCCCAAACAGCACATGGGGTTATCTGAATAAATGCATGCCACCACTCCAGCTCTGGTGGATTAAACTCCCCAGGTTTGCAGTGGGGATCTGAGCACACTGGCACAGGCAGCACACGGCAAATCCCAGCCATAGTGACTGTGTCTGTGGAACATGGGTCGCCAGCCCTGTGTCACGTATCAAAGTACACCAGTGGTTATCTCAGCCAGTCCCACTGTCTGCCCTCTGGACCCAGAAACAATTGAAAGATTAATGGAATGTCACACATTACAAGACACAATTGCCTTCCAGCCCTTGGGCAGTAAACAAAATACCCTTGATTTTCAAGCAATTTCTATACAATAACTAGAACTGCCCAGAGGCACCAGCAGCTCCTCAGCCTTTCCCAGCCCTACAGCAGCTGGCAATACCTGAGCAGGCTCTGGGATGGAGCTGGAGTGTATCTTGTCCTCAAGCTGTCAAAAAAATAAATAAATAAATAACATAATGAAGAGCACCTTTGTGCATTCAGTGTAAGTTAAACGAAAAGATGTTATTTCCCATGAATGCAGTCTTGAGGGTTGTTTCAGGGGTTAGATTCTTAGCTTCATTAGAACCATTAGTGGAGTGCTGCTATGCAACAGATCTCAGCATACTCACTATCTCTGGTAGGATGAACGCGTATGGGATGGTTTTGAAGACAGCAGGTCCGGAGGGCAAGGCAGGCTGTGTCGGGGCTGCAGGGATACAGGCTGAGGCCATCTCTTCTCAGCTGATGCCGTGACTGCTTCAGCTCAGCACTGCTCTTGTGTGGGGTTTTAACCGACACACCCACAGGGAGGTAATCACAGAAACCAGCCCAGGCTGGCACCACGCTGCTTCCTCTGGCGGAAGGAGTCCTCAACAGCCCTCCAGTTATTGTGGCTGGCTTCACACACCCTGTTGCCAACACTGGGATGGGAGAGCAACAGGCCCCAGGCCCCACCACTGGCACACAGTCGACTCAATGTCTTTAACAAGAGGGGAAAGAAAAATATCCTACACCACACAGGAGCAGAAATGTTTCCTGCAATCAATTTTTGTCCTTGGCACTCTTTCAAGCCTGAAATATTTTCACTTCCACTGTTGTTGCCTCCTCCCCTTTCTGTTCAGGTTTCTGTCCTATGTTCACATCGGACTCCACACCCACACATCCAGCCTTTGAAAACTTGTAGCCAAACATTTTTTACAGACAACTCAAGACACTGGTGAGAGATGGGACAACTTGCCTGTGTGCTCCTAAACACCCAGCAAGGTCTGAAGGACGGCTACTGGGACAGCTTCAATTTCTGCCTCCCGGCAAACGCACTTTCAAGCACAACAAGCACATGTTTTTCCCAGAGGGCTCTGCCTCACCCGGTAAGTCAGTGATAACTGATGGGATGAAGGACATTTCTGCCTCATAGCCTAGAGTGAAGTCATTCTATCCTCTCAGGCACTCACTACTCTGCAGCAGGAGGAGGACATTATCCTGGTAAGATATCATATCTCTCTGTTAGGAGAGCCAAGTGATGCCCTAGGAATGTAGCTTCTATGCCAAGCTGTTGTGCAACACAGAACAAAGATCAAAACCATGTATCTCATTTTCTGAGCCCCTCCTAACCAGAGGGAAGTGTTTTGTGGCACTTCTGGACCGTCCAGCTTACGAACACTATCAGTGGGAGCTGGCTTCAGGCTCCATGCAGGGCTGTTGTCTTTCAAAGATCTTGTTTTAAAATATTTAATACCTGACAAAACTAGTGCCTGGCTTGGAGTTAAATGCACGTGTGGCTTGGTGCCTGCCTGCCTCATGAGACAGAGTGGCAATATACCCACCACCACACAGAAAGCATCCAGAGACTCCAGGACCAAAGAGAAATCTAGTTAGTAACTTCCCACTGGTAGTAGGCAGCACTGCGGCCCGTGGTTGCAAACTGCTCAAGGAAAAGAAGCCTTTAACATCCTGGTCCGCCTGAGAAATGCCCCACAGCTCACTAGCCTGCCCTAGAAAGCCAGCACGGGGGAGCTGCCCTATGGCATGGCCATACATAGGGGAAACAAGGCCTGCCCTACATTCTCACCAGCTTTTATTTGTATTAGGTGGGTCAAGCACATTCCTATGAATAACCCAACCTTTTCCTGAGTGGGAAAGGAAAACAGTAAAACAGTCTAAATGCAGAACAACCTGCTGTCCACTGATTGGACAAGAGATGATTATTTTTTTCCTAACTTGTCTGACCTTGCTCAGCAGCATTCTTAAAGACCATTGCTATTTTCCTTGCCTGCTACCAGTCTACTGGTGCACTGTGACAAAGAGTCTTTTACTCACCTCGATTAAAACAAAACTGGAAATTAATTGGAAGTGGCAAGAGAGGAAAAAAGTGCTGCCTCGGCATTTGCTCAGCTTAGGCAAAATATGATACTCGATGTGGCTACCACAGGTACACGTAGCAACAGGAAACCCCAGCCTTGTCTAACATTGCAAAGGGGGAAACTTAAAATGTAATTTCCATTAAACAAGTAATTTTAGTCTCTCAAAATATTAAATATGTTAATGGCCACTAGAACTCAGATAGTACAGTTTCTCTTTTGTAAGAATTTCTTTATATTGTTACCCTGTTCTTACATTGCATGAATTGTTCTTCTATAATCCATTCATACTCCAGGACTATTTTCCCTCGCTTCTCCTAAGAAATCATAAGCCAGCTCTGAGATATCAAAGGGTTTGTGAGTGTTTTCTGATGACAGCAGATACCGAAGTGCACCATCATTCTCCTGGCTCTGTTTCAAGAAGTCAGCAATCACCTTCCAGCGAGATGCTTCAGACTCTTCCTCAGCCCACTTGTAGTTGGGGATGTAAGTGGACTGGAGGAGAGGGAAGACAGAGTCGTGGTACACCAGGACAAACAAAGACTTCATAAATTCTCGATCTCTCTGCAAATAAGGGTATTTGAAAATACTTCAGTGCAAGCACACAGCGTTGCCAAGCACATCTATAAGAGTATTGTACAAAGCGGGGAAAAAAAAAAGAAGAAATTAATTAAGAAAACCTTCAACTAACCCCCAGTTCCCCAAATAACAACAGGAAGAGATCTGACCTTCCTCAACAAACACCATTTAGCTCAGATGACCCTCAAACTTACCACCAAGAAGCACACTGTATAATTTATAGATCAACAAATCTGGTCTCCAACCCACCTACATTTTGAAATGACAAAGAGCAGCGATATGCAGCCAAATCCTGCCAACGTTACCATAAAACATCAATCTATACAATGGTCACTGGCAGACCTTTGCTTACAAGTTATTTATATTTCTTGCTAAAAACACCAGTGTGTGACAACTGTCCAACACAGCCTCTGTGGGTACAGACTGTCTGTTTGTCACGGCTGCCAGGGAAGGGTGACATCCTCCCTGCCCTGGAAGCCCAAACTCTACTGCCCTAGACAGAGTCACAACAACCCCACACTCCTCGCAGCATGTGGCTCTTAGCAGGAGGTAAGGCCTCACTGTAAGCACTGTTAGTTCACACCTTGACAGGATATTCTGTGTGTGGCGAGAATTACACCCTCATCTGTAAAGACCAGCTTGTGAACCCCAGAGACTGAGAATCAGCCTGGTATAATTATCAAACACTGACAGATCCTGACCACTCTAACTAGATAAGATTTGTGTGCCTCATTTTCCACACACACACTAGAAAACCCCATTCATGAAAGGCAACACAGAGCACTGCCTCCTGGAAAACTCACTGACCACCAGAGTTTTCCAGAAATGTTACCAACTCATGAGTGCTATGACTGGCATTGAACAGTTAATGTCTCAGCAAGAGATTTAGCAGCATATAACCATGCAAGAAGGAGTAAGAACTCACCATGCAGCAATCCTACTGTGGGAGCGGCACATGACAAAAATCAGGTAAAACTGGACGGTTCTAGGATACTGAGGAGTTATTAATGCTTTGAGCAGATCAGCTTTCATTTTGGATGAACGACCTTGAAAGGGTGATTCTGACTCAACAGCATTTCGTTTTCTTGGCATAAATGAGGAGCTCTCATGTATCTATTCAGCAGCATACACAATGAATGAAATATCCTGCTGACGCTCCCAAGTGAAGTGTCTTGGAGAGCATTCTCATTCAGCTCCTTTTTGTCCAGATGATAGGAGGTAGGACAAGGTACGGGTAAACATGATGACATGGCTAATTTGGTTCTTCTCCAGATGTCTACACACTAAAATGGGAGATTACAACTGTCTGACATAGGGAGATTTGCAGAATTTGGGGGTCTTTTTCCAGGCAGACTGTGGGAAGACTGGAGCTCAGAGATTGGAGGAGGAAAAATTATTTTCTGGACATATACAGCCCCTTTTTGTACCGGTCAAATATTGGAAGCACATCATGAAAGGGAGCCACACTTTGGGTACGACCCTGTAGTAGCTTCCCCATTGATAACTGTATAGAAACACTGACACAAAAAGTTACAAGTTAATTTTATATTCCTTCTTCTCCTACTTTACTGTTGTAAATATGGATAAGAAATGTAACAAACAGCATTTAGCATATCTACCTTTTCTAAATAAATGTGTGGTGAGAAGAAAAGTTAATTACCAGTAATACTGACAGAAAGCTGCTAGTTCAAATTACATTCAAGATACGTTAAAGAAAAAAACCTCTAATTTATTACCTTCTCAGATCTCTTCAACGTTCTTTCTCTATCTGCCCAAGCGCTCTAAAATGAAATGAAATGTAAAATCAAACTGAGATTGTGAAGATCTAAAGCGACAAAAAGCTGGACATGAGCCAGCAATGTGCACTTGCAGCCCAGAGGGCCAATTGCATCTTGGGCTGCATCTAAAGCAGTGTGGGCAGCAGATCGAGGGAGCCGATTCTGCCCCTCTACTCCAGTCTGGTGAGACCCCACCCGGAGTCCTGCATCCAGCTCTAGAGCCCCCAACATAAGAATGACATGGAGCGAGTCCAGAGAAGTTTAGTAAACTCTAAGTGTTTACTAATATCAAAAAAAAAAATGATCAGAGGGCTGGNGTTACATTTCGAGTTGCAAAAATTTCTCTTGCTGAAACTCCACAGTAATTTAAGCTCTTGTTGAAGTCCCACTTTCCCCAACTCCCCATTCCTCTCTTGTGCCAGTTTAGTTGATTTAAGCCAACAGCTGTTCCACCAAATTTTACAGATGGAATGATTGGGAGACTTGAATTATCACAGCCATATAAATGAAATCAAGGGGATACACTTTTCAGAAAAAAAAAAAAAAAAAAATCAATCACAACTGAGGCTGATTTTTTTTCTAGTCCACAAGCATAGAGACATACAGCCCAACCCCAAAGCCTGACAAATTCCAACAGTAGTGCCCTTCGGTCAGAAAGAACTCAGCTGCTGTTGTCTGCTATTAGAACACCTGCAAGGGACTGCAGTGCAAATACAGCAAGTGCTGTCCTGCCAGTAAGAAGCTAAAGTCAGCTCCTATGTGTCACAAAAGCCGTGCTGTCCTAGAAGCAAGACAAAGATTCAGACAGCTAATCCAACTGATCACTCTCTTGCTGTGGCTAGCAGTGCCCACACTGGCCCATTTGGCTTCTCTTCTGCATGTACTCAAGTGTTCTCTTGCAATTTTGAAGGAGCTAAGACACAAAAGATCTACAGAGACTTGAAACAGAAGTTTCAAATCAGAAAATAAAACTTTTCTGATGTTTGGCTTTGCCATTTGTCTTCTCACAGGATAAAAAAAATCTCCAGTTTTGTGAACTATGGAGATATCCTGACATGTCAACTGGAGTTGAATGTGATGTAGACAACATACCCGAAGTGCATCCATCAAGTCTGGTTGATCCATGAGTTGAGGAAAAGTTGCTAAAATAGGATTACAGATTAAATCTGAAACAGAAAACAAACATACTCAAGGCTAAGAAAAAAGTGGGATGGTTTTTAAGGTATTGACACATCAAGGACATCGTCTCCCCTCAGAATATTTCAAAAGGAAAATTATCTGTAAAAGTACTCCAGAGCAGCAAGGAAAGTTGAAGAGCTAACTCCTGCATTCTCTGTAGCAAACTCTTAGTGGCTGAAAAACAGTTAACCTGCGAGAGGAGAGAGAGACAAAACCCAACAACTAGTGAAGGAGAGATACGGAAAGAAAAAGGAAAGAAAGAATACCTGAATATGTTTAAGAATCAATCAGATGTGGTGTTGAGGGATACGGTGTAGGGGAGAACTTTGTAGAGTAGGGCTGATGGTTGGACTCGATGACCCCAAGGGTCTCTTCCAATTTACTTGCAAAATCAGAGAAAGATACCAAGTTCTAAAACCAGAACTCTGCCATTTCTGTCTCCCCCTGCTGCACTAGCCAATAAGTAAATAATAAATTTTTAAAAAACCTCAGCCTCAATGACAAAAACATCTGCCTAATCTCTTCTATAACTCAGAGAACATGCATATACTAGAAATGAATGAAAAAAACCTGTGTGTTTGTCTGATCTGTCATTGCATGGGAGGTGAAAAAAAACCATCTAAATAATCCTTTAGCTTTATTTGTTTTTTCTTTATTTTTATTTGTTAGGAAGTAACTCTTTACCTATCCATGTAGGCTTTTTTAAATGAGAATTTCAATGAAAGCATTTCATTCATATTTCACAGAAAAAACTATTCTTGTGGTTTTTGCATTCTGCAGTATGAGCTGATGTCAAACAGGGCAACAAACGAGCTATGGGTTGAAATATTACTGAGTGGAAACGCAAACACACTGAGTGGTGGTATTCCCAGCAAGAGGGTCTTCTCTTTTATCAACAGCGACAACACTTGTCCCCACAACGCCTACAGAAAGTTAAAGCACAGATACCCTCTACCCAGGGGGTGTGACTGCCTAAGTCTTGCGAGACAGTTGGCCAGTGCCAGCAATACTAGGGAACAAAATTCGATGTCTACCCCGTATCAGCGAGTGGCTCCTGCAGACTCCTGCTTTCTTTTATAAAGGGAAACTCTGGAGAGAGGAATGCTCTTTAGGAACCTGATCTTTCTCCAACACGCTCTCCATTAATGAGTTCTTCTCTACAACAGAAACTCTCACCTGTGCTTTGCATGCTTATCCTTTCTTTCAGGAGTGCATCACCAAGTATTTGCTGATAAAATATCAAGAGATGGATGTAGCACATACTGCCAATTAAGCTTTCCGGTAGCAAACTATTGGGAAAATAAACAATATGCAATTGAGATTTTTATTCAAAACTGCTCCTACAAAGCACTGTTCAGCGAAATTTAAGGGTAACAACAGCTTCATGGATCAAAGTATTAGCTGATATTGGCATCTCCATTAATCTATCACAACTNGTTGAGGGATACGGTGTAGGGGAGAACTTTGTAGAGTAGGGCTGATGGTTGGACTCGATGACCCCAAGGGTCTCTTCCAATTTACTTGCAAAATCAGAGAAAGATACCAAGTTCTAAAACCAGAACTCTGCCATTTCTGTCTCCCCCTGCTGCACTAGCCAATAAGTAAATAATAAATTTTTAAAAAACCTCAGCCTCAATGACAAAAACATCTGCCTAATCTCTTCTATAACTCAGAGAACATGCATATACTAGAAATGAATGAAAAAAACCTGTGTGTTTGTCTGATCTGTCATTGCATGGGAGGTGAAAAAAAACCATCTAAATAATCCTTTAGCTTTATTTGTTTTTTCTTTATTTTTATTTGTTAGGAAGTAACTCTTTACCTATCCATGTAGGCTTTTTTAAATGAGAATTTCAATGAAAGCATTTCATTCATATTTCACAGAAAAAACTATTCTTGTGGTTTTTGCATTCTGCAGTATGAGCTGATGTCAAACAGGGCAACAAACGAGCTATGGGTTGAAATATTACTGAGTGGAAACGCAAACACACTGAGTGGTGGTATTCCCAGCAAGAGGGTCTTCTCTTTTATCAACAGCGACAACACTTGTCCCCACAACGCCTACAGAAAGTTAAAGCACAGATACCCTCTACCCAGGGGGTGTGACTGCCTAAGTCTTGCGAGACAGTTGGCCAGTGCCAGCAATACTAGGGAACAAAATTCGATGTCTACCCCGTATCAGCGAGTGGCTCCTGCAGACTCCTGCTTTCTTTTATAAAGGGAAACTCTGGAGAGAGGAATGCTCTTTAGGAACCTGATCTTTCTCCAACACGCTCTCCATTAATGAGTTCTTCTCTACAACAGAAACTCTCACCTGTGCTTTGCATGCTTATCCTTTCTTTCAGGAGTGCATCACCAAGTATTTGCTGATAAAATATCAAGAGATGGATGTAGCACATACTGCCAATTAAGCTTTCCGGTAGCAAACTATTGGGAAAATAAACAATATGCAATTGAGATTTTTATTCAAAACTGCTCCTACAAAGCACTGTTCAGCGAAATTTAAGGGTAACAACAGCTTCATGGATCAAAGTATTAGCTGATATTGGCATCTCCATTAATCTATCACAACTTTTGAAGGTGTACATTGACAAGCCACAACAGCCAGACTCCTGCTGTTGCAGTTTTCAAGCTTCTCTAAACATAAAGACTTTTTGTTTTCAACAAAATAGTTCTAAGTATCAAACAAAGATTGAGTACAATATGCAGGTGACTCAGATTTTTTGCATAGCCAGTGTCCCAGGGAAAGGGAACAGTTTAGATCTCGGGTACCATTCTAGGCCATCTGAAATACTTTTCCATTTTATGGCAGCACACACAGATACTTACTTCAGGATGTCTTTTGACCGTGTGCTTAAAGATCTCAGTTTCACCACAAGCACAGGCTGTTTCTTGAGTGTTTTAAACTGATGAATAACACGACTGCCTGCTTTAGAAATAAATACCCAATATGAAATCTGTCACTTGGAAGAACATTAAAAATTATATTCCAGGACTGGACATTTAAATTTGGCATGAAATGTTTTGCTAAAACAAATTTAAGTATGGTCTAAAACCAGGAGGAACTGAACATCTGAAAACATATCAACATATCAGCTATATCAACACTTAGTCTAGCATAAGATACTACCTCTCTCTAGGATGATGCATTCATAATATACATGAAGTAATGTGGACATAAGTGTCCAAACCCAAAAGGTGAAGGCCTTCTGTAGCTTGCAGCATGTGTCACTGGCAAATGGATGTTATTACAGCCTCCAGAAGAAAGCCATGGCCACCCTTATTTAAAACACAAGCCGTCTACCATCTGAACCAACACCTAGTGAAGTTCTACTTGGCCCTGCTGGGAATAACCAGTACAGTTGTTCCATAGCATATTGATGCACCTAACTTATATGGGATTGACAATACGGCACTCGAACAGCCTGGCTTGGGAACTCTTTAGACCAGTGTTACTGCTGAGCCCTGCACCATTACCCCATAGCCAAGAAGCGTTAAGTGCAGTAAAAGAAAAAATTGAATGCCTTTATCAGAAATAGTCCTAAACCTGCAGCCACAGGAAATTATAGAAACATTAGCACTGGCAGAGAGTTCTGAATCCCACTAGCCCTGAAAATAAACTGTCTCTTATGCAAAAGGAGAGCACACAAAAGAAAACCAGGATGTGGTAAATGCATGCTAGTAAGAGCCCGGGCTAAGCACTATATGTTGTAAAATAAGTATAGCATTTGTTGTACCATTTAATTTATAAAATGTTTAGGAGAAATCATACCTCTTCTTGATATCGATGGGTCAATCTCAACACCTCTCTCATAGGGAGTACCACCATTTAATATAAGCTCATACATCCTGTTAAAGAAGAGCAGCATAGTTAAAATAAAAATATCTACAAAAAGTGGGAACAGCAAAGCTGCTTTCTGAGAAAGAAAGAAACCTGGGAAAGGGACCTGGGGATCCTGGTGGACAGCAGGATGACCATGAGCCAGCACTCTGCCCTCATGGCCAAGAAGGCCAATGGCATCCTGGGGTGTATTAGAAGGGGGGTGGTTAGTAGGTCACGAGAGGTTCTCCTCCCTCTCTACTCTACCCTGGTGAGACCCCATCTGGAATATTGTGTCCAGTTCTGGGCCCCTCAGTTCAAGAAGGAGAGGGAACTGCTGGAGAGAGTCCAGCGCAGGNCTATCTCTGGTTATAATAAATAAATAATAAAATTAAGAAAATAAATAATATAAAATATAATATAAATATTGTATATTATATAATAAAAATATAATATAAAAAAGTAAAAAAAACTGGTGTGGTTCCTCATGTTATGAATAGTATTTTATATGAAATGACTACACTTAGTTAAGTAACCCAATCTCAAACGATAAATTTGAAACTTATATTGGGAAACTAGGTAACTATTTTAAAATAGATTAGCAATACTATTTTCCATGAGTTAAATATTTTTCTTATATGAAGCTTAGCAGTTGTTTCACTAAAAAAAAATGCTTTTGAGGAACTTATGCAGCAAATTTAAGATACGGAACATTTTAAAAGTTGAAGAATAATGTAATCTCACTTCTGTCAAGAGTAAGTCACTGTCAAAGCAAGCATCCATGTTTAACTAAGTGAAATAGCAAAACTATGTTAGAGATCAGATTCAGAAGAGGTAGTACCGTAGAGGTCTCTTGTGGGTATTTTTTTTGCCCTATAACCCAAATGTTCAGAATACACACACATCTATTTCATAAAACCCAAGTGTGATCTACCATAAATCATTTCTGTAAATCAACAGAAAGCTTTCCTACATTTAATAAAATATAAATATGTGCATTTTACTGTTATTTAAGATTGTTGGACCCATTAACTAATCACATCTCAGCTGCAAAAATATAAAAGTTCATTCACACTCTCCAAGTGAATGTCAGGGATTAATTTACAACCCCTCTGTGCTTCCAAGTCATAGATGCCAATCTCCCATTTTTCACATGAGAAAGGGATATACTGCAAAGCGCACATAAAGAAGAGCCAGAATTGAAAGGGACATTGTCACTTCCAGACATTTCCATAGTTTTAAATTCCACTGAAGAATATTTTTAAACACATACTAACTTGCAACATTTTAAATCTGAGTGTTTGGTCCAGGGAGCACTCTTCCCACAGAAACTTAGTAGAACATACACTGGGAGTGGAAGCAGGATCAGCATTCTCACCAGAAGACACAGTGCAACTTGCACACACATCTGGATTACACCTGCTCCTATCAGTGTCCAAGTATGAAACACGAACCATACTCCTCGCCTAAATATATGTGTATACAGACATATATATATAGAGAAAGAGAGAGTGAGAAGGAAAACATAATAAACTTACTTGGAAGGAACAGGCATTCCATCAGAAGTAAAAAGCTTCAGAAATGCCCAGCCACAACTGAGCTCTCCTCTTTCACCTGTTGACTATAAAAAAAGAAAAATTTATACAACTTGAGCAACTAAACCAGAACCACAAACAAGTATTTAGAATAATCACAATGAAATGGTAAAAGCCTCAGGTATGTTGTAAGCAAACATAGACTATGTCACATTCATAGCTGTTTGAAGATTTTTAACAAACTGCACACACAGTTTTGCTGAAGTCAGTCATCAATGAACATATTTAAGAGATTATTTATAAAGCTAAGAAATACACATTTAAGGAAAATTTAAGTATATCAAAACTCCCGAAAAAGAAATGCACAGATACAAAGGTAAGCCCCTTAAACCTGCACTAATGGTCTAAAGAATGCAGAACAGAAAGAAGGAGGGGAAAAAAAATATATATACCAAAAGGATTCACCCATCTTGTTCCAGAGACAAATGTTTCCAAGCTACTGACCCTGTGCATAAGAAGGCTCTATTAATAGCTCTGGTCTGAGCCTGGGGAAGGGAGCTGATCCTGTGTGCCAGCCCATCTGTTTCCAGACCCCAAAAGCACTTATAACAGATAGGAACTTGTAAATACTCCTGTGTTAATTTACACTTACTCTGTAAAAGAAGCAGACAACTTTGTGCAATCTTGATTACTCCAATTAGCATGAAAAGGGCCATTATGCCCCATTGGGTCTCTGTAAACTGTCACTCACCAACATGCTGCTCATCACCAGGACTTACATAGTCCAGTTCTCTACAGTTGTACACTCTCCTTATCTCCCTGTACAATGGTTATGCATCCCCACCACACTATCAGCATGTGTTTCCTCCACAGCTCCACAGGCACTGTGCTCTTGCACCCTAAGTTTGTACAGGCCTTAGTGAAAGGCTAAATACAGCAATGCTTCCCTTTGGAACTTCTCTAGTGATCTTTTCACAATTCTGTTGCCAAACATTTAATAGCCTGCTTGCTAACCATTGTGGTTATCCCATCTTTCACCCATTATTTACTTGATTGCCAAGATTCACCTGAGGGAGACTGCATCCATCATGAAAATTTAAGCCATCAGAAAGAGGCAGCAAGAATCAAGGCAAATAGCTGAGACAAAATGGCTGAGATCTTTCAGAACAGTGATTTGCTCCAAAACCCCACTGTATACTCCAAACGTTAGTGTATTTTAAGCTCCTGCATGCATCAGCTGTCTATTACAGTAGTTCTTAAGGGCCATACCATCTATTGCATCACTATCTGCTGTACCTTCCAGAAGCATATCTTAGATAAATATATCTGCAACAATTGCAGTTAAAGACCAGTATGCATACTATTTAAACAGCTAAAATTTTCATATATATAGCACAGTAGTCTGAAATGAGTCACAAAAACAGAAAAAAAAAAAAAAA
>VZTM01012956.1:88983-123532 GCA_013400555.1 Jacana jacana
TAAAATAAAAAACAAAAAAGTGTAAAAAAAGAAAAAAAAAAAAAAAAAAAAAAAAAAAAAGAAGAAAAAAAAAAAGCAGGACTGTAGAGAATTGGTCCTTTGCAATCACATAATGTAAGATCTTTTGCAAACTAACATAAATATTCCAGTGAAAGTAAAGGTGCATTCATTTCCACGAGTCAGAAAGTCTTTTACTCTCTAAATATTGACTAGAGCTAAAACTTAACCAAAACCCAACATATCTCCCCTCCCCTCAAGAAGCCAAAAGGAAGACAATCTTACAAGCTAGAGGCTAGAAACAGTTCAGCTAAACTTCCATTTGGATCTCACAGTTCGCTGCTGGGATACTGGAGCTGAAACTGAATACAGTTCACTTTATAAACCTGTGCCTGAAACAATTTATACTGCAACTTTACACACTTACATTGCAAATATAAGTGATGTCAAGTTCAAATAATATACCAATGTCTGAATACAAAGAGTTGGACCTGACAAAACAGTCACCATCCAGCAAGCTGGGTAAAATGCCCGTTACCTAATACAGAGAAAGGGGGGGAAAAAAAGTTAATATACCTTTAAAAAAAAACACCTTCTATTTTTAAATACAATCAAACAAATCACTCATTCACTTAAGATCTCAGACCCAATTCCATTACATAAAAAAGATGATGAGTGGAGAACCAATTTAAATTGAAACTTTGCTCTCCTTATTTTTTATCTTGCCATGAAGCACAGCTATGCCATCAAGGTACTTTATTTGTGTGATGACAAGCTATTAAAGAACTTTACATGTCAAAAAGCACTTAATTCCCTCCAAGAACACAGCAACAACTGGGGTAACACATGACAATGCTGCTGTGAGTGTGGCCATGCATGGCACCTGAAATATGGAAGCATGTGCTATTACTTTAATGCAGTCAAAGCAAAAGTGCCTAGTCTCTTCACTTCTCCATGAACATCATGTAGCGCTCACCTGGTATCAATTCAAATTTAACCAGTGCCACTGGCTGGATCACCAGTCCCTCATGCTACTTTTCCTTCCCCCCAGCTCTCTTCCACAAAGTGTAAAACACTTGGTTTACTTTGAATTGATGGACTTCAGCAAGTCTTGTCTTTTCTGCACTTTCATTTAGATTATGTTTTATTTCAACATGAATATCAGACACAACAGACATTACTAAATAAGCAGCTGTGAATAGATAGATTCTGGCTATGTGTAGCTCCCTGAGCAAGACACCTACCCTTGGAGAAAAGGCCCATGTTTGAGGATTTTTAGGTTGCCACGTGGCTTTCACAGTGTGAATATTACTCAGCACCTGAAATATTTTAAGTGATGGAAAAAGCTAAGACAAGGTTTTTTTTTCAGAAAGCTCTACAGCTTTAAGAAAATGCAGTATTATCCCAGATTAATCCAACACCCTGCACACACAAAAAAAATAAAATTAATGCTTTCTTTTCAACTTTATCAGATGGTTTTAGTTTAAAGGTTAGTTTAAACAGAGGAAGTTTTTTTCTGAAGCCACAGAACACTTTCCAACCATCCTTGTTTCAAATACACTAGTAATAGTCCCTTTGACCCCAAGAGCATTCAGTGCAGCAGGTAAACTGCTGAAAACTGCCAGACTGTCAGCATTAGATTCTGTTATAAAAAGCTGCTCTACAGGTAAGAGCACAAAGGAGCAGAGATCAATGGCAGGTGGATGGATCTGAATATGACTCTGACCCAGGCCCATCACAGGGAAGATCAGCCCAGAAAAGGCTCATCTCCACAAACATGAGGGAGCAAAGAGGGACAATAGCAGGTGGAGGAAACAAAATTATGGACCCGGAGACATGGAGCTCTCACCCCAACACCTCCCAGTTCTGCCCAGAACAGCCATCATCCCCAGGGGCCAGGTGTGACTCCTGTCACGATGAGTCAACGGGAGCGGCTCACTGCATCACCTTACAGACTTAAAGAGGTTACCACTCAGGGGTATGAGACACGTGTGCAGGGGAAGGGCCTCTTGGCTTAGTATGGGATGTTCAGGGGAGGAACCAAAGGCAGAAAAAGTGGGGCATAAAGATGCTTTGTGGACAAACAAGAGTGGAAAAACAGAGGGATAAGTATGTGTGTTTGGCCAAGCCCAGCACCTGATCAGTACAGTCTGCCCCGTTTCCTCATTTAACTCCATTTATAACTATTTTTCTGGGTGAACAGACTCTCCATTCTGCATGAACATGTGTATGTCTAGGTGCCAGCCACTAGCCAGACCACAGGTTGCTGGGGACTTATGTGTCTGTGGTGACTGCAAGTAAGACAGTGAGGGTACATACGTCGGTGTGTGATCACAGGAAAGGATATCAAGTCAGACTAATTGGAGAGCAAGCTAAGTGGCTTGTGATGCAGATTGTGCGGGTTTGTCTCTCTCTCTGAGTTAGACAACTGGAGGAGCTGGCTACTAGAGGAACCAGAGCCTGAAAGATCCTGAAAGGTCCACACCGCAAACATTTTTTGATAGGCAAACACAGCTTACCCGATTGCCATCGAACAGACAGAGTCGAACATGTCTACTGAGAACCTGTATACTGGCTCCTGGGAGAGGAATCATTTTACAGCTACATAAAGTCGCAATCAGCGATACTCGAGTTGGTCTAGGATAGATCTGAAATGCAGACAACAGAAGACAGATTACATCTAGAGGCTCTTCCTGCAGTGGTGCCAATTTGTGTTTATTTACTGAGATGATCGAGTTTTGTGTTCACTAGACTGGGTTCTTCTAACTACAAAGCCTCTGTAGTATTAGCAGCGGCAGCAAAATTTCTTCATAAGCCTTTAACTCTCTTCTAAGGAAATTACTACAAATATTTTCAGTGCAACAGACAGGAGGTCCTATTGAAGTTTGAGAAGAAAGAAATATCCTTAAAATAGTGCAAATCAAAGCACGATCACTAGCCAAAATGAAATAACATGAAATTGGCGATTTCACAGTGCCTACAGAAGTTCATGGTTTAAAAATTCAGACTAGTCATCCATGCAAATCTGCTTCACTCCAGACAGGAAAGGAGCCCACAAACTTAAGCTGAAACATGACTGTTAAAAAATACCCAACATGACAATTTGTACTGATTTTTTGCCTACTAAAGAACAGGACATAACAACATCTACTGCCTAAGGAGTGCAGATTGACATCAAAAATCTACCACCCGTTTCACAACCATATTTACTCACCAACATGGAATATCGCTAGAAATGCACATCTAGAGGTCCTGTCACATCTCTCAAACCAAAAGCAACACAGCTTTCTTACCAGAAATACTCACAGTATTTTTTTCAGAGTTCCACACAAAGTCTTTGAAAGCCAATTGAGATGGAGTAAGTTCAGGCTGCAAAAAGTAACTTGCTCGAAACTGACTTCCTACAATAAGAGTAATTTCAAAAATTCTTAGAACTTCTATGATTTTTATTGCCACAAAATAAACAACACCCAAAATTCGGATGTGGATAAAGTCTATTTGAATATTTGGATGGTCCAAACAAAACTATGGAGGTATCTTCTACAAGCACCCTTTCAAAGAGGTACTTTTACTATTTGTACTATTTGAACTTCATTCCAGAAGTACAGTAATTTAATTAATAAAAAAAGCTAGTGACTTGGGATGGTTTTAAACAGAAAGGCTAATAAAATATGTTTTATTTGGCAAAGAGACTCCCAACAGATCTCTAAGATTTGAAAAAAAATAATCATAATTTTCTGCAATGTCAACAGGAAGTATTTTCCAAAGAGGAAAATCTTTGGAAATCATTCAGAAATTTGTCATTGCCTTTGTGTGGCCAGGATTTCACATAGATAAATTAAAACTTAATTTATCTTAATGCAGGAAGAAAAAAACCCAAACCAACCAAAATATTTTATACATTATTTGATGGGTCAAATATAGCCTGTAGAGATTGACAATTACAATTAAGCAATACTGATTTTAGTCCAATAGGCTAGTAATCAGGATAAGAAACTCACCAGAAACATGTGGGAATCCTGCACTGCAGTTATGAGAAAAAAACCTTACCTTGTTCTAAGAGCTGGAAGAGTGTGGATAAGCGGAATCCTGCAGGAACTGCTCCTATGGTTGCCAATACCTCTGCTGTGTCATTCTATTAAAAAACAGACAAACAAACTGATATTAGCATTCATAATAAATATAGCAATTCATAGTAAATATAGCAACTTCTGATCGGAGGCCAGTGTGGCTCCTCTCTGGGAACTATTTTCACTCTGTTTCATGTATGGACTCAGCCAGGCTCCCGTTCTGTTAAATCCCCCTTCTGCTTTAAAGCAGCAGCGGAGCACCCAGTTATAGAACAAAATCACACCCTTGAAAAGAAATGGTGTAGTACTACTGTGGCAAAACAGCAAAGGACCTCTCATTTACATCCTCTTTCAGACATGTGGGCTGGGCTGCAGCCTATTTCTAAAGCATTAGAGAATATTCCTGTAGCACTTCTTACTACAAAAAAACAAGATAGAGATGTTAATTAGAAACATGTTTGTACTATGAGATACAGTGTTTGGTGAAAGTCAACCTTGTCTACAAAAAAAAAACTTAATGTTATGGCAGATGAAGTTGCTATATAACAGATATGCCTACCATAATAGCTCTTCTTACAGCACTCCAGTGAGAATCTGTTCTGGAAGAAAAATAATGTAATTTTTATAAAATATCATCCTTGTATGTCCATACAATATTTTGTATGGACAATAATTTAAAAACTAAATACAGGTCTGTCTTCAAATACTAGCAGCTTAATAACCATATGTACGTGAGATTCTAATAAAGGCATATTTCTATTCACTAAGACTATGTGATAGACTGTCTCATGAGCTGGAACATAATTCAACACATGATCCAGTCATTCTTTGACTTTATGACAGAGAAACACAACCAAACCAAAGCAAAACTCCCCAGGAAGCACACTCAAGTAAAAATGTGCCTGCAAACTGAAAAAAACCCCAGCTAATGCCTGCTGTACTGAAAAGAAAAATGCAGTCACAAAGAACCAAATACCCTAGTAAGGTATGCTTATCGTAAGAAGTTATTTTAGAATCAGATTTAAGGGGGAGAAGAAAGAATAATTTTATACTTATTTGCTTTCATATCACTCCCTTCACCTGTTTTTAATTTCAGTTCCATCTGCTGTTTCATCCACCGCTTCTATGTGTTCTCCACTTTGCTCTTGGTTTTCTTCTTCATTATGGACCTGCAATTCAGATTCAAAAAGGGAAAGTGCTTGATTTCTTCACAGCTCTGTTATTAAAAATGCCTTCTCCAACCATAGCATGTTAGTAATTTAGAAGAGGAAGCAAGTTTTCTGTCTGTAATGACCTATCACTCCAGAGCACTGTAACTGCAGAACACTGTCCTTCGTTCTGCATGTTCAGCAAGTGATTGGAGTATTCCTACAAGTAAGCAAGAGAATGCATTTGCGAAGCAGATTCTTTAAAAAGATAAATACATCAGCATCGTGAAATAAAAAGCTAGCTACTCAACATGATCTTTAATTAGATTGTTAAAAGCTCTGTTCCATCTGATCACTCAATCCAAACTGTGTATACCAATCCAAACTGAACATACCCACATACGTCCACCACAACCATACACTGGACATACATGTGGGTAAGTACATGAACTACCATGTGTAGGCAACTGTAAAAATGTAAAAAAGGGGGAAAAAAAGAAAAAAAAAAAGTTAAAAAGCTCTAAAATCTGTTTTTAAAAAAGTTCTTCCATGTCAAATTACAAGGTGCTCCAACATGGACTCGCATTTCATATAAATTATGAAATGCCTGAGTTAGCCCATAGCTAGGAGTCTTCAGAGTTGACCTTTAGTGACAAAAATCATAACTTTCATATTCAAGAAACTTTTCTGCATTTATATAGAATCACAGAATCATAGAATGGTTAGAGTTGGAAGGGACCTTAAAGATCATCAAGTTCCAACGCCCTGATGGGGGCAGAGACACCTCCCACTAGACCAGGTTGCTCAAAGCCCCATCCAGCCTGGCCTTAAATGCCTCCAGGAATGGAGCATCCTCAGCTTCTCCGGACAACCTGTTCCAGTGTCTCACCACCCTCACAGTAAAGAATTTCTTCCTAAGATTTAATCTAAATCTCCCCAGTTTAAAACCATTACCCCTTGGCATATCACCCCACTCCCTGATAAAGAGTCCCTCCCCATATCTCCCGTAGCCCCTTAAGGTACTGGAAGGCCAATATAAGGTCTCCCCAGAGCCTCCTCTTATCCAGGCTGAACAATCCAGACTCTCTCAGTTTGCCTTCATAGAAGAGGTGCTCCAGCCCTCTAGTCATTTTCATGGCCCTCCATTGGACCTGCTCCAACAGGTCCATGTCCTTCCTGTGTTGAGGACTCCAGAGCTGGACACAGTACTCCAGGTGGGGTCTCACAAGAGCAGAGAAGAGGGGCAGTATCACCTCCCTTGACCTGCTGGCCACACTTTTGATGCAGCCCAGGATGTGGTTGTCTTTATGGACTGCCAGTGTGCTCTGCTGGCTCATGTCAAGCTTCTCATCCTCTCATCGTATGTCACATCTTCAAAAGGCATAAAAATATTGCTTTTGGTAGCTATCTCCATACACATGTGTGTTACTGGATATGTGTCCAATGCATCCAACAAAATTGGCATTATTTCCAAATAATGCAAAACACTAGTGTGTGTCCCCATGTAAGTGTTATGATCTATTTTATGCAGCTATATTAACATTAATATATATAAAATATCAGAGTTGAGACTAGAACAGAAATAGATTCCAGCACACTAACCACAAGGTAGGTTCTAGGAACAAGGCCTCTCTCCCCTTTCGAGTTTTCGGCTACCCACCAGCCATCCACCTTCTTGTCATGTATAAGTAGGACTTCACCTTTCTTTGCCAGAGACAGAGAAGGACAGAGAGAGAGACAAAAGACAACCAAGTATTTCAAAATTGCCCAGGCACAATTGGAAAAAAAAAAAAACACCACCACAAAAGCTTAATTTTTCCCATAACAGAGTTCACAGAAAACTGCAACACATTGTGCCACGACAGACACTAGATTCCACCAAGCCAAACATACATTGGAAAAAGCCATTTCTCAAGGAACCAGCCGAATCCCAAAAGCATAGGACTCAATTATAATTATTGCGTAGTGCAGAATGATCTGCAGCCAAAAAGCTTTTTCTAGAGACATATTTACCATAAATGTGAGATCCCCTTCCTGCTCTGCATTAAAGTTTCCAACTGCAATGCATTCTTTAACATTTGGATCATCCAACAATTTATCCTCCATATCATCATCTGATTCTTCACTGTCTTCCTCCTCACTACTTTCTTCATCTTCACTCTCATCCTCTTCTCCATTTTCATCTCCTGTTTGAGGATCTTTCTGATGTTTCTCATCCCTAACCAAAACAAATCAAACTTGTAAAATTATTATTTTAAGAAAGATTCTTCAAATGCTGTAAAGCCTTGCAGTATGACATTCTCTGCAAGGACATTATCCAGATACAGAATTTTCATTCCTGTGTTTTATTCTTTGTCCTGATCTGAAAAAAAAATCCAAAATCCCAATGGTGCGTCCTCCCTAAGCATATACACCACATTGCATCCTCTCCTAATGACCAACACCCTCAGAAACTTCAAGCGAGTCATTTATGACTGCATCAAGAAAACAAGCCCCCTAGGGGTGGCTGTCAGAACTTCCTTTTTAAATATGTGCTACAACAATAAAAGGGATGAGCCAACATTTTTTCAGGATCCTTTGCAATCATACATGTACAAATCTACAAAAGTGTGGATTGTATTTCTTTGTTTAAACTACTTACGCTGTATAATTCATGGTCACATTGTCCTGATCCAAGACAAGAACAAGTTTCTGCAGCTGCTGAGAGAGTTTTAGCAATAGCTTTTCTTCTTCTTCTTTCCTCTGATTATAATTCCCCACAGGTGCAGGCTCATCAGCCTGAGAAAGAACAAGACAAATTGCTCAATGAATCAAAGAAAGTTAAAGTTTCCCTATAAGGTTAGTTTTCCACACATCTTATGAGCTTTCACCTTCCTAGGCTGCTGCCTCTCCCTGCGTAGTGATATCTTTCTTGCCCATTTACTCTGCCACAATGAAATATTGTGTTAAATTTCAAATTTGTATTCTCTGCTTTCAATACAAGGTATTGGGTTGATGGATATTTTCTAATGTATTGGGTTAGTAAAGATTTTCAGCACAGAACTCGTACCACATAAAATTAAAAATATACTTTTAAATAATATAAGTGGATCTCAGAGATCCCTGTCAGGGATTGTGCAGCCCTAGGCATTGTTCTTGTCCTGAGGCATCTAAAATGGAAGGAGGCTGGTGTTCTCTAAAAGCTCTCTGTAACACATTTTGGAGAAAACCATTAACAAATCTGTCTTCACACTTACTTTTTTCAAATCACGAAGAGCATTTGTATTCTCATCCACCAATTTCTTCAGCTGCATACATCTGCATTGAAAGCAAGATGGATATATGGCATTACCTTAAAATTCTGATGGCTGACCAAAATCACGCATGCTTACTGAAACGTGTAAATTTAGATACTCAGACCTTCACTGTCTCTGTGGGCATGCAGCCTGACAAATACCAATACAAGGCCAAACAGTGGCTTAGACAATTACTATCTGTGATGGGCAAGTTCTCACTTAAAACTACTGCAGCCCTTGACGACTGGGAGGCCGCTAGCCTGTTGCTTGAGCCTAGGAAACAGACGGCTGAGAAGGGGCAGGGAAGAGATCTGTACAATAAGGAGAAAACCGGAAAGTTGTACAGGGGACGGTCTGCTCCTTCTTCTTCTCCTCCTCACCTCAGCGAGAGGGCCTTCCGCTTCTCGGGTGCCAGGGCCGCGCTCTCCGCCCGCAGCGCCTCCACCTGCAACAAGACAGGCGCCGTCAACCGCCGCCGGCGGAGCCCCGCGCCCCAGGCCGGACTCAGACGGCCAGCCCACCCCCGGTACCTGGGCCTGCAGCTCCCGGCTCCGCCCCTGCACTCGCTGCAGCGGACCTCGCGCCCGCCGCCCCAACATGATCGCTAGGCAACGGCGGCGCCGGAAGATGCCGTCACTTCCGGGAGGCGCAGAACGCCGGGAGTTGTAGCCCACCTGCCTATGGGCGAAGCGGGGTTTGCATGGCCTACACCACCGAGATCGCCGAGCCCGGGCTGGGCACAGCCTGCCTGCCCTCTGCCGCGAGGGGCATCCGCCGGACCCTGCTTTGGGCTGCGAGTCGGAGCCAGAAGGGCCTCACCCAGCCAGGCCTGGCCTGGAGACCGACTGAAAGACAGACAGCCTGCAGGTAAATCCTGTTCCTGCCTTCCCCGGGGCACCTCGTAAGGCTGCAGTCACTTTCTAACTTGTGGTGGAAAATGTACACAAGCACATGCTTCGCACTTAGTGATAATCACTCCCCTCTCCCCAGCAAAATGGCAGAAGGACAAGGCCACGATACGTGGCGGTACAGATACCCGTTTCTAAACTGTCTGCAAATCTCAAGATTAAAACCACCAGAAGGCACACTGAGAATGTACAGTACTAGTAAAGTAAATACAACTTAGCAGCTGTGGATTGAACCGTATGCTTTTGTGAACAGCAGCTCTGCTGAGTAAGGGTGGTCGATCCCACACGGTACCACACGCTCCAGGATTTGCATTGAAGGAACTTTGAAAGGCCTGAAACCTTGTTTCTACCAAAAAGCCACAGGACCACTTATCTGGCTACAAATCAGCCTTTTGTCATCTTGAGGCATGGTGGGCTGTGTATTTTTTTCCCAAAAAACTTGTGAAAATTTTACAGTTCAGTAATACAGTTGAAAACCAGCAGCCTGAACAACGTGCAGTAAATCACCCAGTGCAACGCAGAAGCACCCCCTTCTCTCAGGCTTGAGGAAATGCTCTTCTGGAATTCACTAGCGATGGGAGGGTAAGAAGGAACATGGTACAGCCACAATTTCTCATCCACAGGGCAAGAAATTAAAGCATCCATCATTTAATTTTGTGATTCATCCTACCAACACATGCTATTTCACTGCTTAATTGTCCCCACCTGTCTTTTTCATAGGCATACTTTCATAATGAGATTCGTCACTCATTACAAGTGCCCGTAAGGTATGTTTTCACTTATCAGAGAAATAAGCACATCTGGGAACATGATGTCACAATTTTTGCTAGTTTAATGTATCAGCAGTGCTTCTTGGCAAGGGCAGAGCAGTGGATCTCTGCAGCAAAATTCAAGCAAGCCAAATACAGACAGAACAAAATACAATTTGCATCTTCTTCCTTAATTTTTCCTTAGGTCAGTCTGATGCTGGTCTTCTGAAGGACAGAAGACGGGTCCTCAAGTTCCACGGATGCTGTCCGTTTCCAGCAGCGCTTTGACGTGGTTTTCACCAGCTCTGAAAACGGTGCGGAGACGAATCTGATTCTGCTCACACAACGTCCACTGCTGTAAGGCTGCTGGAGAAGACAAACGGAGGGTTGCCGTGACCTCCCAAACTCACTGCCGGGGCAGGGAAGGGAGCCCGGCTCCCACACCGGGGGACGCACCGGGGGCTCTCTGTAGCTTAAGTCGCTTCCAGCTGCTCCCGGGCGGCATCGAGGCGACGCTGGAGACGGCGTTGGCGCCAGCGAAGGAACCGGCGGCGGGCACGGCTGGCCTGCCAGCCCACCAGCACCCCTACAGAGAATGCTGCCAGCAGCGCCCAGCGCACTACTCTAGGCCGCAGCGGCTCCAGAAACATCCCTGCTTCGCTTCCAATCGGGATCGGCACCGCCTCCCGCTTCCGGTGGGGCGGGGGCAGGAGGCTGTAAAAGCGGCGGGGACGGGAAGGCGCAACGTCTCTCCGAGCCATGGAGGAGGCGGCCTTACAGGTAATGGGAGGGCGCGGCTAGAGGTCCTCCGTAGCGAAGTGGGACGTGGGTGTACGAAGCTGCGGCACCTGCTTCTCTATAGCCGTGCCCCGTGGTGAAAAGGCAGCTTTTTTGAACATCTGCTTGGAGCTTACTTCAAGCTCGTTTTAAGCCTGCTGATCAGCTCGCTGTGTTTTCCCTCATTCTACAGGATCTCCTGTTGGCAGCAGCATTTGTCTCCGATGCACAGTACAACAGAAATATTCCCTTTAAGACCTCCCCGGAGGCAGTCAGGTAAGGAGGTCTGCGTTCCCACAAACATCCACATCAGTGCACAGGAGTGGGGCTCTGTGATGGTCTCAAAGGTGTATGTAAAGCTGTGGGACACTGAAGCTGATGTGGGGAGAACCAACCACAGTTGTATCCAAAAAACAACAGGCAGCAAAGGCTGGGGTCCTAAGGTTTAGTTGCCGAGTGCTGAAAAGGTTGTGTGTGTGAGTGAGATGTGAAGAACTGGATTTAAGTTGAAATGCCTGTTGTTGAATGGAGCTTAGTGCATCTGTGTGTTGAGGATAAGAAAGGAAATAAAACCTTGGGTTTTGCTGGAGGAAAAAAAAAAAGGATATTTCAAGACTGAAGCTGCAGCACTCTAGGGATAAAAAGTTTGGGAAGCTTAGTTGACTATCACCTGTGCAGCAGTTGGTGCTGGAGTGTGGCTGTACTGGGTGAGCAGTAAGATTTTAGTAGCAAGGGGCTGCATGGTTGGCCTATGGGGTTGAACAGCCCTGAGCCAGGTGGTCATAGCTGTTACCTCTCAGCTTGGCAGTAGATGATACTAACCCACTGCACGCCAAAACCTCAGCTAATCAAATGAGTCTATGGCATCTCTACTCAGGTGTACTGCAGAAAGGGTGGTATGTGCTGGAGGCAGAAGCAATTAAAAGCTTATCCTAATTGGCAATAAGATAAGAGAAATTTGTCAAGTCAGTAGTGTTTTGCCTGCAAAGGTGATTCTATTCCCTTTTAGGTGCTGATAAGAGTCCAAGCAATTTTAGTCAAAGGTGGCTTTTCCCTCAGGCTTGGACTACTTTAGGCAAACTATTTTCTCATGTAAAACTTGAGAGAAGGTGTCTAGTGTAGAAGGCAAAGACAATACAGCAGACTAACAGCAAAACAGTGTGTGGGCTTTAGTGGCTCCTGTAGCCCTCCCCACAAAAAATTTTTGCTTAGTTCTAATGTCTTAGCTGTTACAGTTTTTTGGGCATCCTGGAGTTTTAAATATGATTAAGTACACTTGTTAGAAAGGAGGTTTATGCTGTTGTATAGCTGTAATATCTGTCTGCTTTAGAAAAAAACAGTTTGTGTAGTTTTGTCCTGCCCAAGTATGTGTAGTATAAATAGAAATCAGCAGGCTTTATTTATGTGGTCATGTCTTGATAGTGTTACTAAGGGTGTGATACCATGTCATTTATATAATCGCCTGTTCTGTAGCCATTGTGCAGGTGGTTATTGGCCAGATGAGAGACTGGCAATGTTGGTAGCTTTTTTTATTGGCAGAGAAGCAATATGCTCTGCACATCCACTCTGTGTCTCCCCAAAGGAGCCACTGTTGTGTGCCATTGTGTGAAACCTCCTGTGGGAGGCTTGGAGCAGGATGTATTCATGGTTATTGCTAACATTCACCAGTTGTTTTGCTGCTGTGAGGGATAGAATACTGCTTAAGCTCTGTATACCAAAACAGTTTACTGTGCAACTTCCTACTTCTTTCTGGTGGCTTTTTTTTTATCTCCTGCTTTTTAACCTCCAAAGAAAGGGTGTTAGGTAGTCAGACTTTGTGTTGTGCTTATACCTGAGCTTAGCAGAAGTTTGCATTCAAATTAGGAACAAGATAATTATAAAAAGCAACTAGGTTTCCAAATCTGTATGTTACAGTCTTAAACTGAATTGATGAATGCCTGTGTTCCACCTTCCTGGGGTTTTTTGCTCCCTGAAAACTAATATAGTGTCCAGCTATAAGACTATAAGGAAGAGCTAGGAAACAAATTGCCAAATTCCTGGCTGGTGTTCCTCTGTTCTGGATAGTATATGCTGTTCTTCCAAGATGTATTTGGTGAGTCCACAATTATGTGCACTGAAGACTTTATGGTATCACTGTCTTCTCTCTACAGGCTTTATTATCTCTATAACCACTGGATTATGCGAACAGTCACTTACTTCTTCATCTTTCTCAACCTATCCCTTGCAGTGTTTGAAGAACCTGCTGTGTATCCGCTCCCTTTCCTGGTAAGTTTTCAGTGTAGAAGCAGCAATGCAACTAGTATAGGGTTACCTGGTAGAGCAAGCAAGGGTTTCTTGCTTGAAACTGTCAAAGGTATCCAGAGGTAATTAATGCTGATATTTCTGTTGTCCTTTTTTTGTCTTCATTTCAGTAGACAAAAAGACATAGGAGCTAGATGGGGGAGTATACAGGAAGCCACCATGGCTGTCAGGAATGCATTGCAGATTGGACAAAGTCATGTTTCTTTTTAGCATCTCCAAGAACAATTCCAGCCTTCTATGTGACTCAAGTCCAGTCCTCATGTCTGAAAGCAGAAGTGGAATGTTGCCCTTAGGACTGAATTTTCTGCAGCCTTTATTTGTTCTGCACTAGTGTGTTTGAGAGATGTGCACAATTTTACTGCCTTTAACCTGCCTGTGACAGGGAATTTGGCAAAAGGAAGCCTAAAACTATTGCTCAGTGCCAGATACGTGAATCTGTAAAACAACTGGGAGCAAAATCTCACTGGAAAAACTTTTATGCTGACTCTGCTAATTTTTTCTTTGCCTGTATGCCAGCCTGAACATCCTCATCCATGTGACAAGGGCTCTTAGTTTTCTGGACTTGGGCCCCTTCTCTCTCTGCAGGTCACTTCTCTGGTTGAGGTGTTGTGCCTTCTGGTATTCTTTGGCCGACTGACGCATTTTGCAAAAGTCACCTTTCGCAACGTATTCTGGAAGGATACCAAAAACATCTGCATCATGGTTGCAATCCTGGTGAGTTAGGTCTAGAGGAATTTCCTAGGTTGAAGTGGCCAATGTGGAGGAGCCTTTTTCCTCCTGTTGCTTTCCTGATAGCATAGGCCTTATGCCTAAGGGCTCCACAAGAGAATTGGCCAAATCAATCAACAGTTGGGCCTGTTCTCAAAAATCTGTTGTTCATCTGTCTGGTATCAGTTAACTCTATTGTCTTCACCATCTAGATGCATTTCTAACATTGCTTCTGGTAATTTTTCTACAGTTATCTCTAACAGACTTGGCTATATATGGGGTCCTCAGGATATACAATGTGAACAGCATTAGATGGTCAAGAATTGTGAGGCCCATCTTCCTGATCAATTTTGCAGAAAGTCGCCAGGTAAAGAAGAGGTCTGGTGGGATGGACATCTGGTGCAGGGTCCTATTTCTGAGATCCAGGGGATTTAGTAGAATGGTTTGGGGGCAGAAATGGCAGAATTCAAGTTCCTGTGAGTACAGGTTTCTCTCAGAAGTGGCTTAATGCATTAAGTTGAGATGGAGAAAAGGGTGCATTATCACTGGTCTGCTTGGCCCTATGCAAAATACCAAAAGGCTGCTCCCTGTACTGGGAGCTGGGTTGGGTTACTGCTGTCCAGAGTCTTGACAGTGCTTGGGACTGGAACTAGAGCTGTTCACCAGACACAGCGCTGTGAAGATTTTGGGAAGACTGTCCTTAACAAAGGGTGAGACTGGATGGAAAAGGAGGAATAGTTCTTGTAAGGTCAGCCCTGGGTTGTGCTTAGTCCAGTCTGTGTGGAGGAGCAGCGTCTGTTTACAAGCAGAGTTAGATGCCAAGGAAAGGAGATAAAAACATGAGAGAAGCACTGCAGACAAGAAAACTGTTTTTTCCTGGGTCAGAGGCCAGGTTACTTATTTCTAGAATTCTCCTGGGCAAGCAAGCACAAGTGCCATGCTGTTCTCAGAAACTGAACTTCTAGTCTGGATGGGTGATTTAACCTCTGATTCATCTTGTCACAAGATCTTTGCCCTGCTGCCCAAGACTGTTCTGGTCCTGACTTACAAATCAAACTACTGTGGTGCAGAGGCCTTGGGGAGGGAGCAGTCTAATTCTCAGGCTAAGGACATGTGTAACTGCAGAACACTGGAGTGATGGGCTTCTGTCTCTGACAATTTCCACGGAGCAACAGCACCTCAGCAGTACCACAGAGTCTCTGAGTTCATGATGGCCTTTAGACAGGGTTCTCCTATCATTTTCTCTGGGAAATGAGAAGGAAAGGTCTTGTACACTTGCACAGGCTTTAGCATAATAGAGCAGACGCATCTGGTTCAGAATTTCTCCTGTTGGGTGATAGAAGGCTACCTGTGTCTACTTTGCTTGTCTGTCCCTATGTAGATATTTGATAGGATGGTGAGGGGAAACACAGCTACTACCTTGCCTCTAATGCTTCCCTTCTCCCTGGCAGATCCGGAGGGCCTTTCGCAGCATCCGCAACACGTTGCCAGAGATCACCTATGTCTTCTTGCTCTTCATGTTTAGCCTTCTCATGTTCTCCCTCATGGCCTTGAAGCTGTTTGGTGAGAGGTGTGAATACTTCTTTTGCTCAGAGCTTAGTGAAAAGAATTTGTGTGATACTTTGGGACAGGAGGGAATCTTGCAACTCCAAATGATTACAAGCACTGCTGATACATGCAGTTCCTGCGGTTGGATGTGTGGTCTCTGTGCTTAGCTTCATATTGCCCTTTTTCTCATAGGGATCTCCAGACAGCAGAAGGCATGCCATATTTCAAAAACTACCTGGAAATTGTGTTTGACCTGTATGTGCTGGTGACGACAGCAAACAGCCCAGATGTCATGTATGTATGTTGAGCTTGCAGTCTTTCTGTTGTGGATGCTGGCGTCCTGCTCCTGGTGGCAGGATCTCTGGTTAGAACAATACAGCTGTTTACACAATAAGATATTTCAGAGCAGCAACAGGGCTTTTACTCGTCCAGCCTGCAGGGGCTTTATGATTGTCATTCACTTGTCTTCTAAATGTTTCTCAAAGATTATCTGAGTTTCAGAAGATTTTTTTGAAAGATGCATTGAAAAATACTTTTTCCAAATGACCTAGTAGCTGATAAAGGCTTAAACCTGAAGGATACACACACTCTCTGATTTAAAACCCTCTTCTGAAAAGGAAGGGTGTGTTCTAGTGGCCAGATACTTATTTTTTTTAATCTTATAATATTTGCAGGGCTTTCCATGCTGACCATGCAACCTATGTGAGGGTTGGACTTTTCAGTCTCATTTGTTCTAACTGGATTCTCATTTCAGTTTGTACTGTGAATGTGCCGTCAAAGAGAGGGGCAGGGAGGAATGGCACACTCATTTGTGTGGTGGTGATGTACTGAACAGAACAGACTGAACAGTTACAGGCACCCTGGGCATTTAGACGCAGAAATGCTGCTAGTCCTCTTAAAGTTAAGTGGAAGTCTGAGTACAGTTGACAGTTTGTGAAGCCAGTAGCCAGCTTATGACTGAGACATCACTTCAAGACTCTGCACTTAGCCCCATTGACAGAAGCCTAATATCTGTTCTCTTTCTTCATCCCTTCAATTGGGGCCTGATAAACTAGAATGAAAACCTAGTGGAAGAAAACTGTTCTCTAACTGAATTAATGCAGTTTTTTAGCTGGGGTATTATCTGGCAAGTTTGATCTGGCTATCCAAAACCAGTAGTTAGAAATCTGTCTGGAAGACTTTTTTTTTTTGTGTGTGTGTGGTTTCTCTTGTTTCCCTGTTTGTCTGCTTAGCCAGTAGCAATCTCTCTCATCTTCACTAGGATGCCAGCATTTGACTTCAGCTCATGGTATGCCCTGTTCTTCATTGCCTTTGTCATTGTCAACACGTATATCTTCATGTCTCTCTTCCTGGCTGTTGTGTACAACAACTACAAAAAGCACCTGAAGGTAATGTTTAGAGAGGTGGATTGTGATTGGTGACTGCCTGCTGTTCTATATATCCTTGTAAGGAGGCATCTGGCTTTCCCTTGAAAAGCTGCTGCTTCTGGAAGGTGTGGAGAAGGGGATACAGATGCTTGCCTTTGCTGATGCTCTGCAAATAACAAGCAAAGGTTCAACTTTGATATGATGGGGATTGTTGCAAGTTCTGCTTTTAGCAGGTAACTGAAATATTCTATGGTGCTGTGGACCCAAGAAGTTGCAACAGATAGGATGCACATGTTTCTGCTGTTAAAGACTAATCCTAGCTCAAAAATGATGTATCTATGCAGGAAACTGTTAGTTGACTATAAGTGCATAACAAACTTCTGCCACTGCATGTGCACTTAAAGCAAACAAAATGTAAAGGGAGGTTTAAGTAAACCAGAACTCTTCCACCCAAATTGACTAGGTACAGTTTGGTACTTGTGATCAGAGGGTGAGAGCTGGAAATTTCTGGGAGCTTCTATGAGGGGATTGTCTCTTTCTCAGTAAGCAGTCTGCTAGGTCTTCACAGAGGTTGTGTTCTCCCAAGGGTATAAGGTTCTTCAGCCTCCTTGTAATTGTTTGCAAAAGAGGATCTTCACCCCAATCTCAGTAGTATTCACTTCAGGATGGAAAATGTGTGGACACATCCTCTTTGACTTGTGGGCAAGCAGATCTTGTGATCCTTGAAAGATATCCCCCCCTCTGCTTCCTGTTAGACAGCATCCTTTTGTCTTGTCTTCCAGTTTTTCAGGCTATCTTCCAGCAAAAACAGTCTAGCGATCCTCCCAGAATGCTGTGCAGAGGGCCCATGGTTACCTGTTATGAGTATTTTTCATCACTCCCATTGACTGTGCTGTACTCTGTCTATTATCACTTCAAGTGTCATCCTCTGAGTCTCTTCTTGCATCCCTGTGCCATAGAAATAGGAATTACTTTGTTTTTAAAAAAGGGAGAGGGGGAAGGGTGACTGAAGGTGCCTGAATTCCTGATACTCTGTCTAGAATGAGATCCGTAAGCTTGCTTACATGAAACACCGCAAGATGATAGAGGCCTTCAACCTCCTGAAGGAAGAGGAAGGAGCACAGTTTGTGGTTCGAGAAGCTAAGTGGAAGCAGCTTGTCAAACTAGTGGCTCCTGATATCAGCAACTCCCACCGAGAGCTGCTGCTATGCATCTCGGATGAGCAGCAGAAGGGTTTCATAGGTGAGCAGTGGGGTACTGCTAAACTCAAGGGATTGGGGAGGCACCTGGGGTCAGGAGCCTAATGCTTCAAGGGTTTTGGCACTGGGATTTGTGGTCTGTAATGGATCTGGAGGGACTTCAGGCCCATCTTCCCACTTCCCTCTAGGTTACTTAAATCCTGAAAGGTTGTTCTTTCTGTGTGTAGCTGTAGCATGTCATGTATGCTGTGGGCAGCTCTTTATGGCCTTTTGACATCAGGGCAAGCTTGTTATGGAGAATGTGGCCTCCTGTTCTCACCACAGCACTAGGAAAGCCTCCCTTGTTACCAGATTCTTGCAAGCAATGTGGCTTTTCCCACATACCACTGGAGTTCAGGCTGTTCTGTGCTGAATACCACTTAAAGCATGTGCTTTGCCTACTGCAGTGAACAGATACCATGTCCAGATTTCTGCAGCTTCTGTGCATATAGGTTTGTATTTGCCAGCCTTCTTTAACAATAGCAGACTGATGACAGCTTTCCCCTGCTGCAGACAAGAAGTCCTTTGTACAACTGGCAGATCTCCTCAACATCCAGGTGGTTACCCTGAAAATACATAGCCATCCACTGAAGCAATGGATGCCTCGTGTATACAAGTCAGAATTGAGTCAGTTCCTGCGCAGCATGGTTAGGCACAGGTAAGCCTCTGGTGGTGGAGCAAGTGGCTCTTAGCATTTGAGACCATGTTGTTGCAAGCAAATGCTCAGCTGAGTGTCATGCTGGAAAGTGCAAACTGCATTTAGGCAAATATTAAGGGTTCTGTTTTTAAGTGTTCTGTGGACCAGCTCTGCTCTTAGTATACCTTCAGTGGTGAAGCTAGACTTGACTAATGGTGAGTCTGTACCTCTTCCAGTCCCTGTTGTTCAGATTTTCTATAGGTGCTGACTGTAAATAGTTTTTACTGAAACCAAGAAGTGCTTGATGGCCTGCCTTGAAGGACCAGACTAAATGCTTTGCTTAAAGGTGATCTTATGTCAGCAGTCCCTGCTGCAAAGCTGTATTGTGCTGCTTTGTTGGCTCTTACAGAGTTGGTACTATGAGCTACTAGTACTCTATTTCACATCTGAGCTTTCCCAGAATAGCAGAATCACTGAGACTGGAAGGAACATCTAGAGATAGTTTAGTGTAACTCCCTTGCTCAAAGCAGGGTCAGCTACAGTAGGCTACTTAGGACTACATCCAGTTAGGTTTTTAGTATATCCATGGACTCCATAACCTCTCTGCAACCTGTTCTAGTGTTTGACCACCCTTGATTTAAAAAAATTAAAAAAGCTTTGTTTAAATGGAAAATCTGATATTTCAACTTGTGCCCCTTGCCTCTTATGCTTTCACTGGATACCACTGAAAAGAGTCTGCCTCCATCTTTTCCACACCTTCCCGTCAGGTATTTATACATTCATATTGAGATCCCCCTAACACTTCTCCCCTTCAGGCTGAACAATTTGTCAGATTATTCTATCCTTTAGTCAGTTTTTGTGACCCCTTGCTGTGCTTGCTCTAGTATGTTCATGTCTCTTGTACTGGGGAAGCCTGGTTGTAGATGCAGCACTGCAGGTGCAGCCTCACCAGTACTGAGTAGCTGGGGAGATTGCTGTGAACAGATTGAGGGGAGTAGTCTTACTAATGTAATGGAGGAAGCTGCTGGCCTTCTTGATCACCAGGGTGCATTTTTGGCTTGTGTTCAACTTGACAACCAAGACCCCCTTCACCCCCTGGATCCTCTGCAGAGCTGTTTCTCAGATGGTTGACCCACTGCCTTCATTGGTGGTTGAGGTTATTCCTCCCTAGGAGCAGGACTTTGCCATGGTGGGATTCCTCTCTGCCCAGGCTCCCAGTCTGTCTGGGTTTCTCTGACTGCAGCACACATCTGATATACTGGCCACCACTCCCAGTCTTTCTGCTTGAGAAATTCTGCTTGACTTTTTAGAAACAGCTTAGTCTCTAAGTTTATTAACGGTGCTTTCAGTGTTAATAAACTCTGAAGTACCTTGGAGGCTTGTGCTCTGCTTTCAAGGGTAAAGCTAAACTCTATAGTAATTTTCCTAAACACTTTGGGTGGGCAAAGGTCGCTTACCTTAATGACAATGTCTGGAAGAGAAAGTAAAGAACTCCTGAAACAGCTGTAACTTCTTTACCTTTTTTGGGTGTGGCAAACTGATTTCTTTTTCTTCTTGCAGGGGATTTGTTTGGACTTACGATGTGATCATTCTAATAAATGCTGTTTTCATTGCTCTTGACGAGGCAACCCCCTACATTTCCTATGCAGAGTGGGTCTTCCTTGCTTTATATATAATTGAGATACTCCTGAAAGTGTACACTTATGAACCAAGGGCGTTCTTTGGCAAAAATCAGTTCTGGAACTGGTGAGTGGGGTGAATGTTTGTTAACAGTGGTGTGAAGTCTGGTGACATCTTCATGTTCAGCCTCTTAAGAACTGAAAGTCTCTTGGAGAGATGAGCTGCCTAACTTATGTGCCAGAGTGTAATTAAAATTATTGTATGCATCAGAGAACATTGTGCTCTTTCCTGGCTCTGACAGCCTACTGTTCTTTGCCATGCTCTGCTAGCTTAAAGGCATGTGAAGATAGTGGCTGAGCAGGTGAAAGTTTTGCTAAACAAAACTTTCCCATCTTCCTACCCTAAAAATAACTTGGTATGATGCAGGGCTGCCTGGCATAGATGGAGAGGAAGAGGGCATACCACTTTCATGTGTCACATAGCAGCCCATTCTCTTTTGCCATAAATCTAACAGCATTGCCTTCCTTTGTGCTAGGTTTGATACCCTCATCATCTTTGCTGCCTTGACTGCAACAATACTCAATACCACCCTGAAATCGAGTAAGTGTAGCATAAGCAGTCTGTATGCATCTGGGAAACTTGGTGGTCTTGAGTTGTCTTTTGCCATCACCTTGGGCTTGGGAAGCTTTTTGATAGGACCTTCCTATAGGCAAACTAACCAAGTTTTGTTTTTTTAAATAAGAACCTGTTGTAAACAAACAGTGTTTAATAAGGACATAACAAATGGAAGAATATGCTTTATCGCTATGCTTCCCTGTTTATTAAATAACAAAAAAAATTCTTGCTTTCTCAGCTATGAAGTACAACAGCCAAGAGATCCTGGACATTGTCTTCATCTTAAGGGTCCTCAGGCTAATAAGGATCATTGATAGCATTCAAAGGTAATTAAGAGAATGGGATAGGGCTATGGTTTCTGTGGCGGGCTGTGTCAGAGGCTGGCTGAGACAGTGCCTTCAGTTGCTCTGCATGACTGCTTTGGACTGACCCTGGCCCCTCAACAGTGTCCCAAGGCCTTGTCTGACTGTGCCTGGGATAAGCCTGGTTGCTGCATCCTTTATGGAGAGTTACTTATACATAAGGGCACGTGGGGACCATATGCTGAATGAAATGTGAAAATAAGCAAGCATGGGCTTTAAAAGACCCTCCCTATAGCAGATGTTGTCATGAATAATTTGCTGTAGGTTCCGTGTCATCATGAACATGCTGATAAACATCGTACCAACAATGCTGACGTTTGGTGGGCTGACTCTGGTAAGAAATCCTGGTATTTTAGCTCAAAGCACTGCAGTCTTACGGGAATGTGTCTTAAGTCTCATGCTGTTTCCAAGAGGATAAATGCAAATCTCGGGATGCCAGGCCTTTGAAACTGTAAGTGTCCATTTGATTCTTGGTCATTGCACCTGTAAATGTGTGCAAAGGGTTTGGGTTCCTGCTAGTTGCCAGCTCAGGACATCCTTCTTTGCCCTGCAGGGCAGTGAAGATGTTCTGTGCAGTCTGGGCTTCATACTGTAAGGAATGAAACTCTGGGCAAGAAGCTGAATGAGAAACCTGTTTTTCAAATGATTTCCTAAAAATAAGTTTTCCTCTTGTGATTTGAGATTTACTTAATTTCCATCTATTTGGGCTGTAGTTCTTAAATGGTAATTTCTGCCTGGTAATAGCTCTTGAGTGGCTTGGGTCTCTTGGTCTATGCTGCTTCCCAAAAGCTTGTTGTGTTGGTAAAAGCCAGAAAACATGCTGGAACTCTAAGCTTGCTGTGGATCTTGCTGCTCACTGGAGAAGCAGATGATGGGGTTTCTCTTCCTAGGTTGTGTACTGTGTATTTGCTATCATTGGCATGGAGTTATTCCATGGGAAAATCCAGTTCTTTCCTGCAAACTCAAATGCTCCTTATGCCCTGGAATGTGGAAACCCAGCTCTCAAGGACTCTCTGTTTGCCCGTGGGAAATACTGCAAGAATAATTTTAATGACTTTGTATCATCCTTCATCGTCCTGATGGAGCTTACTGTAGTCAATCAGTGGCATGATATCCTTTGTGGTGGAACGTCCAAGCTTGCTGATCCATTTGTAATCCTGTTGTATTGCACATACCTGTGCACATAGTGCCAGATGAAAGAGAAATGGTTCCTGCAGAGGGTTTTGTTCAGAAGGTGTGTTGTTATGGGTGGTGGTATCTTGTGACCTGGTTCCTTCCTTAGTGCTACTGTATAGCAAGATGTTCTCTTCTTTTAGCACCCATTTCCTTAACTCCCATTATACTCTTTGCCAATGGATTTGCCAACGTGACAGTTCAGCCTGCGAAGCTGTATTTCATTGTCTTTCACATTGTAATGGTGATAATTATTGTCAAGTAAGTTTTGGGTTGCTGCCTTCCATTTTGAAGGGTAGAGGGGCTCTGACCCTGCCACGGCACTGCTGATGGTCCAGGGTCACACACAGTGTGACACTTAAAGACAGGATATGTCATAGAGGAATCTGCTGCATTTAGTCTTGCCTCCAGTGAGTGCTGCTCTACCTTGGACCACCTCATCTCCAGTAGAGGAGGGGATGGAGGGCTGGGGAATGAGCCTGGAAATGCTGAGGCAGTAGCTTATACCCAAAAGCGGGAGGATGCCAATAAGGAAATGCTACTGTGTAATTCTGCCTATCCTTTCTTACAGTATCTTTGTATCATTCATTTTGGAAGCTTTCTTTGTGGAGTACTCCCTAGAGAAGAGCGAAGTAGAAACAGCTATTGAGCAGAAAATCCAGGAGCTGGGAATGGGAGTTCAAGAGTAAGCCCCGCAAAAGGGTTGTGCTGGATGTGGCTGGTTTGGCATATGCAATGAGGGCTGTTGGACTGCAGGAAAATGCCACCCTCTGTCCTGAGGTGTGAGCTGAGACTTCTTCCTTGTCACAGAGCTCTTACTAACCTGTAATGACTATATAGGCTTGGTCTAGATATTAGCAGGTGGCTACACACAGTAGCCTTGTGCCTGCCTTGCTGAACTCTTCCAGTTCCAGAGCTGTTGGCCAAAGGACAGAAGTGCTGGAGACTAACAAAATGACTGGTGCTTGCCCTACCCCAGAGAATCCATTGCTACTGGGCACTTGTGTGGGCCTCTGGAGTAAGATGTGTCCCCCCAGGGTAACCTCTGGTCCTTCTTGTATAGGGATAAGTTCCAGGATGAACAGCTCCTTGATAACATGGAGAGTGCTGAGCATGACCTTGAGGGGGAAGGTGGAACAAAGCCACAGACTAAGGGGCTGATGTTTAAAATTGCCTCCAAACGTAAGTGCCACCCTACAATGTACCTAGTCTTTGGTTTAAGAGACCAAGGCTCTGAACTGTCCCTGATATCACTCTTTCTCTGGGGAAGCTCCAATACACTTCTGCTTTCTTTGGGGCTATAAAAGCAGCTAAAACCTAGCTGGAGACTTTCAATAGAACTGTGGACACTCGGTGTTTGCTGTTTTTTGTTTGTTTGGGTGGTATGGTTTTTTTGTTGGTAGCAACTCATTTTCCTCTTTCCTACCTAGACCCTTCTGCGCACACTTATGATCAGTAGCCAGTCTACGAAGATGCTGCTTTGGTGGCTGAAGTTCTGCTGTTGCCAAGAAACCTGTCTCCTGCTTTTTTCCTTCCTGCATGCCCTCTGTTCCTCCTGTCTTTTCATCACAGCGTGACTATGTGTTCCTTTAGTGACTACTTTCTCATTTGGCTTTCTTGCTGTACCTAAGCAGTTCCCTAATCTTGTGCTTCTCAGCATGGCAGCTGTTGGGATCAAAATATTCTGAAAGACACATAAAAATAGAAGTGCCTAAAATATTAAAATAATGGTCTTATCCTTTGCAAGCATTCACAGTGCTTAGGTGGTAAAATACCAGGGAACTTCATCTGGAGCATTTATTTTCTTATCCGTTTAGCATAACTAACGGGGAGTAGCCTTTGAACAAGAGCTGCCTCAAGGTAGCCACTACCTAATTTCTGCTGAGGAACAGGAATGGATGCTTACAGTTTCTTGGTGGTTTGTTTGTTTGTGGTGGCTTTATTTGTTTTGTTTCCCACTTGCAGGGTACAGGACGGTTGATGCTCTGCTCCAGCGTATGTTTGAAGCAGAGATCCCCCCTGAGGAAGAAGGCCCTTCATTTGAGGAAATCTTAAACTTGTCCGCAGACTCTGCTGTACCCAGTAATTGGACTTCTGAGCATGCAGCATAATGGGGATAAGGAGAAGCTTAGTGGATAAGGAGAAGCTAGCTAATTGCTGCCTGGTTGGCTGCTGCCCTGTGTGTAGGGGCTGGGTGACTCAGAGGAAAGAGCAGCTGATGCCAGAAACATCTTCATCCCATAAAGGACCTTTATTCCATGCAAAGTCCAGTATAAGTGTTGAAACGGGAAATACTCCCCTGGAAAGCAGAGGGAGAGCAGTGTATCTGACTGTACTAGTCAAGTAATGGTGCTGCACTCATTATGTTATGAAATACGTGTTTTCTTGTAACTGGAATCTTGTATTACAGCACTTTTATATACCTCCACGAAAAGATGTAAACTGAACTAAACAGCTCTTTAGTACATTAAATTCAGCAGTTTGAAAACCTGGCTAATTATTACAGCATTGATGGGAGGGGGCTGGGTGTGCTGGTGAGGCTCAAAGTCTTGAACCCGCTGGGCAGGAGAAACGCAGATAGGGACCCTGCCATCGCTTCCGTGTTTGTTTGTAACCTGAGCAAAGTGGAGGGCCGTTCTTGCTCGCCAGCGACCGTTAGCTGACCTCCATGGGAACCCGGTGCCGCTGTCCGAGCAGCGCCTCTGGAAGGCGGAAGCTGCCTCCGCCCAGTGGCGGGGTCACGCCCCCTCAATGGGATCAGGGCGGGGGAATGTCCCGGCGGAAGCGGGCGGGATTGGCGGAGCGTGACACCCAATGGGAAGGCAGCTGGGGCACGCGGAGCGCATGCGCGGCGGTTTTGAATCAGCGGCGGCCGTTGGAGCGGGTGGAGGATGGAGGCGGCTGTGTGGTGAGTGGGGGCTGGGGGTTGCCGCGGACACCCGGGCCAGTGGGGGAGCCGTCTTCGGGCAGACGGATGGGGGTGCCGGGGTTGTGTAGGCCTCAGCTTGCGCCCCAGGGTGCTTCCCCTCAAGCAGGGCTTGTGGTGGTCCCGCTTGGTCCAGCCTGACCTGCCCCGTCGTCTTGCAGGAGCTACGAGGCTCAGATACGGAACTACCAGGGGACGGACCCGCTGGAGCCGTGGGACAGGTCAGCGTGCCCCAGGCCCCGCTGTTAGCATCACTGCTGATGCACGGCAGGATCGTAATTCACTCGAGTGTGTTTCAGGTATATGCAGTGGGTAGAAGGATGTCTTCCCCTTCAAGAAAAGCAAAACCTCTTGCCCAGTCTCCTGGAGCAGCTTGTGAAGATGTTCCTAAGTGAGAAGAGGTACCACCAAGATCCAAGATTTATTAGCTACTGTGTTAAGCTGGTAGGTATATGCTTTTGGGGGGAGTTAAGCTATCCTAAAAATTAAAGTTATCCCCCATGCTGTGGTTCTGTACCTGCAAAGGAGATATCCTTTGGAGGAGGAAAAGGAGCCTTCAGGGATATGGTGTGGAATTCAGATGTATTGCTCTCTCCAAGCCCTAAAAGCTTTTCAGTCATGCTGAAGGATAACATATTTTTTAAAAGCTGTGTTATTATCTAACAACTGGTTTTATCTTTAGAAAATAATGCCCTCTTACAGTAGTGATTAAGAAATTGTTACTGGGGGTTTTTTGCCTGCAGTTTCCTTGAGGTTTTTTGGGAAATGTTTATGGCTTATGCATCTTTATCTCATGCAGGCAGAGTTCATCACTTCTCCTTGTCAGTATTTTGACTACCTGCATGGGCAGGGAATTGGTGCAAAGGCATCTAACTTCTATGTTGCTTGGGCTCAGTGGCTTGTAAATGAAGGCAATGTGCAGTGTGCAGGAGCTGTTCTTCAAAAAGGACTTCACAACCAGGCACAGCCACGAGAGAACTTGCAACAGCTGTATTGGTAATTCTGACGCATCTTTTATTCTTTGAGCTATTCAGATAGTGTACGGTTAATTGTTTTGGTTTTTTTTTCTTGTGTGCATATGACTTGTGCTGTAGCAGAAGTAGACCAATTATTATTTTTGTGAAAGGTAGACATAAGCTTAAAAATGCTTCTCTGCTCTTCAGTGGTTTTTGGTGTTTTGGAGTGTGTATTGAGAAAAAACAGTGTCTTTAGTGAAGTAGGGCCCAGAAAGAAAATCCCTTAATAATTGGTTCATTTTCTGTCTGGTCTCTGATAAGTATATCCTGGCTATAAAGATGCATAACCTGTCCTGCTTCAGCCTGCCTTGGAAATACTGTGCGTGAGCTTCATTACTTGGAAGCTCAAGCAAGTTGGCCATGCTAAAGACATTTTCAAGTTAGGGACATCTGTATGCTTTCGAGAGTGTGTTAACTGGCTGTCGCTCACCCTGTAGCTGCCTGAGCTTCTCTTGACACTGCCAGTTGAACACATGCTTCAGCAGCTGCTTCTTGACTTGGACTCTTTTTTTTTAATTTTGATTGGTAGCCATAGCTGGAACTGCCATGAGATCAGATGTCAAATTCCTGATCTGAGCTGGATTTTTCAGTCCATCTTGGACTATGTTTCAGTCCATCTACATTGACAATAATACATATATCCAGTTTCTTGTGCTTATCCTACAGCACTTAGCTGAGAGTAGGTGCCTGTTGGAGTTTAGCATTTAGCTGTTCAAGAACCACTGGAGTTGGTGCTTATCATGATGATACGTGTTCCTTCTGGTGGTGATAAAACAAGAACTTGATTTTCACATACTGCTGCAGACTCTTGTTTTTGAAAATGTGAAGCCAACAGGATATGTCCATATACAATAATCAGTGTCCTGTAACTAACCTGAGTATTCTAGTGTTATTTTTCAAGACATGATGACTGTAAAAGGAAATTAAAGGTTTCTGGGAAGTGGGGAGGAAGGATGGACAGGCAACCTAATAATAATAACTGGCATTTCTTGCAATTTAGCTGGCTGCAGAATTATGATCCTCGGAATCCTCCTTTGCAAGGTGAGGCTAACAATATCTGTTTGTGAACTGTAGCTCAATTTGACAAATCTTTTGTCTTGATCAGTGAGTTTTGTCACTGAAGAAAATAAGTTTCCTGCAGAAATTTTTTGTTTTTCATTTTTCTGGCCATATTTAAGAGTCACAAGGGGAGTGTATTCAAAAGGAGGTTTTAGTTTTAGACTACTTAAATTTAGTAGAAACTCATAAATGTGAAAATTATTTCTATTTATTATGCAAACCTATATTATCACTTTCAGGTGCTGTTATAAAACCACTTCAAACTTCACATGCTGCAAATCAAATGGATCCTCAAAAAGATATTTCGAATCTTAATAACCCAATGTATGCTTGCAAAAATCAGGTAAATGACTATAAATAAGCAGCTTAAGTGTTCTGGGGAAAAATGTGGAGTCCTCCCATAAAATTTAGGTTGATGAGCTTGACTCACCTGTTTTATCTTTCTTACTATCTGGTGTATCTCAAAAATATTACTGTGTTTTGTTTTTGTTTTGTTTTTTGTAATGCTGTAAGCATCACATATACATGGAAATATCTCAATTAGGTAACATTGGGACCTATTTTTTTTGTCACTTGACACATGTCCGGAATCACAGACTAAGAGTGATCCATCCAGCTGGTTAGCATTCTTTGGAGGAATAAATAACCTCAGTAGATTTTGTGCCGGTCACACTGCTTGGAAATTGTCTACACTGAATTGTCACAAAATTCATATTACTCCTTTAAATATTTCTCTTTAAGAACAAATGAAAAATAATGTCAAAGGAAAAGTTTCTGAAGTGATCTTCAATGGGTTGGTGGCTTCTTGTAGAAGTTGGTCTGGTGAGCTGGAAAATGACTAGGGTATGGCTTTGTCACAGTTCATGCCCCTGCCCCGCTTTGTAGCTTGCCAAGTCAGTATCTAACAAGTTCCAGCAGGGTTTCTGCTTGTATTGTGTGCAGAAATTCTTCACAATAAAACCAACAAAAAAACCTCCATACTTCTTGTAACTCATTTTAGATAAGTACCAGAATGCAGCAGTCTTGTTCGTCTGAGGTTTGGCAAAGCTAATTGCAATTCTTCACAGCCTTTCTGGCACAGTCAGATGAAAGGGAACAGGGAGTGAAAATAAAGACTGAAATACTGAAGATAGGAAACTGATGCAACCTTTCTCAGATTGGTCCTGTTTTCTAATATGCTTGTGATTCTGAATTTGCTATTGCCTGCAAATAACCAAAAAACGTCTTGGATGATGGAGTACAGCTTAAAACTTCATCTGCTGCCTGTTCTTTAGCCCTGAGGTTGTCAAATTTTATTTCTTTATTTTTTTGCTTGTTTAGCCCTATCAAATAAAGAAATTGGATGAGACTGTCCAGTTTGTCCTTAACAAACCATAGTGATCTATAGCTTGCCTTCCTGGTTTTGTTTGAAATAGTAACTACCTGTTCAAGTAGTTCCAGTGTCCTTCTGGACTGTAGTTTCTAGAACTACATCTCTTACAGTTCTCTGGGATCATGTTTTTCTTGCAAAAGCTCTTGGAGATTACAGCAAACTGTTATATGACTAGTTCTTCAGGATGAACTTCCTCAGACTCTGATGACTTATAGAACTCTCTTTCTAATCTGTTCTTGCTACGCTTCTGGTCTGAATTTTCATCTCTTCAACAAAAATCAAATACTGGGAACTTTGTGATTGCTGGTCTTGTCAAAATGGATAGTTGACTCTAATATTGGAATTCTTTCTTCTTTTAAATTTTATTTTCTATTTCCCCTGCCCTGCTTTAGGGTCCTGATTCTGCTGGTACTCAGTCCTGGTCCTTTCGTGGAGGAGAAGAAGTGTAAGTGTGTTGTTTTTTTTTAAAAGTCACGCTATGGGAAAATTAACGTGCTCCCAGAATATTGAATAGAGATTTTTCTTGTTTTTTCCTCACAGAAAGTATGTTACATACATCTCCAAATCTGAAGTTCTTCCCAAGTTGTCATCTGCTGTTGTTGAATGTGAGCAGGTTGTAATGTATGATAAAAAACTGCTCATATGTGAAGGCTCTGAACTTTCATTTGAGGAGCTGAGAGCCAAGAGACACCTCAAGAAATATGAGCGCCTCAGAAGACAACAAGAATGGGGTATTCTATTTTCTTCTAGCTATCTCAGAAACATTCTCATATTCCTGGAAAACTAGTACTTGGTTGCATTTGTTTCTTTTCAACCTCTCTGTTGAAGCCTGAAAACGTTTCTCAGAGCCCAAGCTAGCGTCCCCATACAGTAACAGGGTGGTGTGAGCATGGAAGCATCAGGTAACATGCCAAACAACTGATATTTACTGGTTTAAGTTCATCCCTGAGTTGGGATCATCCCTTGGGTTTGTCTTCTGAAACCTAGGTTGTCATAAAGAGAGGTGCCCCTTCTGAGGAAGAGGAGGGAACTGTGAGTAGCTCTTAACTATGTTAGTTACCCTGATGTGAGCTCTAGCTGTGGCTTTCTGCCCCCTGTAATTCAAGACCAAAAGTGTCTCAGTTCCTATCAGTAGGCTGTAATCAGAGGGAGCCCAGAGTATACTTGAAACTGACCTGTGGTTACATATGATGCCACAATTTGTCCAAATTAATTAAAGGCACACTGCAGCAAAGAGAGCAGCACTCTGTCTTTACTTGGCCTTCTTGGGTGTAGCTGTGAGGTGCCCCTTGTATAGTCCGTGATGGCATGCTTGTAGTTGGAATGGTCTAAAGGCAAAGTATGTAATTTCAGGTAATACTTTTGTTTGCTGAACAGTGGCATTTTGGAGAAAAAGTAGTGGCCTTTCAAGTGGACAAATTAGGTCTTTGAGAAGCAAAACCAGAATTGACTGCAAATAAAGAGCAGCTGTTTAGAAGCGAGTTAGTGGTGTATCTGACCATTTATAGGAGTTGGGGGGGAAGATGTTACCCGGGGATGTTGCTGGACAAAGGTAGTAATTTTCTCACTGTGTAATGGAAGGAATGGATAAGTTGTAGTCAGTGGAACAAGGAGAGATTTGGTGCGAGGGAAGATGCTAATGCATTTTTTAAACTAGTGTTTGAGTCTGGATTTTTCTTCTTAATCTAGTAGTTATGTATGAGATTTCCCAGCAGGGGCAGCTCTTCCCTTGGGGACAGCAGGCTCCATCCCCACCCAAATTTTACCAAAGGGTCATAATCGTAGGATCTTTTAGAGTTATTTTTCTTTTTGTGCTGAGGATGGGTGCCCCTGGCGTGTTTGCAGCAGCTTGGAGCCTAGCACCACAACACATGCCAGGGGAGAGGTAGGCTAGCCTGTGAACTCTTCTAAAAAGTATTAGGGATGTCACTGGTTATCCAGCCAGTGCTGAGACAATGTTGTGTAATGTTCCCTCAAGGGACCAGGAGTGAGAGGTTAGGCACCGAGTCCTGTGGGAAATACCTGCTTCTTTCAAACTTATGCCTCTAGATCTTGACTATATATATATGAATTCTAAACTCAGGCAGCTTGCAATGTCTGTGTTGAGCAATTAATTTGGATACTGATTAACTGTTTCACTTACTATAACTTTTTTATCCTTAGAAGAAGAAGAGAGAGACTCCATAAGGAAAAAAGAGTCAGCTGTCCTTGAACTGCATGCTCTGCAGCATAAGCTGGAACAGCTCACCCAGCTCACCAAAAGCTTGGAAGAAACCAGACTGGAAAAGACATCTACATCAGCTGAGCCAAATAAAACACTGGTAAGTATGTACTAGGAGCAAGCAGTCTTCATGAACTTTAACCATGCTTTAAATGGTAATCAGAATATTACCAGAATATTCTGATTAGAAAAAATCAGAATCCAAATCTGGAAGTCAAGGCTGCAATACTTGATTAGTATGGAAACCTGGCATAACTGTAAACACTTCATGAGGTATATTTTGTTAAACCCAAGAGTTTGGTTTTGCTTCTCTGTACATGGGTTTTAGTTGCATAGAAAGCTCTCTTGTGCATGAAAAACTGTTATAGTTATGCAGAAATAAAAGCGAAATTGCAATGGTGATACTTAAGGGGTGGTTTTGAGCATAAAATAACTTTTCTTATCCCCAAAGGTGCATGTGACACCCAGTGCATCTCTACAGCAGAACTGGATGGCATTTTGTCAAAATTCAGACTTGCAAAATGCCCAAGGTCTGGTGCCGGGCCAGCCTCAATCAAGTACTGTATCATCCACTGCTCTTACACTGCAGCCAGTGAGACTCGTTGCCCACCAGATGACACCAACATCCCTGTGTGAAGCAACATACAAGAAGGATGCAGTCAAAACTCAGCTAGAGCTTGGAGAACTCCAGAACAGTTTGTTACAGCCTCCATTCAATAATGTGTCGGCTAGGGAATGGGCACATTGTGACTCAGCTCTCAATTGGAGCACTGGAGACCGGTATGTATAAACAGGCGAATTCTTGCTCTGTGTCTCATCCAGCCTTCAGAATCTTCAGCTGAAAATTAATTTTAAAAAACTTCTTTATTTTTCTTCTGGGAAAAAAAATCTGAAGTAGCCTGTGAAAACCAATATTTACATATGGATAAAATTTGTGTAACTTGCAGTCCTCATTTCAGGTTTTAGTTCCTTTAATCCTGTATTTTAGTTTCAATGACCAAGAGGAAATTTAATGTGTAAACTGAAGTAATTATTAGCATTGCTGTCACTGGCATGCCTGAAATAAACAGCAGGATATGCTTAGTTCATGTAGATCCCATATGTTACATCTTGGTCACAAAGGTTTGCAGACAAGAAAGTAAGTGCTTGTATTTATCTTCTACACTCTTGCTTGTGTGACTTAGCTAATGCAGGAAACAAAATTGGGGGGCAGAGGGAGAAACCTATGTTGGCAAAGCAAGCATGGCTGTGTAGGCTTGGTAAACAAGAGGAAATGGAACCGGTTGTCATTCACTTATATTATGAAGTTACTTGGGGGCAAACTGTATCCAGAAGAGTATGTAATGCAAGCATTTTAACCTTTTTAGAAGACTCTGCTGCCTTTCAAGTTTTGTATCAAGTTTTATATTCTAAAGGATTTTTTATGTACTCAATTTGTGTGACTAAAGAATCACTCGTGGGAGAAAAACACAGGGTCACTAGTCTGTCTGGGACGTTTCTATTGTTCTAGACTGGGGCAGGCCTCCTGCTTAAGGTGCAGTACTGCTAAGTCCTCAACCAAAGCTGGAGTTTAAAGAATAGCTTTTATTTCAAGCTGATGTTCTTAATCTTTCCTTTGAAGGCACTCTAAGAAGAGATCCACTGGAGAAAATAATTCCATGGACACGAAAGAAGGTACTAAGCCTAGTTTTGATAAAGACTGGTGCTATTGATACAACTGTTACTGGCTGGGTATCAATGTTATGTGGCTTCTAGTTTCAACTCTAGCTAAACTTTTTTACTTTAACTCCATCGTGTTTTTTGGGCAATGTTTCTATAGCCCTTCCATGGAGCCAGTCCCTGTTTCCACCTCTGCAATTCTTTTTTGTTTGAGCACAGTTGGGAGTTTGCTGTTCATCCTTGCTGGCTTCCTGCTTGGCTTTCTGTGTCAGAATAAATAGTTTGGAGTCTTCAGAGGCCTCCCATCTGTTCAAGGTCCCTCTTGCTCTTCAGGGCGGTCTCCCTTGGGAATCTGTCAAGCAGATCTCTGAACAAACCAAAATCTGTTCTCCGAAAATTCTGGGTTGTTGTTTATCTTGATAACTTCTCCTAAATAAAATTTTGCTAGGTCCTGAAATGTTAATAAAGAATCCTAGGCTACTTCAGCAATGATCTTGCTGTTCTCATTTCTAGCATCTAGAGTTGGAAATTCCTCTTTTGCTTCTGGAAACGCTTCTCAAGCTACCCCAAACACCTCACTGGGTGGCACAATGCAGGCAACACCATTCAAAGTGCAGCCATCACCTACAGTTCATACAAAGGAAGCATTGGGTAAGCATCTGGAGTAATATGCAAATTTCACTGGAATTAGTAGGATTTTGCCTGTAATTTTAGTGAAGCCAAATCTACAAGGAGGCTATCTAGTGATGGACATATGCGCTATTCAATCAAAGAGGAAAATAAAAATGAATTGGTAATATTTTGTGATTTTCTGGATGACCCAAAGCTTTTGACCAGAAACGGATGCTTTAATAACATACCAGCAGTTCTGTCCTCTAAACTCCTGGATATGTCACTGGTGGTACACCTGCCAGGATTCTTTGGGCAGCATGTTCTCTGAGCTGCTCTGGTCAGTACTGTCAGGGACTTGTGTTTCTGAGATGATGATCCACAATGGGCTAATGTGGAAGAACATTAGGAAGGTAAAAAGTCAACTTTGGATGATGTTGAGCTTTCCCATACAGCTGGAACAAGTGTGGATTGTGCAGAAGATCTTTGATTATTTAACAGACATTGTCTATTCTAAACTTTGATTTTTCAAATTCCTAAAAGGGAAATTGCTATTTTATTTCTGATGTCAGAGTAATATCCTGATGCTGTTTTATCCCCTTTATATTCTCCTCCCATGTTCTGTTTTGATAGTAAACCTGTTAACTGCTACCATGTAGCAAACTGCTGCAGCTGAATATATATCTGTGAAAATAATTAAAAAAAAAAAAAANNNTTAAAACATTTTGCAGGCTCGATGTTAGTATCTGAATTCCCATCTTATCATCACAGTTATGATTTTCTGAAAACTGGACACAGTGTCAGTGGCTTACAAGAGTGAGCACAGAGGAACTTTGCAGCTGGTCAGTTGCAGCCAAGAAGGCTTCTGTACATCTGGCCAAACTTGGTATCAGGGTGGAAAAATCTTCCCTATTTCCAAGAGCTTATTGGAGAGCAGAATTGTGTGGCAATTCTGAGGATGATCAGATAGCTAGATGTAGCCATGAGCATCAGTTTACTGATTAGGGGTGAAAATGAGACTGTTTATATGATCTTGTTAGGTGAAGATAATACTGGTTATATTTTATTTTTAAGAGCCTGATGGAAGTCTGAAAGCTGCTGTTGCTGCTCCTGTCATGTCTCGATTTGCAATCTTTGAAGATGAGAATGAAAAAGAAAACAGTGGGTAAGGAAAAAAAAACCCGTAACAACTGA
>VZTM01012956.1:143830-182954 GCA_013400555.1 Jacana jacana
CAGCCCCGGGCCCTTCGCCACCCGCTCGCCCCTCTTCATCTTCGTGAGGAGGTCGCCGCTGCTGTCGCGCTCCTCCAGCGGGTACTTCTCCTTCGACGCCGAGCGCAGCCCTGCGCCCTTCAGCTGCGACAAGGCCACGCAGACCCCCAGCCCGCCCTGCCAGGCTCTCAGCCACTGCCTCAGCGCCATGGGTAAGATACCAGGGGGTGACTGGATGATCAGAGGGCATGAGACCGGCCCCCGGGTTCCAGTCATTCCCTTCATCAGCAGTACCTTTCCACTCCTCATCATGTTTGTCTTGCCTTCAAAAGAGGCATAATGCAGTGCAGCTTTTTATAGTTGCGTACCTGCAGCAACACTTCTTGCATCCCACTCTCTCGTTTTTTTGGGATGGTGGCAGTGATCGAGCACCCTGCTGTGGTGCTGAAGTGGCACCTTGCTCTGCTGCTGCCCTGCCCAAGCACCCACCAGACCTGCTGGATGGTTGTGTAAAGCCTTGAGCCCCTGCTGGGGCAAGCCATGGGGCATATGGGGGACTGGTGGCCAGCAGCCTGGCTGGTGGGGGGACTGGCAGTGGGCTGGATGCTTGCCCAGGCAGCCAGGGTGTGGGATTTTTGCAAGCTGGCTGGGCCTGCCGAGCAAACGTGCTGGGGAACACCCGCTTGTCCAGCACTTTAAAAAAATTTATTAACTTTTTTTTCTTCTCTGGGATGCGCCAATTCCTGCCTGGGGAGGAGGGGACAAAGTTGTTCAATCCAGCTTTTTAGTCAGGGCTTGCTTCTGCAAGGCTTTATGTGCTGCTTTTCTCCCGGGTTTACGTGGTGCTGTGAGGTAAGTGACTTCTCGCTTGCTTTTTCCTTTGCATTTCTTTCTCAACAAGCCACACGGTGTCATAGGTACTGGGGTCACAAAACTCCCACTTGTTTTGGTGAAACCTGAAATTGATGCTTGAAAGCAGCGTGGTGGCAGGCAGGCAGGCAGGCGCGTGTTTACATGTGGCTTACCAGGTAAGTCTGGGTTGAAGCCTCTAGTGGTGGGGAAAACATGCCCGCTGGAGCTTGCTGAAGCTGTCCAGTGATGTCTTCCCCCTCTTGTGGTTAATTCTCCTTGATTGGAGGAAACCTTTTAACTTCTGCAGGCCAAAACTGGGAAGGATGGGAATGAGACCAGTACCACATCAGTAGCACTCTTTGGGGGATAACAAACACAAATTCCAAGCTTTACATGATCAAGATGTCTTTTTTGGTTTTGTTTTTTTTTTCTTTTTCTTCTCTGTAGTTAATGGCTGTGGTTACAGCTGCAGAGGACTTACTCTAATATGCCCCTAGGAAAGGTTTTCTGACATTATTGCAGTAATTACAGCTTAATGCAAATTTCACAACCTTGCATAGCACGAACACATGTGGCACAGGCGGGCAAGGATGCTGGGGCTCCTCATCAGGGAGAACTGCAGCCAACGTTTTAACAGTGAGTGACCGTTGGTATTGGTGGTTTTTTGTTTTTTGGTTTTTTTTGGTGGTGCAGGAAGAAATTGAAAATTTCCCTGATTTTTCTGACCCCCTGCTTTTTCATTACTGTAGGAAAGCTTTTGAAATGCTTGTTCTACTGGAGCCTTGGTTTTCGTACTGTTGCTAGGGGCATCATCCTAAACAGCTATAAGCAAATGGAAAATACTCAAGTATTTAACCGGGACCCTTGGCTACTCTCAAGCACAGTTAAGCTGGGAGTGTGAAGCAGTGCTTTTCTCTGGTCAGGGGCTGCAACTCCCAGGCTTGCCTTGACAAAAGGCTGTGGGTTTGCTCTGCGTGCCTATTCCTCAATCCCCTTGCCTTGGCAATGTCCTGCCGGATGTGTGCCGTTAAGTTTTCCGCACGGAAATGGGTCAGTCCCTCAGCAAGGAAGCAAAGGGTATGATTTTTCTGTTTTGTGTTTAGGTGCTGATATTTGTCTGTTGTAAGGCACTAACTGCAGGTGGAGAGATGGAGTTTCTCTAGTAAGCATAAGCATGTGGGCTTTAATAATGATAACAATAAACAGGCATTTCCTGTAAGCAAGAGCAGTTTGTGTGTAATAGGTGCTCTCAGCCTCTCTGGTGGACTGGACTATTTCCAAGGCTGGTTGAACAGAGTAAGATCATGCTCTGCCCTGAAGCTGCCTCTTCTAAACCTTCTAAAACCTTCCCTGGTTTTCAGTAATGACGGCCCAAGTAATAATTAAGCACTGAAAGTCCCTCTGCCAAACAAAAAAAGGTGGAGGTATCCCTGGGGAATTACAGGATGCCTCTGGGGGTGTGAGCTGGAGGAAGATTTGTTCCTGGTGTATGAGATGGTGATGATTTGAGCTGTCTTGCTTCTCTGACAGTGCAAGGGGGTACAGCCTTTTGTTGTTGTTTGGTTTGGATATTTTTTCTGGAAATGAGATGAAAGGAGCAAGGGGATGTTCTTGGATGGGGGATGGGAAGGGTTGCAGTGCTAGCTTGGCATAACTGTGAAGATGGTTTTGGGGATGAGTAGGAGAGGAACAGGGATGAGTTTATTTGGATGTGTCAGGGAAGGCATGAAGGAAAAAAGATGAGCCTGCTTTTTGCAGAAGGGTATGGCAGGGGTGGTGGCTCCCTTGGTGGGAGTGCTTGCCATTAGGTCATCCAAGACAAGAGGGCCACCCTTTGATGAGGTTGTGTGAATTTGACTGATGCTTTAAGTCTTTGGCTCTTAGCAGGAGTTAAGAGTTGTTTTGTTTGTTCAAAGAGTAGCTCAGTCTAAAGGCACAGGAGTACAGGCTTTGCACGTGGGTCTTGGGAATGTATTTGGTACAGGTGCATGCAAGTGCTCTGTAAATTTTTTTTCCCAGTGCTGTTTTGATTCCAGTATGTTTTCCTGCACTGTAGAAGAGGGGAAAGAAGTAGCATGAACCTCTCATAGTGTGCAAAGGAGGTCCCCTGGGTGTAGTAGGTGAATAAGGGTGAAACCTTGAGCTAAGAAGCTGGCAGTGTTGTTCCTGTTGTGCTCGTTTCAGGGCTGCTGCCATTTTCTCCCTGAGCTTTGTGTGCAGTTCATCTGAAGCCATCCTCTGAGGAGATTTTCTGCAGTGGGCTTGGATTACCAAAGCTGGGAGGTGGAGATGCAGTTTGGGGTTGGTTGTTTGGGTTGATTTTGTTTTGTTTTTATTTTTGTTTTGTTTTGTTGGGGTTTTTTTGTTTGTTTTTGGTTTTTTTTACTTTGAAGCAGAGACTACAGCATCATCATGCCGGTCCCCATGTGAAGCATCCTATGGGCTAGAGAGAGATGCAGGCATCCCAGGAGTGCCTTTCAGTTTGTCTACATCCCCATGGCGGCTGTCTTGCTGTCAGTGGTGGGTACCAGCTCGTGGTATGACTGGGGGCCCCCTGAAAACACCTCTGACAGCTTTTGGGACCAGTTATGACTGGACCCTTTTGTCACCACTGTTCAGCAGCACCACAGAAAGTCCTTTCTGAAAACCTCAGCACAATTTCACTCTCGGCCGCCAACCCCAGCCTTCGTCTCTAAAGTGGATGAGCTCTTGGGTGAGGTGCAGTGCTAGGGCAAAGGGAAAGGATGGAGAAGGAGTGGTACCTCTCCCCATGCAGTTTTCTGTGTATCCCTGGATCTCTTTGTGTGTTATTGTTCCTTCTCCCTTTTTTGGGGTTTGGTTTTGTTGGTTTGGTATTTTTTTTCCTAGCTTAGCTCTTGTTGGCAAAGGCAGTCTGGGACCCGCTCTGGTGATAGTGGTGGGATTTTGGATGGTCACCCTGCCTCAGCTGATATTCTTTTGGCATTCCTGGAGCTTTAGGGTAGAGTATTGCAAGGGCTGTGCTGTGTTTCATTCAGCAGTGAGGAAAATAAATGCACTGGGTCCATCCCTGGGCAGGCAGTGGGTACTACTGTGCTACTACAGCATGAAAACAAAACATATCCTTGAGCCAAGTAGTGCTAGTTTGGCTCAGAAATGTATTTTCCAGTCAGATTGGAGCCAGGCTTTTTTTTTTTTTTTTTTTTTTAGTACCCCACTAATCCTTTGAATATTTTGAGCTTGGAAGCTGTATCTATTCCCTTGTGATTCCTTCTAAGTTGTCGTGCCAAAATGAGCTGTTTTATTTTGTGCAGTTGATTTTTTTTTGGTTGTATGGGGTTGGTTTGGGGTTTGTTTGTTTGGGTTGTTGTGGTTGACTGGTTTTTTGGTTTTTGTTTGTTTTTTTTTCCCCTTAATGCTCTGATTCTTGCTGAGATCCTACACTTTGCTTTGCAGGAGAGAAAAGAGGTGTCACAGGTACCACACAGGGTCCTGCCTGGGCCACAGGGTGCTCCTTTCTTTCCCAGCTGTTTAGGGGATTACATGGTGGCTTTATCACATGTCTAATGACCTCTTAAAATAGAGACTAAATTAGTTATCTGTAGTACAGTATAATTGGTACACTAGCTCTCTTTTTTTTTTTCTTTTATAACCCAGCACTGTTTTCTTGCATTGGGTTTATTTCCTGCTAAAGTGCAGGAAGATGCTGTTTGAGAGTTGAGCGTCCTGGTTCCCTCCTGCAGATGGAAAGTCCCTGCATTTGCTGGAAGCATGTTTTCTCATCATACAAATCCAATTGTGGCTTTCTTCTCAGCAACAAAACCAAAGATTTTCATTTTCTCGTAGAGCACTTAAGAACTGTTTGGGGAAGAAATGTGAGAATTCACTTAAACTATCCAGTCAGAGGGTTTTTTAAGGTTAGAGAAGAAGTTGCTGCTGTTCCTGCAAGGAAAGAAAACTATTTAGAAGGGGGGAGGGGCAGGAATAGAAGGTTTTGCTAGCAAAAGAAATTGGAGAGTGGCATCTCAGCATTCCTCCCTATTTAAGAAGGGACCAGTGCTTGGATATGCCAGAGTAGATGCTCCTAAGGGAAGCCTATAAGCCTATAATTAAAAAACGAATGACTGAATAAAAACCTAAAAATAATAATATAAAAATAATGAGAATTAAAAGCCTCTCCTGTGATGCACGTCTTGCGCAACAAGTCCCGCTTGGGCTGCATACCACGTGCAGGACCTAGCAGCCTGACACTTGGGCAGGTCCTAGGAACTGTATTTAAAAAAAACTTTTAAAATAGTAATAACAACAGCAACCAAGTCCAGTGACTGTTGTCATGTCTAATAGAGTATTTTTTTGTTGTTCCTCTGTTTCAACTGCTCCATTTTTGTTCCACGCAGCTTCCAGGTGGCAGTCTCACTCCCTAGCAGAAGATGTACAGCCTGAAATCTGGATTGCACAGGAGCTGCGGCGCATTGGAGATGAGTTCAATGCCTCTTATTGTCCAAGAAGGGTAACTTTCATCTTTTTACTTTCCATTTCTTTACACACGGTCTCTAAAAGGGAAAAGCTTAATCATCTCTGGAAACTAGTTCTGCGGTGAATGTTTCGTTCACTCAAATGTAGAAAAGGATGTGCGGGTGGTTGTGTTTGCCTGGACACCGGCGAATTGTGCTGCCTGCGCTGGCGAGCCGTCTGCGGCTGCAGCGTCATTCAGTCAATTAAAATAACCTTTCAGCTGGGACTTGAGGTTTTGGGGTATGAAGTTCGCAGTATCTTTCGTAGCACCCAGGGCCCGTAAAAGCGTGTTGCTGAATTGGGAATGGACCTGGCAGTAATGAGGAAGAAACCTCTAAAAATTGAGGCAGAGTCTAATTTGGGGTGTTTCTGGGGTGGCGTTGGGAAGAATCCTGCTGCAAGTGGTGCCCAGCCGGGAGGTAGGTAGTGGTCGGATTCCCACTGTGGTGGTCTTAGAAAAATGGGCGGAGGGTGAATGTACTGGGTGCCTGTGCCCAGCTCCCAGATTCCTGCTGCTGAGGATTGTGTGCATGGAAGTGTAGTTGCAGATAAGAAACAGGGAATGATTTGGTCTCTTTTCTAACAAAAGAACCTGCCAGAGCTGTTTTGAAATGTGTATTTTTTAATCTGTAAACTTTCTCACCTTTGAGTGTTGCAACAAAAATAGGTGGCATTAATGCAAAAAAAAAAACCCCAACGGCAACAAAACCAGCCCAGAGACATGAAGTAACAGTGTTTTCAGAAGAGTATCGTTTGACGTTAACTTGCTGCTGGATGCTCCTGATGGCTGCATGTCTGTGCATGTGGTTTCTGAGCCATTGATTTGCCCTTGTGTTTGTCTGTGGGAACAGCAGTCAGAAGCACGTTAGGTAGCAACATTGGTGACAAAAGTGCTGACTGTCTGGATCTTTATCCATTCTCCCAGTCTCATGAGTCACTCCTGCAGCGTGTTTCCTCTCTTCTCCCAGGGTCTGTTTGGCAGATGCCTGTAGACAGGGACTCTCCCCTGAAACAGTTGCTGGGCTGCTGTGATATGGCTCCTTCCACACAGCCTCTCTGCACTGCCGTGTTGGTGACTTCTACATTGACTCTTTTCTTTCCCAATGCTCTGGTTTTCTTGACCCACAACAAACTGGAGATATGCTTTGTTTTATCCTGAACCCAGAATGTGCATCTTCTGACCTCCCCCACCCAGGCTGATCCCTCGTGATGCAAAATACCTGCTTATCTTTTCAATGAAAGGTAGGGACTAAGCCAGTCCTAACAACAGTGTTCAGAAAGCTGAAGGCACCTGGTAGTGGTGAACTGGTGCAGAAGGGCTGGCAGAAGCACAAAGTGCTGTGCCATCTTTTCTCTTAGCTGGGTCTTAGAGTGGCACCTTAAAGTTGGAGTACGGGCAAGTACTTTGAGCACCTTCTGGAAACAGGTTTGTGATGAGCAGGAATGTCCTCCCCACATGATCTTGTGGGTGCTGCTCCAGGTGGGACTTCTCATGTTGAAAGTCTGTGCCAGGCATGTCACACTGTCCCATATGATCCATGCTGCTTGGTGGGCAGCGTAAGAAGGCATGAATTTAACGGGGCTGAGGAGGGGTGGGAAAAGATTTTTCCCCATGGGCCCAAGAAGTGAGTGTGAAGCTGGCAGCAGGACAGGGCATAGGTGCCCAGTCACAGAGCATTGGGCAGGTTTGCACAAGGTGGTTCCCAGCACCATAGCTGAGCTTCCAACTTTCTGCCCTAGGGAAAGAACTGAAACCTGTTACCGTGTCCTGCTTGCTAGATGACACGACCAGAGGCTGTCATGCATGACTCTAAAAACATTTTGTACCTGGCTTAATTAGCATCTGACAAATTCTCACTTGTGCCCAGAAACATGAAGATTTCAGAGTACTTAAGCAATTGCCATAGCATTGTTGTCCCTGATGCACTGCTTTGTAGAAAGGTGTCTTTTCCTTCTGCAAGTGGTCCAGCTGCTGTGGAGAACAGGTGATCTCTGCAGAGCTCAAGCCCTTTGGCAGGAGGGCTTGGTAGGGCACCTTACTGGCACGCCTGGCTCTGCTGCTCACTAGGGTTTGCCCTTTAAGAGTGAGGTTAGAAATGGGGAACTGAGAGCCCTGCCAAAACGCACTTGCTGGGCAGGTCGGAGCTGTCAGACAGGTCGGAGCTGCGTGTTCCCCATCACGTTCCCTATCAGTGCGCCCTGCACATCACCCCCTCTGGGGACTGTTTCTTGGGCAAGGCAACTTGCCATCCAGCACCTCTTTGCCCTAACAAAGCTTAAGGGTCTGGCAAGTGGCAGTGGCCATGGGACCCTCCAGCCATAGAGACCACCACCACACTGAGGCTTTGGCTGGCAGAAGGTGCATTACTTGGCCAATGTCGCATGCCCCAAGCTTTGCGGCCCACACCTGAGGTGTCTGCAGGGGTGAAAAATGTCTTGTTTCAACTCTCCAGGTTTATTTATTTATTTTATACCTCTTCATTAGAGAAAACTGAATTTTAGCATTTCTCTTCCATCCTTCTCTAAGCCTGTTGGAGTGGGTTTTGTTTTGTTTTTTTTTTTTCCTTGCTCTCTGCTGTGTTTGTGATCAGGCAGTGTGGTGGGCTTAGCGTTGTGCTCATGAGGGCAGCTCCCTGGTGGGTAAGTTCAACTCCTGTGGGATGTAATGCCTTGCTGGGAGATGCTTGGGCATCATCTCTCCATGGCAACAGCTTCCTGCTGCAGGACTGCCTGTGTTACACCTGGTATAGTGGAGGGTAGTTTGCATATTGGTGTAAACCAGTGTAACTTCTCTCTCTGGGGCATGCACAGGAGTGATTTTACTGCACTGAATATAGCCTGAATTGGATTGCTTTGGGATGGTATGGAGAGGGACAAGATAGGATGTTTGGGTTGCTTGTTCACCCTAAAACAAAACTAGGCTTAAAAATAAGTGCTTGTTTGGTAATTTCTCCTTTTGTGTTTTGCTGTGTGCTGCTGTTACCCTTTGCTCTGGGGGGAGTGTTTTGCTGCTCTGTGCAGCTTGCTGTTTGTTGTGAATGAGGTGGTGCTTATGTCTGGAGTGGTTTGAACTAAAATCCATGTGCTGTCACCAGAGGTGAGGGCCTGCCTGTGCAGAGACTAGTGCTGCTGTCCCTGCTAAGGGATTTTGTCTGTTTGTTTGTTATTTTTAAACTTGCTATTTTAAAAATTATTATTTTTAATTTTTTTCCTTTCAGCCTTTCCACCCTGTGACTTTTAAACCTCCCTGACTGTGCTAGCAGTGCATACTGCTTCTTTGTCATGTTTCAAACCCCCCAGCAGCATTGTGCGCCTACTGTACCCATGCATGGGGACTTTCATATGATATTCCTGTTGACCAGCACTGTGGTGGCTGCCTTTAAGGCAAACGTTGCTGGGAGCAGGCAGCTTCAACCATTTCAGTATTGTAAAACTTTTTATTGAAGGAAAACATGAAGGGTCACAAGGTTTTACTTCCATTCTCCATAAAGTGCTTGGTTTCACACCTCTGAAATGTTTGTATGGCACTGCACAAAGTGTAGCACAGGGGCTTTGCACTGGAAATAAGTCAGTCGTGTTTGTTTTTCTTTTATTTTGTTTTTTCTCAACTTTCATTTTAGGGTTTCTTGGATAACCAGGCGGGAAACCCTCAGATTGTCATTTTGCGCCTCCTGCGTTACATCATCCGCCTCATCTGGAGGATGCAGTGAACACCAGGCACATCCCTATGTGGGGGGACTTATTTACTTGTTGGGAAATCCCAGGGAGAACGGACAGACGGACAGATTCAGGGCTTCCTGTGCTGACCAACTCCTACCGTGCCTCATCCCCAGGACCTGTGGTTGGGGCGGTCAGATGAGGGTGGACATCCCACATGGACCTGCTGGGAATCTCTGATGCAGGACCTCGTCAGAGAGTAGTGTTTACTGTGTTTCTTTCAACTCTTCTACTATTCTTTACTTTTCTGATAGAGTCTCAGAGAAAAAAAAAATAATGGCAATGGAATAATGTTCTTGTCATCGTTTCTGGAAAAACCTGTCGGCTCATCTGGGATAAACCCTGAGGGAAAAGGAAAACCTGAGCCAGCTGATGGGAAGAGCTGCCTTAGTATGCCTTGCAGACCTTATTGCAGAGACTGGTGGAGCTCTTCCTTGCTCCCTTTGCCTCCTGGGCATTCGCCCACAAAAAAAGAATGGCGATGATGGAAGAAGGGCAGAGGTATTTAAATCAGCACTTCTCTTACCTGTAAATACCTAATGCTACTCCAAGTCCACCTTCATTTGCATCACGCAAGTAGCCTATTTCCTGCTGACCGATTTTTTTTGTTTATTTGTTTTTCTACACTCTGAATTTCCAGACTTAGATTCCCGGGGTCCAAAATGTCACGACCAACCAAAAAACCAATCCACCAGGTTGCCTTTTTTTTTTAGAAAGTCTTTCTATAAAACTTGTGAAAACGCTTACATGTTGTATTATATAATATATAATATATAATGTTAGTGTCTGAGTAATTCAGCAATAAAACATTCTCAGAGGCAGGTAGAAACAGTTCCCAGCACATTGCAGCTTTGCACCTGGAGACAACAGCTCCTGCTGTGTAATGTCAGGAACTGTTTTATGGCTTGTACCTTGCTGTTGAGGGTTTTTAAGGCGCTGGATTTTTATTTTTTTTTTTCCCTGGGATCCACTCTGTGTTTGGATAGGACAGCCTGGACCAGAAGGATGAGCAGGACAGGACTGGCAGCACGAAGACTCCAGATGCTGGCATGGAGGGATGCAGCTGGAAGAGGTGCCAAAAGATGCCAGTCTGGTATGGATCCACATAGGGATTGATTTGCTGTATGGGGCTGACTCCCCACCGACTGCCAAGTCTCTTCCCTAACTGTCCCTGGTCCTCTGGGAAGATCTGGCCAGGTGTTCAGTGTTGTCCTAGGGAATCTCCCCTTCCACCTGAAGATCCTACAGCCTTGCTGGAGGAGCCTTTAAGGGCTTGTCAGAAGAAGCAGTTCTGTATCCCACATTGTTTCCAGTTCATCTCATGGGTGGGCAGCTGCTGCATGGCGGGTGCTTTCAGGGGGGTTGGCTGCTCTGGCCACTGCCATATCTATGCACAAGTGTACCCTCTCTGCTTCTGGGAAAGTCTGGCCAGGTGCTCAGTGCTGTCCCAGGGCATCTCCCCTTCCACCTGGAGACCCCACAGCCTTTCCTCTGGCTGGTGCAGGTGGTCCTCAAGCCCACTTCCAAAAGCCACGGTTTTATTTCTGGTTTCACCAGCACCATAGGGAAAAGACAAAACAAACCCAAGCCCATGATAGTGGTTTTTCCTGCAGTATGCATGTGGGGAGCAGCTGTTGAGTGCCATATATGATGATTAGAGTTTTTAATGATGGACAAACTGTACAATTTGACCTCTATGCACTGGCTGACTGTGCCTGCTGGGTAGGCGAAGAGCCGTGGTGTCACTGTTGGGGCTGTGTGCCTCGGATTGCACTACTCTGAAGGATTATGGAGTGACTTTTAATTTTTATTTTAAATTTTCTATGACTTGTTTTTGACCTGCAAGATGAGCATTGGTTGCAGGAGTTGGCCTCAGCTGCAGGAGCAGGGAATGTTTTGGAAAGGGTATTTTGGAGAGGGTGCTGTGGGAACCTTTGCACTGGTGAAGAGCGAGTGGTTAAAATACCTTGTGAGCTTACCCAGGGCAGGTTCCTGCTCCTCATCCCTTTGGGTTTGGCTCCCTGTAGCTGTGCTTTTTTTTCTGTAGGGTTTATATAGAAAACCCCAGCAGGACAGAATTGCATGGCTGTTGATAAAAGGAAAAAAAAAATAGTATTTGTCAGCAGAGGCGGAAATCAAATGAGCTTTTTTTCCCGGTTGTTTCATCTGTTGTTGTTGGATGAAATGGTGCTTTTGGGTCTTGCAGCCTTACAGCATCCCAGCACTGTGCTGCCCAGAATGTGTCCCTTGGAGCACACCAAAGAAATGCTGAGCACTTTACCCCATCCTCCCCACAAGGCCACCACAGCCAATGATGGAGACAACAATTATATTAACTTTAAGGGAAAAATATCAGAGTATTAGCACCATCTGCTTGGGACTTCTCCAGAGGAGATGTTCCTGGCCAAAAGGTAGGCACAGGAAAATTAGCCCTCAAAAAACAGGTTTTGCCCCCATAGAGTTGTGAGGTTTAGGGGGAGGAAAAACAAACAAAAAGCCTCTAAACAGAAGAACTATGTTTTTAAATACTGATCATGCTCATTTTAGCCATGTTGGCTGACTGCTGTGGGTCCTCTTAAGCATAACCTGTGGTCTCTGTTTTACCAAAAGAATGTGATGAAGAGTTTTCCTTGGTTGTGGGGAAACCAGATTTATTCTTCAGTGATCTCACACAATGTGTTAACGCTTCTCCTCTTTTCCATAATTGTAAATAGCTGAATATTTATTAGAGTAGGGCATCGTATTATTTTCATCATCTGAGCCAAATATCTGTGTGCAATGTATTTCCTTTCCTTTCTCTCGTGTAAGTTTTGTACAGCTTATAAATAAGTAACACACACACCCCCCAATCCCCCAATTACCTTTTTTTTTTTGGCTAAACTTTCCTAGAGTTCAACTTGGTAAATACTGTAGATTCATTTCCCCCCTCCCCTTGTACTTAATGCACTCTACTGTTCTGTAATGCTGTAACTTGTAGAAATATTGTATATTTATTTTATGCTTATTTAAGTTCCTGTAAAGATTTCCCCCCCACACCCTTCTCTCCTCCCTGCCCCTGCAATAAGTGATGGATGACTTTCTAAAGCGCTGTCTTCTGGCAGTGCAGCCAACATGATCTGCATAATGAGATTTATTATTTTTTCTCAAAGTGCCTGAGTCCCACTGTTCAGTAGTGATTTAGGCACATCAAAGGCTTCAGCATTATTGAAATTCAGTGGGAATTTGGCTTCTATGTCCCAATGATTTTTGCCACCTCCTTTTTAAAGCCACATTTTCTTCCCTTAGCTGCTTTCCCTAGGCCAGCTTTAACATCAGGTACCGCCCAGCGTACAGGGATGTGCTGATGAATCACTAACTCGTTTCACAGGACCCAGCATATGTAGCATTTTTACTGCAATTTCCCTGGCTTACTTGTGTTTTGCACTGATGAATTTTGGACAGGGTAATTGCCACTTTACTTGTGCAATACTGCTGTAAATAATTGCAGATTTTTTTTTAAGATGCGATCTTTTATGTTCTTAATATGAGGTTTTTTATATGAATAAAAACTTTTGACTATTTGTTATGAGTACTGTTTTCTTTAGGGGCTCAAGCATCACCTGGTGAAGGTTGGGAGAGGGGATATTTACTGCTTTATCACCAATTCTTCCTGCTTATCACCCATTCTCCCCTGGTTGTAGGGTAGGAGTGTTTCCCTATGCCCTGAAGTTCCTGGGACACTAAAATGCATTTGTTAAGTAAAGCTTTGTAAAAATGTTGCCTCAAGTGTTTCTTGAGGCAACATCTGGCACCCTAGCTGGGAGTGTTTCTGGTTGGTGGTTTGTATTTGGTTCCCACCCCCACTCCACCCCCCCATTTATGGAGCTCTGCATCAATGGGCTAAAACCCAACTGTGGGGCACCTTCCTGTGCCGTCAGGGCCCTCCCTGTCCCCAATTTGTTTTCATAGGTATGGGAGCAAATTTGGGGAAGCAATGTAGGGTTGCTTTATTATTTGTGTGTTACTATTTATGTTATTTTATTTTGGTGTTATTTTCTATTTTGTTATTTTAAAATTGAATCAAAATCTTGTAAAAATTGCTGTCCCACTTTCCCTCTGCCTTGACCCTCCAGCCTGATTCTGTACCCCTCTGGTGGCCAGGGCTGGGGATGCTTCCAGCCCTGCCTTCCCCTCCACTTACTCTCTTGCATTTATTTCACTGCAGGTAATGGAAGATAACTGATAACATCAGCTGTGGTTTGGAACAATATTCTGGTGAGGTTGCTCCAATATGGCTTTTGGCATAAAAGGAGCAGCTAAGAGGTGACGGGAGAGGTCCCTACATTAAGTGGGGGGTGGGGAAGGGGTGGCAGGAATGGGTGTGGGATGGGCCAGCTGAGGCACACAGAGAGATAGGTTGGGTTGCTCCCCTTTGAATCGGGGTATGTGCACTTCATTTGGAAGACCACAATAAATTGTTTTAAAGACTAATAAATAAGAGGATCAACGTGGTTGTCGCAGAGGGAGAGCATTGTACGCCAAAAATGGGCTGGCATACAAGGGGGAAGGTGGGACCTGCAGAAACATCCAGTATTTTATGAGATGATTGCACCCGGACACCTGCATTCCTGGACTGATGCTGGTTTCTCCCTTTCATCCTATTTAGTTCCCATTGCAAAGGTCTGCAGTGATGCCCCAGGCACAGACCAAGCTGTCAAGCGTAGCTGATGGGTTCAAGGCTTGATTTATTTTTTTTTTCTTTTGCTCAAAGGTGATGAGCTGCTGGCCCATCCTGTGCACCAGACACAGGGCAGGGGGATATTTTTAGCTGCTTTCTTCTGAAACATCAGGTGGGTGGCAGGGGTTTGGATTGCATGACGCAACACAGTGGGACTGTGCATCAGCAGGAAAGGCTGAAAGGCAGGAAGAAATGGGGGAAAAAGCGGATTGAGAAGTCCCCAGGAAGCCCACGCCAGGTGCCACTGTGCTGACTGCTCCTTGCACCCACCAGCTGAAATGTATTTAAAAACAAACTCAAATAAAAAGAAAAACAAACCTGGATTGTTTTGTTTTGTTTTGTTCTTGTGTGTTTCAAATTACAGAAGTTCCTGAAAGGGAAGTTTGTTGGTTTCAGGTGCTATTTTGGGGGCTTCTTTAACTCAAAAAGTGGCTCTATTGCCCAGCCGAGTCTCTGGCATTTATCACCCCCACTCTACCTGTGGCATTTTGGTCCTGTCGGCATTTGTGAGCCCACTGGCCCATGCAGGCAAGTTGTCTCACCTCATGCTCTCCATTTATCTTTGCTGTGACTCATGTTGGAAGGAGCTCATCATCTGCCTGAACTCAGTGACCTTGGTGAGACAACAGGGAAGAGAAACACTGCCTCACCAGCAGCAAACAGCCAGGCAGAGTGCTGCTGAGATCTTGCCTCTGGACATATGCTTGGCCATCTCCAGGTCTAGGTTGGACACGGCCAAGTAAAAGGTGGTCATGGCCCAGGTTGGCTGTGGCCAAAATCACAGGTGGTCATGGTCCAGGTTGGCAACCTTGGCCAAGAGCAAAGGTGCTCACGGCTCCAGTTGGTCATGGCCTAGATTAGCCATTGTACACATTGGCCATGACCAAGTCCAAGGTAGTCACGGCTCAAGTCCACCAAAGAGATATGTATGATTTTGTTTTAAGGACGACAAACTTCCTTTATTCCCTGAAAAAGAAAAGAAGTAGTAAATTTCCTCATGAAAAGTGCCTCCCAAAGGCCTCACTGACACAGAGTCTATGTTCGTTGGTAGAAAACTTTTCTACACCCATGACTGCCTTGAGCACACACTGTTGGGGACTCAGCCCAGCCAGACCAGCTTCAAAACAATCCAGGATGTTCCCACATCCCTGCAGGCCTCAGGAATCATAATTCCAAAGCAACGGAGCAACCAAAGTCAACAATGAGATCCATGTTTGGGTGTCAACATTGTATGTTGGACTTGCTGGGGTAGGGGCACAGAAGCCAAACCACCTAACCGACATAGGCTGAAGAGCATGGCTTTGGCAGAGCTGAACAGTGAATGGCTGCCATGCCACAGCCATCCAGTTCCATGGGAGTGACAATGCCATGCTGCTAGGGGCTCGCTCTCTCTCGCTCTTTATTTATTTTTTTTCTTCCAATGACTCGCATTTGACCTTTCAAACACCTGTTCAGCCTTAAACAGCTAAAAATACCCACCGAGCTTTGCATCTGATTTTCATACTGCAACAAAGCTCACTGTTTCCAGCAGGTTTTCTCGTGTTTCTGGCAGGTTCTAGGATGGTTGACCTCTTCTCTGGTCAAACTCAGTGTCAATGGTGATGAGAGATGGCTGGCTGCAGTCAGGGTTGCACAGTCTGCCACTGTGCATGGCCAGGGAGGTCCATAGAAGAAGAAAGGGGTCATTATACTATAGCTGCTATAATGGGGCTGGGCATATATTATATGGTGTATGACAAGCCCAAGGATGGTAGGACCCAAGAGGACCTTCCCGCTGCCCTCTGGGAGGCCTCTGCAAGGTGCCTGCAAGCCCCTGCCACTGTCCACCTTCCACTGCCTTTCCCATGTATCCCAAGCCTATTCTGGGTCATTTCTGTGGAATTTTAAAATTAAGACCTAAAATACTTAACCTATCCTACAACAGCAAGACTCATGGGTTCTTCCTGCTGGGGACACCGCTGTACCTACAAAGTCTTGTCCTTTGGAGCCAGAAAGGCCTCAGATATTGCAGCAATGTCTTGCTCAGCACTGCATGGCTCACTGGGGTGGGATGAAGGCAGGGCCCCCAGTGTGGATACAGGGTCTTTTCTTCCTTGATTTGATTAATTTCTCTTTGCTGGCCATTTGACAGGCTCATACATTAATTTTTCTGGGAAGGGCACTGTGGGAAGCTTTTACTTCACAACCTGGTGGGCTGCTGCTAATTAAAACATGCTTCATCTCAGTGTGATTATGGACATCATGTGTCAAGTAAAAGACTTTTTTTTTTACAAAGACATAATTAGCTTGGCTATTAATTAGGAGAAAATAAGTTGGAAGATGATGCAATAGCCGTTCCCTAAGTGAGGGAATGCACACGGCAGCAAACCCTGAGCATCTTCCGTTGCTCATGCTGGCACACAGCTCCAGCTCTAATTGGCTCTAACTGGCATTTCTGTAATGGGGCAGGCTGAAGGATGGCATGCAAGGAAGGATGTGAAGAGCTTAGAAGCAAGAGCAAAGGAAAAGGGCAATGAGAGCCACAGCTGTGCCTCACTGCATCACGGCACGTCCCCACACCACGGTTGTAGCAGTGAGATAGCTACGCATAGTCCCATGTTAAAAAAAATATAGGATTTTCTGGGTTTTTTTCTGAAAGCCCTTGAGCATCGGAGCCTCCTCCAAGCACCAATGCTCCTCTGATACCCACACATGAGGGTGCTGGGTCCAACGGACCTCAGTGTGTGCTGCTGGGTGCAACATCCCAGCATCCATCCCTCCCCAGGCTGGCAGTGGCATCAGAGCCCTTCTGTCAGCCAGGGAGAGGGTACCGGCCATGAGCACCTGACATTAACATTCAAATTACAGAAATGGGTTTAAAAATAGGTTTTTTTATGATAAACAAACTAACCTCATACAGGAAGTGAGCTGCAAATACTAAAAACTAGTATGTCGTAAGAGAGCTGGTATAGCACAGAGCTGCCCCACACAACCAAAAAAAACAACAGAAGAAGCAGTCAGGGTTCTTTTTATATTTTCCTCTTGTTTCTTTTTTTTTAGGTTTTCCTCCTGACATAGGGAAAAGGGGAGAATTGAGGGGAGGAAGGGCAGGGAGATCCTCCGCTGCTGGGAGAAGAGATAATTCTCTACTTGTGGCCCCTAAGTTAAAGGTAAAGCCCGACGATGCGCAACAAGATTCGCAATGTGAGCCCGGGGTTTTAGCGTGCCTGGACTTCAAAAAGCATTTGCTTCTGCTGCTTAAAAGGTTAAGCAGTTTTCCTACCGAAACCTGAGTGTGGGCTGTGAAAGAACATGTTAATGAAGAAAATTTCCCCGAGGCTGCTCTTTTATTATCACCAAAGCCATCGAGTTTCAGTTTGAGTTATTTGTATTTATTTATAAAAACAAAGATTAAATAAGTAGAACAAAAACAAAAACCTCATCCTAATTTCTGAGCTAAGACTGATTTATTCAAATAAAGAATCCCCCCCCTCCTCGCCCCTGGCAGGTAGCTACAGGCTGTTTTCCCCTTTGCTTTGAGGGAAAAAAAACACTGATGTACCAGTGTGCTGCATGTGAAATATATTTAAGGTTAAAAAACTGCCAAACCATTCAATTGCTCTCATTGGCTGCAAAAATGAAGATTTAAAAGTCATCAGTCTTCGGGGTGATGGTGCAGCCACCCAGGGCAGGTCCAGGCAGGGGCTGCCTGAACCCAGGATGTGCTGGCAGCACTGCCCAGCCCAGCAGCAGCCCAGCCACTGGCTTCAGCCGTGGTTTGAGGAGGGAGCATCAGATCTAAGAGAGAAAAAAGGCATTTCTCTTTTCACGTGTTTTCACTTCCATCGTGAGAGAAGTAGTTAAAAGACGCACCAAAAAGCCCATCAGTGGTCTTGTAGCCTTTAACGTGTTGTTTTTCTACATATTTTATGTTGTTGGCTTTTGTTATCAGTCTCATCTGCAATTTGTGGCCAATTCTGTCATGCTTTAGGCAGACATCTTGTTCCCAAAACTGTTTGCAACCTTTCAGCAATGGTACAGCCTTGAATACAGGCAGAGAAAAGCCACAGTGCAACGAGAAAAAGGGCAGATTTAAGCCTAAAATGATCGTTTGGCCAAATTTTTGTTCCGAAGGCAGGGATGAGCACCAGGACACTGCTGGGTAGTGCCACAACAGCCCCAGCCCACCCCTCTGCTCTGCCCAAGTATCCTCACTTTAATTTAAATTGTTTACATTCCCCACCCCAGGAGAAGCCAAACCCACCCTTATGTAAGCCGTTGGATTTTTTCCCCATCCCGAAAAGCGTTTTCCACCACATTTTCCCAGCCATTGGCACAGGGCTATCCTGTCTGAGCCCTCCTTTTCTAAGCACGGTGTGGATTAAATCAGTTGAGCTGTTATTCACCACCGAAAACGAACACAGCCAATCTAGCACCTATTTGATATTAATAGTGAAACCAAAAAAGCAAATTAATACCACAGGATGAAGGCATTTTAAAAAAATAAAATGAAAGTCATTCAAGTGCCCGATAGACTCAGAGAGCAAAGCTGGAGTGTGGGAGACAATTTTGGCCACAGCCAGGACGCATGGGGGGCTAAAATCTGGCAGGTTTTGGGGGGTGGTTAAACTGAAAGGAAAGGCTCACAGCTGTGCCCCCTCCACCCCGGGTTTGGCAGGGTTTATGACCGGGGCAGCGCAGTGCTCTCCCGGCAGCCTGGAGAAGGGAAGTGATGCGCTGCATCCCTGGTGAACCTCTCTGGCTTTGAAATAACCAATTTTAGGGTTTTTCAAAGAATTAGCACACCCCTCAGGGCAGCCCGGCTAGGGGAGGAATGAGACATTGTGAAACCCAGCTCCTTTTCCTGAGGCTGCTGCTGCCGTCAGCGCCGGAGCCCAAGCCCTGCCCGAAAAAAAGCTTAAACGGTTTCCCAAAACAGAGGCACCGAAGGGGAGCTTGCCCCTTGCCTGGTGCTGGCCACAATTTTGGCCTTCCCAAAGTGAGGCATGGTTGCCGGCTGCCCACCAAGGAAGGGCTGCCTTCCTTCACTGGACCACCGCAGCCCTGAGCCTCTGATTCCTCCAGGGTGGATGGGGAGGGGGTCCTGTCGCCCCACTCCCCCCGTCCAAATTTACCCCTGTTTTACACCAGAAATAAATACATCATATTTTTTCAGCCAGAATATATGTATACATATATTTTAAAGTCAATCTTTCAGGGCTCTCCCAATGCTCTCTCCACTTCCTGTGACAAAACAAAACATGCTTTGTTTGAAACTTATTCTTCCTCTATTAAGTGCCAAGAAATAATGACCAGAAACACCCCAAGAAACCCACACTGAATCCTAGTAATCCTCCGCAGCTGCTGCTTGCTTCCCACACCTTCACCCTCCAGGCAGAGGATGGATCCAGGCATGCCAGGCTGAAAGAGCATTAGCTAGGCAAAGAATCACTTATTAAGATATTTTTTAATTCAAAATCTCGCCCGTGGAGGACTGGATCTCAAGCTGAAGGTGAATTTCCACTTCACTATCTTTGTCCCGCTGCTGTTCAAGTCAAACACTCCCTCTCTCCACATCATCATTTTAAAACTGGAGTCAAAAGCAGCTGAAATAGGTAGGGTTCAATAAATTCATATTTTGACTCATCCATTTCTCTGCGGCATGATTAAACACCCCATCAGTTGCAGTAATATTTGCCGCTCAGCAAAGGGTAGCATAAACCCCACTTGTAAGATTGAGAAAAAAATCATTTTAGTTTGACTCATGTGGAAAGAGTGAAACACAGGGAGTGCCCTGAAATTGGGCTACACACCAGGTTTTTACCACATGGGAAGAAAACAGAATATTGGACAATTGCAGCCACTAAATTTAACAGTATTTCTAGGCAGCCATGGGTTGCAGGCTCCCCCTCTGCAAACACACCGGGTTCTGCTGCTGTTTGAATATCCTTTGGGCAGCCAGACAAAAGAAGACAGGGAAAACTGAATCTGTGGCTGAGCTGATTTTGCTCCACCATAATTTTTCAAATGATGCTTGGTCGGTCAGGGGAGATCACCTCCTACCTGGGTGAGAAATGGGTTTTACCTGAAGCCAGCAAAATGGTATTAGCTGGCTTGAAAATAAAACCCACCTCAAAAATCATATGGGGACTTCCAGGCAGGTTTGGCAATTTGGCTCTCTGAGAATTAATCTGAAAAAAAAATAATTACTAAGCGAGTCCCAGGAGGAACTGGGGGCTGGTCACCACAATCTACTGGGTGACACTTAAGCCTGGAGAGCAGAAAATGGGAGTTTTCTGTGCCCTGACCCCCAGCAAGGAGGGGTCCCAAGGGAAATCCCATCCCTGCTCCAGTAGGATGGCTGGGAGGGAGTATTGGTTCCCTTTTGTGGTGCATCCAGCTTGGAGGGCTCCCAGCATCCCTGGCCCATTGCCTGGCTCAGACTCTCACTGCTGCCTGAGCCAGGCGATGCCAATCTTTTCATCAAAGCTCACTGAAAACAAAACTGAGAAATAGCTTGTGGTTTGACAAGAATGTATTTACATAAAAATATATATTTTAAAAAACATTTGGGGATGGTGAGAGAAGGTGCTCGCGGTGTTTGTGAGGTCCCTGACATTTAAGTGAGGCTCACTGAGCGTGGCAGCCTCACGTGTTACCCACGCTGAGCCCCACATGGGAGCCAAAGCTCCTCCTCAGGCCTGGCTTAAATTTAGAAAGGCTTTTTACGATCTCCCCATCATCCCTTGTCAGATGGGACAAATAAAGGCCATCAGGAGGAGCAAGGAATTAACTTCCAGGCATGTGTAAGATAACAGAGCTGCGTCCATACCCTTACATTCCAGCCCTAGAAGCAAGGCACAGCTGAAGAAAAACAATCCCTAAACACCATCCCAAAGCTGTGTTTTTGGCAGCTCTCCTGCTACCAGCCATGGTACTTTCCTCATTTGCTCAGCACCATAATGGTACACATCATATACAAGCATTTAGTCACAAGGCTTGCATTTGCTTGCAAGGTTTGTATTGATTTGCAATACTGTATTTGTTTGCAAGATTGTATTGATTTGCAATGCTTGCATTTTTTTTATAATGCTTGTATTTGTTTGCAATGTTTGCATTTATCTGCAAGGCTTGTGTTTGTTTGTAATGCATGGATTTGCTTGCAAGTACCGAATTCTTTGTTTTCTACAAAAGAAAAAAAAAAGTAATTTAAAAAAAAAAATGTTGAGGAGGTGTTGCACATTCACGGAAAGGCAACTGGAGGGCTGTGCCAGCTGTGCCTGCTGCCAACTAGCCCTTGAATCGTGGGAAGCCACCGGTGAGCACCCTACCCTAGCTGTACAGCCTGGTGGTTTCTTTCAGCAAGCCTCTTTTCTGAGTCATTCTGAGATCGCTTGACATCTCTAGCTCACAGACAGTGAAAATACGCCTTTAGCACACAATTTGGCAGAGCCGGTCTGTGTAGCGGCACGCGCCAGGCACGCCTCACCATCTGCCAGCATGGGCTCCCTGCCAAGCAGGCCCTTAGGGCTCCCTGTGTCCCAGCAAATGCCTGATGTTGGGCAGCAGTGCCAGCGAGCCCTCATGAACAGCACTGAGGGCGAGGACATACAAAGTCAACTTTGAAACCCTCCTGTTGAGCAGATCTCCAAGATCCTGAAGTGCCAAAACCCCTGAGACATTTAGCCACAGTTTTGTGCTTATTAGCAGCATCCCACACCCTCTGCATCTTTCCTGCACCGCCAGCATCTGTCCCACACCTTCAGCATCCCTCCTGTACCTCTAGCATCCATCCTGCACTTCTGGCATCCCTCCCACACCACCAGTATCCCTTCTATACCCCTGGCATCCATCCCGCACCCCCAGCATCGCTCCTGTAACCCCCAGCATCCCTCCTGTACCCACAATGTCCTTCCTGCATCCTGTCTTAATGCAGGGAAGTGGTCCCCATCCCAGAGCTTGCAGACTGACCCAGCAAGAGCATTTGGGAAGGGGCAATGATGCTCTCAGGAGCTGCCAGGCCCAGGCCCTTTGGGAGAACTTTGGGGCAGGTGGTGAGGGATGCCAATGCTGCCAGCCCTGCCAAGACCTCCGGCTTTGGTGAGCATGGCTGCCTGCAACGCCCAGTGATGACTTGGCTCTGGTGGGGATTTGGGATGCTGAGCCTAGGGAAACTGGCCCAAAACACTCATTTCAGACATGGCTATGCAAATAAATGGTGTATCAGGCTAACCCCTCCCACTTAGGATCAAACCACAGCTCATTATAGAGCATTGTCACACTAGGCCCTGTTCCCCAAACCCTGATCTCTTCCCCATCTTGTTGTGCAGAGGGGAGCAGGGGAATCACAAGTACAGGGGCTGCCTTCAGCCCCAAGGAGAGCTGATGGTGGGCCCAGAAAGGTCAACCTCCCCAAAGCCCCAGGTGTTCATGCTGGGCTTAAGCACTCTCTGGCTTCAAATCCTGTGAAAAAGTACTTGGTCAGCACTTCTGCTGTGTCGGCTTAGCTGCTGGAAGCTACAAATCACATCTGGCAGCTGGGCAACAGGGCTCACTGGCCTCTTTCCACCCATATTTATTATTATTGCAGGATAACATCCTTGCCAGAAGGAAAACCTTGCAGCAAGCCACCCAAACCCTCCACTTCAAGCAGGTGCTGAGCATTCAGCCTCCTGGTTTCACCCCTAAGCCATGTTGTCACCACATTTTCCCCGTGGAGCACACTTCGGTGTGTAGGAACAGTGCAGCTCATGCTGGCCAAGCAAACAGCCCACGTTTCCATCTCCACAGCTCCCATCCCAGCAAAACCCAGTAGCACTGGTGACCCCTTGGGCAGCCACACCTGAAGAGCTTTTAGTCAGGGCACCAACAGAGATACCAACATCCCAGCCAGCCACAGAAGGGTGCAGTGGCAAGGGAGGGGCAAGTATCTTGGGATACTAGACAGGAATTTGGACCCAAGGAGTCCAGTCCCGAGCCACCTGGTAACAAAAAAGCTCAGGTGTAGAAAATATTCCCACATGTAGGAAGGACAGATGGCACCTACCTCAAATGCATCCACTTCATATCACCAGGTGTCAATCAAGTTGGTGATACCTTGTCCCCTTCCCTCTCCCTCTCTTTCAGGGGTTTGAAAAAGCACCAGGGCTTGAGAAATATCAGTACTAGAAACCAGTGTGTCTCCATCAAGACATGCAGGAGGCTGCCAGTGAGAGCACCAGCACGGCAAGTACCAAACCTCACTCTGCCTGCATTGAGCAGCCACCAATCCCCAAAGACATGTCGATGTCAAAGCCTTGGCACTGTGGGCATACAGAGGTCGTTGCTAATGAGTAGGAGTGAAATCAGTACAAAGCTCCTTAATTAGAGGAGCACCCTGTTGGCACACACGGAAAGGGATTGCATAGGGGTGCGCGATGTGTAGTATTGCTGGCTGCTCAGATGGACATGTCTGGCCCTCCTGTTTCCCAATTTTACTCCTATTTCAACAGACACAGTGGTGAAGCTGAGGGTCAACCCAGCCTGGTGTGAGCTGGGGTGGCTCCCTCCTGCCGCCACACTGAGAAAATATTTAAAACATTGAGGATATTAAAGACACGTTGAAAATATTTGAAAAGTATTTGAAATGGCGAAAATATTGAAGGTATTGGAGGGCGGCTGGAGGAGACGCTGGTGTGCAGGTGAGCTGCCGGGGCGCAGCGGCGCGGAGCTACGGGCCGGGCCATTCCTTTCTAACTAACCCCCCCTGCAGCCCTCGGTGCGAACTGCCCCGCGCAGAACGGGCTGGAAAGTGGAGTTTAAAAAAACGGACCCCAAACCTCACCAAATAAATACAAACTGGCTCCCTCCCCTTCCTTTTTTTCCCCGTTAAAATAAGATATTTTTTTAATTAAAATCCCAACTGGCTAAATTTATACATCTATTTAGAAGGCTATATGCCACCTTTGTACACGAGAAACACCCAGTTGTTTTAATTAATGACAGTATTTGGACCAGTCATAAACCAGGGCTGACAAAGCACAACTTTAAACAGGAATAATTGAAACCTTCTCACGTCTAGGCTGCTGCTGCACATTTTTTCCAAGCACACCAACATGCTGCCCAAAGTCCCTTATTTCAAGATTTTCATCAGGAGAAAATAGAGTAGCTGTAATCAAAACTAATGGGGGGAAAAAACATTAAAATCTGGCAGTCTGGTGACAAGTGAAGTGAACCAGAAAAAAATGCATCCAAAGAACAACCACTGCATTCCCATATGATCAAAAAATGTATATATCAGAAAATATGTGTATTAGAAAATACTTCTATCAGATCTTATATATCAGAAACTAGAGGGAATAATCCCCATATCTATTGGAAAATGAAGGGAGTAACCCAGTAGAGTGTACCATTTCGAACAGGTCTCACAGCCTACATAAATTAATAAAAGATTAATAAATCTCCTATGGGAAAAAACAGGTTTGGTGCTCTGAGTTCCAATGTCTTTCCCCATTTTTGGATTATGGGCACAGGACTTGTCTCTGGCTCATCACAGGAGAATGAGCCAGAGATTTGCTGAATCACATAAATCACGTGCCTTAATTTATTTTATTTTATGAGTGATAATGAAAATAAGAAGAGTGCTTTGGGGGTTTGGCAAACCACTGCCACTGATGTGCTTTGGGAATGACTTGCTGTGATGCTTTGGGTATTCCTTTCCCTGTGGGAGGAGTGAAGGGGGGGCGCCACAGCACAGCCAGCGTGGGAAAGTGCACTTTTCCCCCTGCTTAAACCTTCTAGCGACAAACCACCCCCACCGCCCCAGCATATTTCTGGTTTGCTTTACAAGGAGTTCTGAAAACCCCTACCCCTGCTTGCAAACAACACTTTCTTGCATTGCTGAAGATGAAGGGTGCTCAAGGAGTTTAGGTTTGCTGGGACCCACACTTTTCACACAAGCTAATGTGACTTGGATGTCCTGACTTTTCTAGCAACCAAATTCCTAATGCAAACGAGAGGGGATGTCAGCTGCCCACCACCAGCTGCAGTGACTGTCATTTCTACAGATGTTATTTATTACATCTAAAAATAGATATCCTGACGTCCCTAGATGGCAGACCATCAAATCTGTCACATTGTGAGTTTTGAAAATATGGCATAAAACACAGAACATTTTTCTACATGGGCATATTTAGGGATTGCTCAAAGCAGTGCAACAGTCAGAGAAAAGACCTGCCTGTCTGTGCATGCAGTCGAGGAGCCCAGCGAGTACAGGGAGAGTCTGTGCCTTCTTGCTGAGATTTTTACCGACTTTTTTTTTAAACATAAAAAAAAAAAACCCAAACCTTTAAAATCTGAGAGGCCCCAGACTGGAAAGCCACACACTGTGCCGGTTCCCAGCCGGAGCCCCCCAGGGAGCCAGCCCGGCGGGGGAGAGCATCCACCCCCTTTCCCTACCGGCCACCTCCCGCCTGCCGGCTGGCTTGTGGGCGGGGGCGCAGGCAGCGAGTTGGCGGGGGCCAGGCTGAAGCCCCGCTTTGATGCTCTGAGAGAAACCCCCACCTACGGCGAGCATTAGTTTCGGTTTCGAAGCGCGACAAACGGCGTGGTACGAGCCCTTTTCTCCGCCGCCGTGCCGTGGGGTTGCAGAAGAGGGGAGGGACACGGTGCGCGGTGGAACATGCTGGGCATGGACCATGGCACATGCCACAAAGGCACAATGGCTCAGGCAGGAGGTTTCCAGCCAGAATCAGCTCCCCGCATCCCTGCACAGCTCCTGGCAATGCTCTCTGGCATGGCCAGTCGAAGTGATGCTGATGCCTTTACTCATGGTTTACAACCCTAGATGAGAGGGGAGCAGGGCAAGGTGTCACCCAGCACTGCAAATGACAACATAAACCCAGCCATGGAAAATATGGACTTGGCAACCCTGGAGGTATCCAAACTAGGGCTGGGTATGGCCCTGAGCCCCTCTGGTTTGCATGGAATGGGCAGGGCAGATGACACTGGGGCTACCTGTGTCTTCATCTCAAAACTCAATATCCTGCCTGGGTTTAGTCCTTCAGCTCATCTCAGTTCTTCAAACCCATTTCCCTGTAAGTTTTCACTCAGTAACAGTTCCTGTTTCTCCACCTTGGCAACGACCATGTGTTTTTCTGCCCAGACCCAGGCATAGCCCTCATTCCACAGCTCCCCCAGGACCCTCCACTACAGCCTCACAGAAACCCAGGAATTAAAAAAAAACCCCACAAACTCAGTTTTGCTCTTATTCAGAGCTTGCTCTCTTTTTTTTTTCCTCTTTTTTTCCCCTTTTAACTCTGTGAGCTGAAATTCCCAGGGAACGTTGGGTTTGGAAACCTGGCATCACCAACCTGCACCCAGCCCTGGGGCTGCAGCATAACTCGGGCAATGGAGACCCCCGTCAGAGTCCTACCTCCACTGTAACCCTGCTACCCCTGAAAGCTGGACATATCACTTGAGTCCTGCAGGCACCATTAACCCTTTTTGTCAGCACAATGTAACCACATGCTCAGTCTTAAAAGTGGGTTTTGTGGTTGTTTTAAGGATGCTGTGATTAACATGCCCTTCAGTTCCAAAATAATTTTTCTTCCTCTGCCATGCAGGCATGGGGACACCCAGGTGCTTCCCAGTGAGAAAAAACTGGGGCCACCATTGGGAAGGGTACCCTCATTTGCATTGACGCAGATGCCTTCAGCCTGAGGCTGCTTCTCTGCAGGAGAACGAGGAAAGGGGGGTAGAGGCAAAAGCTGATTCCCTGGGTAAAATGCTGCATCCCTGCATGGCCCTGCACAGCAGCAACAGCACCACTCCAGCAGCACCACCAGCAGCAAGAGGGCAGTGACAGGGGAAGAGTATCCCAGGGCACAGTTCTGTCCTTTCCCGCAGCAGCCGTGCTTGCTGCTGACTCACGTGAGGCGCAACACCTCCTGCCACTCTGTGGGGCTTTTCCTTTCTTCTTCATCAAGCGTGCCCCAAGTTACCAAAACCCCTCATCACGTGGCTGTGATTCAGCAGCAGCCACGCTGTCATTTACTGGAACTGCACAGCCTCGAAAAAACACAGGTTTCCAGCAGCTGAGACAAGCCGCTGAAGCTCTCAGAGGGACCCCCACCCCAGGCACTCAGGGCTTTGAAGGTAAGGAGCTCCTGCATGAGTTCCCTCCCCATCCAGGTGGCTCTCCCAGCTCAATGCTTTGCAGGATGCATTAGGCACCCCAAACTACCCATCCCAAAGCCATGCCACCTGTCCCGTGGAGACACTCACCCAAACCATGGCTGCTTCCCCACACCCTCCGGAGCAAGCACTTGTGATGAGTTAAGAAAGTATCAGAGCTGGGTAGGTTTTCATGGGAATGGATTAAAAAAACCCAGAAGTGCTGGCTGCAAGGCACAGATGTCACTGATTTCCCACCATTAAGCAATGACGAAAATAGGAGGGGAAAAAGAACCCAACCCCTTCCTTGACCCCTACTTCCAGCAGGATTGTCATACTCCAGCTGACTCATCTGCAGGCTGCTGCCTTCTCCACTGCTGCTGGCCAACCCAGCAGGATCTGCTGCCCTGTTAAAAACAAGCCTTTTTTCATTTATGCTGCTTGAAAAAAACTCCTACGCTTCTTGCATTTCAGTGAAGGGCCAGGCCCATGGAGGAAGGAGATCTTCATTAGTGGTAACAGGAATGCCATATACAGGATGTGTGGATGTTTTGCTCCAATTACATCCAGGTTTCTGCTGGCATGGTTTTGTGCCTTGGGGGAAATCAGCTGGGGCTTTGTGCTGGCTTGGATGCTGGTGGTATGCACCTGGGACAGAATGCTCAACCACAGGGGCTTTGCTCCAGAGGTTCATCCCTGTGCTTCCTGTGCTTCCCCTTTTACAAGCATTTAGTGACAAGGATTTAATATCATCTTCTCTGGGGAAAGTCCACAGTCCAAACTTGCAGTTTCTGCTTGAATGGCATTACTGCTTAGTTAAGCATTAATGGAAATAATAGGGGGAATGTTAGGGAAACAGAGGAAAGCTAAGCTTTAACATCCTTCCCCAAGGCTGCAAGAGCAGTTTATACATGCAAAGGACAGCATGTATCCTTAGGACAGATAATAAAACCCATCAGCCAGGGCAAATTGTTGCCGATCAAACGCAGTCTCCTGCCAGTGTGTGTGTGCCGAGAGGGGTACCAGCATCCCCTCTCGGCACATAGCCACCTGCTTCCCAGGCGCAGGTGTATCCTCCCATAGCAATTTCCAATGCCAGCACCAAAGCTGCACACGGATCCCCTGCACCTCTTGGTCCATCTAACATCCTATGTGGCTTCTCTTCACTGCAGCTGCCAGCCCAGGATGTGCGGATGGGTTTATATGGTCTCATCACCCCCTGCTGAGATGCGGGGAAGGGATAGTTTCCCATGGCTGATGGGTGCTCTGACTTCTGCCAAAGCAGCTAGCTACACCCATTGGGAAAGACTCTGGGTTTTTTCCCATTGGAAAGAGCCTTTGCTGGGAAAGGTATCGTTTCCCAGGGCTTGCAGCCAAACCCATGAGGACCACGGCAGCAGCAGGGGGCTGGGGAGAGAATGACGTACAGGCAGCAAAATTTACTATCCCGAGGGGTGGCAGAGGCTCTGCTGAGCGGCTTCCCAACCCTCTGGGCTTTTAGCCAGGTGATGCATCCTCAAGCTTTTGGGCTCCTGGATGCTCTTCCAGCCTGTCTGCTGGGAAACAATCTGTTTTTTCCCTATTTCCATCAGCTGGGCCAAAGAAAAGCCATGACCTCCTTCCAAACCTCATGCAAAAGGCTGTTGGCTGCCACATGGATGATAGAAACCTGTTCCCCAGGGAACAGCTCCAGTAAACACCTGAGATACTTGTCCCACTCCAAGCCCTTTTCCCCGCAGCTTAGGGACTTTTGCTCTCTTCTACTGTGGGGTGGTGGCTGGAAACCTGTTTGTGCCCCACCCCCTGGGTTTTCCCACTCAATTTCTGTTTTGCATGATTTCGGCATGGCCAGTAGTATGGTTTTTATGTGTCAACCGACCCAAAAAAGGCTTACTGGCAGGTTTGTGCTCCCTGATTCAGATGGAGTTCAGAAATGAATCAAGCAGTGGCAAACAGCCCCAAGAGGGGATAAAACAAGGGCTGCTTTCGTCAGCCTTTCACAAATTCATGCTATTTTAAAAATGGGTTTATGACACTGGAGTGGCTGCAGGAGTGGCTTGTATCTGGTGGGGTTTGGCAACACCTGGTGCCCTGTAGCCATGGCTCCGCATCAGTGTAGCAGCCTCACTGGGGCTTTGGCTGAGCATCCCAGGGACCATGCATGAAGTCAGTCCCTTCACCCCTCCAGCCAGTGCACTCAGGCATCCCCAACACTCAGTAGTGGCTTTAACCCTTCCAGTGTCACCACTACGAGCTCCTAACCTCATGTTTACTACAGTTGCTTCAGTGGCAAGCCGTGCAGCCACACTGCCAGGGAGAACCAGCTGCTTTACCATCCCCTATCAAGGATGGCCACAGATGATGCTCTGGTTTATCTCATGAGTGTGAACTTCAGGCCAGGGAAAAACACCAAAACACCAGAATCTTTGTGTTCTCATCTGTGGCTTTCACTGATTTCTCATAGGAGAAACAAAAATCACTTGCACTGAGATGCTGGCAGTCACCCCCTTGCAGGGACAGCCTATACTACAGACTTGCTGCAGTGATAATGATTCTTGTAACATGTAAAGGGGAAAAAAAGGGTTAATTATATGTTTCTATGCAATGCCCCATGGCTTTTTGAACCACTCCATCCTTGCAGAACCCTCAGGCTCTTTTGTGACCAGTTACTGAGTCTCATGCCATTTATAGGTGAATTTGTCTCCACTAAAACATGGCTCCTGTGCAGTGCCAGCTCCTGCTCTCCCTTTTGACTTTTCCCTAGGGCGGTGGCAGGCGCTGCACAAGCAGAGAGGGAAATGGGGTGATGGATTGGCACATGATCCCTCCTCTCTAATTATTTCAGTATGCGGCCACAGGAGCCCAGCCTTGGCAGCAGCATGTCATTTCATGGCCAACTTGGCTGGGACTTTGAGGGATCACAAGCCCTAAAATGAACCCAGGAGCTGTGGAGGTCTGGAGCCATTGGAGCCTGATGGTGGCTACCTGGCAGTGGCATCAGCCACCTGCTGTGCCATGGCCCCTAATGCTTGGATATTGGCCCCAAAAGCAAGGGGATGGGTGGTACTCTTTATCCAGCACTCCTTCCCCAGGAATGATGCTGGACCTTGCCCCAGCAGAGTGTGAGCTAAATGTCCTACCTGGATGTATGGTGGAAGAAATGGCCCTGTGGCATCCCACAAGGAGGAGGAACAGGAAGAGGTGAGGCGTGTGTGAATATGGTTGGCAAACACTCATCCTGCTCCCCTTTCAGCTTCTTCCCCCCAAATATCGTAACAAAAATGGAAAATATGCTGACAATCATTAGCAGCTCTTTGGAAAAAGCTGTTTTTCTGGCCCAGCTTCAAAATCTAGTTTGCCAGAAGCCGCAGACCTGCAACTGAGTTTTATGGAAAACCAGAGTTTTCTGCAGAAAGAGGGTTGTGAGATTTTTTTGGTGAATTTTTGTAATTGTCAAAAATTCATTTTTCCTTCTAAAAAGAAAAAAAAAGGAAGCCCTGAAGTGGTAGAAAACATTCTAGCTGGACCCAGAGTGGCACAGGGAGGGAGGGGTAGCAACAGCTGGCACAGGGAAACCGCTGGATTCAGAGTGTCAGCCCTTGCAGCACCACAGGATGGCAATGGAAGAAAAAATAGGTAGAGAAGAAAATTAAAACAAACAAACAAACAAACAAACAAAAACCCAAAACAATCCCAAAATAAACAAACAAAAAAGAAAACAAACCTGGAAATGTTGCACTGGCTTAATTTTTCTGCCAAACCCCAGAGAGTAGGGGAGCATGGGGTAAAGTTGCCTTTGAGGAAGCAGCAGCAAGAAGTCTGTCTTTTATTTTGGCACTAGTGGTGCGTGTGTCTTTGGAGCACAAAGCCCTGCAGAGAAATGTTTTTCAGCTGGATTTTCCCAGTGGGACTAAGTGCCTGGCTGTGGTCCAGGGGATGCTCAGTCCCTGCTACTGCTGCACCCAGGGGAGATGCAGGTCCCAAAGGACCACAAGATGCCACTGCCTGCATTGCCCATAGGGTTCAGCCGCACAAATGAGCACAGGCAAAAGCAACAACCCTGAGGTTGTTGCCCCAGCAGCCAGCTAGGATGCTGAGGGATGGCTGGGATCCCACAGGACAACCGATTTGCTGGGCATGTCAGCACCTGCCTTCCCACAGAGCAAAAAATCAACTTGCTAAGTCACAGCAAAACCATGAAAGCAAAACCACAGAGCCCAAAGTGCTTCTGAGTCACTCCCCCGGCTGCCGCCAAGGCCCACAGCCTTCCAAAACCTGCTGCCACCTGCAGCCAGCCCCAAGCTGCTAAGCCACACTTGGCTTGTTGGCATGGCACAGCCCAGCACGGATCAGGCTACCATACGTGTGCTGCCAGTAACTTGCAGGTGGCAAAGCCCCTCCGCCTGGGCAGGCAGGGGCACAAGCACCAATTTCCATCTCACAGATGGAGGAGCTAAGGGCGAAGAGGAGCAACAATGACCATTCCTATTGGTTCAGCATCCTCTGCTGAGCCAAAACTAACCCGTTAGTCCCCAGTTGCCAGCGCTACTTCACAGCCAAAACACTTCTTTCCCCCCTTTCCTGTAAAATTACTCATGTATTTTATTGCTGTTACTTTAAATTGTGAAAAATATTAATTTGAAACATGAATGGAGATGAAACATTCACAGAAAGTGCTACTGGGATTAGTCACTGGTTGTAACATCTCTATTTACATGAGTCACGGAGGTTGGCCGCACAGCTTTTAAATTAAATCCCCGTTGGGCTTTCAGGTTTTAGGCTGTCCTCAGGAGACCTTTCGGTAACTTTTCTCTAGTTCTGAGTGGAGCTGATAGCTGCCTCCCAGCATGCATGCTTACCAAAACACCAGCAGTAGCTGCAAGGACTTTGCCCTACAATTCGGCGGCAGCTACAGCTGGAGGTGATGCTCGAGGGCAGGATTTGTCCCTGCTAACCAAGTTATTTCCTTGTTTATGCCAAAGATGTGAAGAGGGAGAGACACAGCAGGTGCTGGGGGCAGTGATGGATGGGTTGGATGCAGCTGGGTGATAACAGTGGCCAAATCAGTGGCACTGGGCCCTGGCAGCAGTGCCAACAGAGGTCACTGTTGTCGAAAAACTGTGTTCCCCAGCTGAAAAAGGGAACTCAGCAGGGAAGCAGCGATGGGGCAGGCCTGGTTTTGAACAGGCACCACACTCCAGCAGCCACAAGACCACCACCCCAGAGACGTCCGTGCCCGTGGCAAAGCCCTGGGGTGATGCATGGGGCATCTTAACTGGCATTGTGGTCTATGGGATTGCCTGGAGAGTCCGTGCTCACTCCCATGTCCATATTGGGGACCACCAAGGGTGCCAACCAAGTGAGATAAAAAAAAAATATCAAGGAAAAGAAACAGCCTCTACATGGAGCTGGAGGGGGAACACACCACCACATGATGCCCCAAGGCTGAAAGCTGAGTGAGGGAAGGGGGACCCTGGACTTCCAGAGGTACCTCGCAGAGCCACTTGATTCCAGGACAATCGCAGGGAAAGAGGAGCAGATCCCAACGAGGCATAGTTTAGGATGCACTGGGTCAATATATTCAATTCCCATAGCAAATATATCCCCTTCTTCCCCCCTTCCCCACTTCTTCTTGCCCAAAGCCCAAGGGAGAGCATGCAAATGGCTTGTGAGTGCAGCATAAAAATAAAACCCCAGAAAGGTGACTAAGCACTCTGGGTGCTGATGCATGACGCCAGCGGAGCTCAACTTCTGTCCTTGGCTGCACCAGGCTCACACCGGGAGCTGCTGCTTGTGGTTACTGGGGCATGGGATCCCAGTGTGGGAGGAGAAGCCCCAGGGTGGCTGAGAGCCTCCATGTTCAACCTCCCCACATCATGCCCAAGCAGAGCTGCTGCCACCTGCTAAGCCCTCTGGCCTGGCTCCCACCTGCAACCACGCAACCAAGGACTGGAGCAGGGCTGCCCCAAGGACCTCTCCCCGCAGCCCTGGTTGGGCCTTGCCAGGGGAGGGCTGGATGAGTTGCCCTGCCAGCAGGATGCTTGCTCATCCCTGGTGGGGGCAAGCTTGAGGAGGCTTTGAGGCACTGGGATGCTGGGCACAGGGCATCCTGCCAGAAGAGGTGTAGGGAGGGGGATGCTGTGAGGGCACTCCTCTTAGCTAGGCAGAGAAGGGGGTCCCTATGTGCCCCTGCCTTGCACCCTGCACCTCCCAGGGCATCCCTCACAGTCCCCCCACTAACCCCCCACAGCCAGGGCTCCACAAGCAGAGCTTCCCCCCTCCCACCCTGACCAGGGGTAGCACATACTCTGTGGGTGCTCAGGGACCCACAGTAGGACACGGCAAAGCCCCAAACTTAACTAGCAGCTAGTGCTCAGTTTAAATGTGCAAAATTTAAAATATTCACCCTGTGAGAGCCCAGTGCCAAGCAACACAGAGCAGAACAAGGAGCATTAAGGCATATCAAAATCTATTGCATATACATATTTTTTGCAATTCACAGCCAGCAGCTAAAGCAACCAGTGTTTTCAATGGCTCGCAAAGCCTTGCCCACAGCAGTAAATAGGACCTTACCCTGAAAAGGCCTGGGGCAACCCCCCTTGGGGCTGGAGGGAGCGCAGGAGCTCCATGTGGGGCTGGGAGAGAGAAGCTGGCATTCATAACGGGCGCCAGGCACCTCAAGATAGAACTCCTCCACCACTCTGCCCAGATCATTGGTCCAGGTTGTGGTGGCGGCTGCTTTCAAATTCTGTTAAACCTTAAAAAGGAAACAGGAAGCCTCTCGGCTCTTAACTTCATGCAGCTCGAGAGGCTTGCACACCCACACGCCCTCCTTCCTATCCCCAAGGTTGAAGCAATGGTGTGCCCTGGGCACACTGTGCTCCCCACAGCAGGCTGGACCGATGGGCATCCCAACCTCGTCTGCATGGGGAGATGCTGCCTCCAGCCCCAGGGAAGCTGCACTTCCTGCCTCTTTGTAGGACCTTGATTAAAGCCTGCTTCGCTTTTTAATTTTGCTCTTGGTCAAATGCTTCTTCATCTTCCAGCTCCTCAACCCACCAGGAAGCAGACTCATGTTAGCAGGAGCATGGACGCTCGGTGTCAGACTGCATTCCAAAACTCCTTTGAAGGCAGGACAAAAGCCCATTTATCCAGCAGGAGAGCAAGAGGCATTAGCACACCTTCAGTTCAGATTTCTCAGCTTTTCACTCAACATCCAGCATTTGCATTTTCTGCTCGTCCTCCTGTAAGCACACACAAAAAAGTAACTGTGCAACTTGTTCTGTTCTGTTTGTGGTAGGGGTTTTAGGAGGCTGAAAAGAGGGCTTCATTTGTCCTCAGAAAAGTCAGGCTGGGAAAGCAGTTTCATTTGCTTCAGGAAGTGAGTATCTAATGCTTCTCATTTCTCCAGTTTAGGAGGAAGAAAACAACTTCCCCAAGCTGCAACGGATGGAGGAGAAATGCCCACCCCCAAGCACATCACAAACCCCTGTCCCAAGAGAAGGAAGAGCCATAGATAGACAGCATGGCTTCCAGTAGCAGAGGTGGGGGTTACCATACCTGTTAACGGGTTTATTTAATTTACCCAAAAAAGAAGGTACCTATCGAGCAGGTGGGTTTGGTTTTCTTTTTAAACTGAGCCCCAATGCCTGTGGGCTCCAGCTGTGTGAGTGGCACAGCTAGGTGCTCCCTGTCCTTTTCAAAATCTCAAATGCACCAAGACATCTCCTGTGCACTTTTTGCAAGAGCTTCCCTCAGGGCACACCTCATAAGCCATTGCCCTCACTGCCCCACCCATGAACATGTTGCCTGTCAAGCTTATTTTTTCACAATCCCTATCTTGAACCAGAAAAGCAGGACATGGGAGATGGTCAGCTCCAGGCCACTCGATGAAGCTCTCACTTGCAGAGAAAACCCATCTCAGTTCCCATTACAAAGGCGGGGAGCTGTGCAACCCACAAACAGGATAGCCCACGGGGCTAGCATACAAGCTACAACTCCAAAGCAACTGCCTTTGAGTGCTTTGTCCATTAGGTTGGTTAAAGACTTAACCTCCCCTGAGAGAGAACACTGACTTTCCTACGGGGTTCTGTGTAGGAAAGAATGAAATTACACCAATTTCTGAATGGTTCAAACAAATGGGAGTGAGGGTCAGGATTCATCACAGGCCCTTTCAGGACGTTTTAAGTGACTGAAAACCTTGGCTAAAACACATTAAACACTTTAATACATTTAGAAGGTTTATGATTTTTCTTCTTTTACTTTCTTCATAAGCACTCTTAGTTGTCTTTCTCTGTCCACTTGTCCCCTCCCTAAAAATCCTCTGACTCCTCTACTTAAGGGTTGGAGAAAAAAAGGGACCAGGCTTCTACAAGTCCCACAGCACAAAATCGAATTTGAAACTCAGAATAAGCAGAATCCCATATCTTGGTTCCAGTTGCTTTTTTAGCAGTATTCATTCAACCTCTGGCTGCTTTTATTGGAGTAACTCCACCTGTTTTACGAAAAATTAAGTGCCTGGCCTGCCCAGAACATACATGGAACGAGCCACACTCCAAGTTCAGTGCTCTCGGGAAATACATAAGGCAGGATGAAGGAAACACAAATGAATGCTCAATTATTTAAATTGTCTGTAAGTAGTTTCAGTTCTTGCCCAGACATAACGTAACATAGTGGAGGCAGGTGTTTTCTCAGCAGCCACTGACTAATTACAGAACAAAGATTAGAGAAGAAAACAACAAAAAGATGTAAACAGTGCAGTAGTGAGTATATTGTGGATGAGTCAGAGCAGGCACTTTATACTTTACAGGGTGTGTATAATTATGGAGGAGCTACACAGTAGCCTCTATGAGACAACAAAAAAGTTGTTGCGTCTCATTCACTGCATGAGTGAGACTGAAAGATCATGCCAATCGTTGCAAAGCAATACTTGGCATGATGTGAGGGCACACACACGCAGGTGTCTTGCTTTCCCTTCCAACCTGAGACCCAAGAGGAAAAGCAACTTTGGTGTCTTCTGTGCTGCCTATCTCCTAAAATCTCCTGGAAGCAGAGAGCAAGAAAAAAGAAAACCAAAGAAGTTCTGAAAACAAAGAAATCCTACGGTTTCTGGCCAAGGTCTTTTCAGAATTCAACACACAAGACATATTTGTAAACAAACCTTAGTTAGAAAAGTAAATTTATTATTAGTTCACTTCTACAACTTTTTTATTATTCATTGTAACAACTTATAAATAACTCATGGCCATAGAGTAACCACATCCAGGGAAAAGTCTGAAGTTTTATCATGTTTGAGAAGTTACAAAATCACATACATTGTACCTGCATGTTTTTGAAAAGCATGAGACAAGACACACCTGGCTCTATCGTACAGTAACTGCACGCAGAACAAATGCCACAGACCTACAGCACCATGCACTGTGGATTTCTAAGCAACAGAGGAGCGAGCCTCAGCAATGCACGAACTGGCATGTTCAACTGCTTGAACTTCAAAAGCAGGTCAGAGAAGTTGGTGTTTCCTAGAGAGATTAAAGAAAGAAAGAAAGAAAATGAGCACATTTAGGTGTGACGTGTGCCTAACGCAAGAATTGGCAGTAGAAGGAGAGCCCGCCAGAGTTCAGGGTGTGTCTCTGGAGAGGAACTCACTGCTGTTCATTCTGTTGCAACCCTAGTTAAAAAGCAAACTTCTGTATCAGAATTTTATGAAATCCCAAATTCAGTTACTGTGGCAGGAACTCTTGAAATAGAGGCATGTAACAAGATGGCAGAAACTTGCAGGACTTCCATAAAGGCCTTTTGACTTGAACAGATACCCAGGCACCTGACTGGAAAATGTACAGGACAAGACATGCTAGCCTGTACATCAAGGGTACTTCGCAGGACTCCTGAGCTGGGGACTCTGACCTCTGCAAAGCCTTCAGCAACAGATTTCTCTCATCACTGAGGCAGTAACATTCATGTCACATCTCTAATCAAACCACAGAGTTCCTCAAATTGAAGCCCAGCTGCATTTCTTTTGCAACCTGAGGTACCATAGGCGAACAGGAACACTGGCCTATCCCCAGGCTGGGCTGGTGGAGGGCAAGAGAAAGGTTGTCCAAGTCAAAGAGCCCAGAATTTCTCTGGATCTCAAATCAGATTATCAGTGGAAACCTAGAAGAGCAGGTGATTGCTCTGACCAGGTACTTATAGGAAAGGACTTTAAGGACATTCAGGATATGGCTGACCCAACAAAAAGAACACTTTCCCCTGTCACAGCTCATCTTATGTGGTCCTGTTGCCTGCTAGAACATCATTACATGCAGGTCAGAAAAGAGATAAGAGATTTTTATAAACAAACCTCAGGTTTGTTTAGTCCTGCATAAAGTTTCTACCGTTTCTGTCCAGACTCAAGACAATTAACGAAGCATCAAAATCAGTGGAGCAGCTTTCAGAGGAAACACAAGCTGTCACATCATTTACAGCATGGCCTGTACATATGCACGGCCAAACCCAGGAGTGTCCAATGCAAGTCCAGACTGCTGTCCTGCACTCCAGCCTTACCTTCCAATCCTCCAGCTGCCAGCTGACCTGGCGTCGGGACAGAGTGGTAAATAAGGAAACAGGCCAGCATGCTCAGCTGAGATTCCTCCATGGGCTGTCCACTTAGGTAGGAATGTAGAGAGACATCCCCTCCAGCTGTAATAAAGAGGACATACTGATAAAATTTAGGGAGCATTTGTGGGAGGAAACAAAGGCAAGAGAAAAGTATTTCCACAGAAGCTGCCCACTAAAAAGAGTCTCAGTCTCCCCATAGAATGGCTAGTGGTTTGTTTGCAAACCTCCCTTCTGCCATGGCTACCCTTTGCTTTTGCTCCTAGAAAATTCTTCCAATGGGATTAGGAAAGCATTCCTTCTGGGAAACATAACCTTCCATGTTGACTTAACTTCCCACCAACATAGTCAAACAAAATTCTTCAGTGAATGTTTCACACCAAATGCACTAAACTGAAAACAAATTGCTTCATCCTAATGTGCAAGTGCCTTCCTCTCAGTTACCATTTTTTCAGCACTTTTGAGACAAAAGTCAATACAGATGAGTAAGAACACAAGAACGCTGAATTGCAATCATGACTCTAGAATTAAAGTTATCTTCTCTGTACCTTGAAGCCACTGGTCCAAAGTATTATCAATAGTGCACTTCATCACAGGCAAAAATTCAGAGTTCATGAAGAGTCCTCGATTTGGATTCTTGCTCATCCTCTCCTGGTGACTTCTGGAACTGAAAAACTCTAACACCAGCTTTATCTGCCACAGCTCAAATGTCTCAGACATTTCTTTTCTTTCTAATCTCCTGACGGCCTAGCAGAAGGGAAATGCAAAGTGAGAATGTGAACTGGAAGAGGAAATAAATGTTGCTGCCATAAACATGAAGTAAATGAATCCCATAGCCCCTTCCTACCAAGGGCCACCACCCTTCTGAGCGCCTACTGAGAAAATAATGTTTCTGGTGCATTATTAGTTTTTATTAACTCAGATTATTTTCCAATTTGTTTTTAAAATCTTTGCTATCTCCCTGTAAGCTTGCTGTAAGTGTCTCCTCTTCTTCCTTTCCGTCTCCTAGAAAAATCACACACAATGAACAATATTACAGAATCACAGAATGATATAGGGTTGGAAGGGATCTCTGGAGATCATTTAGTCCAACCCTCCCCTGCCACAGCAGATCCTCCTAGAGCAGGTTCCACAAGAACTTGTCCAGGAGGGTTTTGAATGTCACCAGAGACAGAGACTCCACCACCACTCCAGGCAGCCTGTTCCAGTGTTCTGCCACCCTCAAAGTGAAGAAGGTCCTCCTCATGTTAAGATGGAACTTCTTAGGTACAAGTTTATGCCCATTTCCTCTTGTCCTCTCACTGGGCATCCCTGAAAAACGACTGTCCCCTTCCTCTTGACACCTACCCTTCATGTATTTATAGCTGTTGATCAGATCCCCCCTCAGTCTTCTCTTCTCCAGACTAAAAAGACCCAACTCCCTCAGCCTCTCTTTATAAGAGAGATGCTCCAGGCCCCATATCATGTTTGTGCTCCTCTGCCTTACCCTCTCCAGCAGTTCCCTATCCTTCTTGAACTGGGGAGCCCAAGAACTGGACACAGTACTCCAGATACAGCCTCACCAGGGCAGAGTAGAGAGGGAGGATGACCTCCCTTGACCTGCTGGTCACACTCTTCTTGATGCACCCCAGGATGCTGTTG
>VZTM01012956.1:183441-205046 GCA_013400555.1 Jacana jacana
TGTTCCCTAACTTGGCCTTCCTCAACCAAGGGGAAGTCTTCTTCCATCCAGACTTTCTCTGTTTCTACTAAAGCTTTGCACTCCTGAGGGCTGGCCTGAGCAGTAAAGACTGGAGCAAAAAGGCATTCACCAATTCCACCTTCTCTGCATCCTCTGTCACCACGGCACCCGTCTCATTCAACAGCGGACCCACATTTTCCCTCGTTTTTCTTTTGCCTCCAATATGCTTGGAAAAACTTTATTTGTTGACTTTGACATCCTTTTCCAGTTTTAATTCCAAGGACGCCTTGGCTTTCCTCCTTTCATCCCTGCATACTCTTAACGGCATTTTTGTAATCTTCCCAAGTGATCAGCCCCTATTTCTACTCAGTGTAAACTTCCTTCTTCCATTTTATCTTTTTCAGAATCTCGCTGCTCAGCCACGCAGGCCTCTTGCTTCCCTTGCCTGTTTTTCTTCCTTAGAGATGCACTGATCCTGAGCTCGGAGAAAGAAGTATTTGAATATTGTCCAGCTCTCTTGAGCTCCCCTACCTTCCAGAGCCCTAATCCACAAGATTTCTCCAAGCATTTTCTTGAAGAAGCCGAAATAAGCCCTCCTGAAATCCAAGGTTTCAGTCCTACTTGTTGTTTTGCACATATTCCCTACAATCATGAACTTTATCTTTTTATGGTTGCTACAGCCAAGGCGGCCCCCAACCTTAATGTCCTTCACCAGTCCCTCTTTGTCAGTACTAGGTCCAGTAGTACCTCTCCTTGCTGGTTCCTCCACCATCTGAGTCAAGAAATTATCATCAATACACTGGAAGAACCTTCTGGACTGTACATGTCTGGCTGTGTAGCCTTCCCAGCAGGCATCAGGAGGACTGAAGTCCCCCATGAGAACCAATTGTTAGACTACTTTAAGCTGACTGTAAAAGGCCTCATCAACTTCCCCATCCTGATCAGGTGGCCTATAATAAACATTAGTGTCTCTCATGTTGGCCTGCCCCTTAATCTTCATCCACAAACTCTTGATTCTTTCCTCATCTGCCCGCAGGGAGTGTTTTAGGGACATCTCCTCACTCTCTATCCATTAGTTAACATAGAGAGCAACTCCTCTGCCCCTCCTTCCTCACCTGAACAGCTTGTAGCCCTCAACAGCCACACTCCACTCACAGGATNACAGCTTGTAGCCCCCAACAGCCACACTCCACTCACAGGATTCACCCCCACTAGGTTTCTGTTACGGCCACTATGTCATAGCTTTCCAGCCACACAGTAGCTTCCAATTCCTCCTGTTCATTGCCCATGCTGTGTGCATTCATGTTAGAGGCACTTTAGCTGGGCTGTGTTTCTCTGTTGACTTCACCCACATCAGGAGCTGCTGGTTCATCTCCGTAAGACTCTGGTTGTAGTGCAGCATCAGCAGCCTGCCTCAGGGCTACAGGCTGAAGGCATTACTAGCACCCCATCCATCTAACCCTAATGAGATACCCCACAGCTTGTCAGACAAGCCTGATATTATTGCCCCCCTCACCCTTCACATCTAGTTTAAAGCCCTGTCAATCAGCCCCTCTTCCCCGCTTTGAGAGTGGTGCCTCCCATTTGATGTCAACAATCCCAATGTCCAAATTCAAAATTCTTGGGCTAAGCATAGCTTTCAAAAAAGAAAAAAGCGTTTACTCCACCTGATCTATTGCTATGTACGTGGGCAGCATCTCTGGATTTTCTTGGGTAACACATTCATAAAGAATCGAGGAGAAAAGATCCAGGATTTCCTGTTTCTGATAAAAGACATGTTTAACAAAACACACATGCTAGATATGATTTCTTTCAGGTTCTTGCACTGCTCACAATTCCTTCCATTAAAGTTAACCCTGCACTGACATTAGTGACAGCTAACCAACGACACAGCTTACTTTCATTCTTGGGCTCATGAAAACTAGGTATAATACAGCTAGATTTTACTCCCCCCCCTCCGCCTTAAGTCATTTAGTGCAGAGAAATATAGTGGAAACACCCCAACCCTTCTGCAGTAACTTCACCTAAATGCTTCAAGAGACTGAACAAGGCTCAGGGTATTTGTTACATTTAAATGCATGCTGCAATGAATACCACTGGTGTCAAGAACTAGCAGCAACTGTGATGTAACCAGTATTAAAAATTACTAAGCAAACCCAACAAAAAGTATAGGGTCAGCACCATTTCATACCTCTATATTAAAAAACATGCTTTAGAATACTCCTTGTCGACATTACTTGAAGGGCTGAATTATGTTCCTCGGTTAACGTATGATTATTCCACCTTTTACTCCCACAAGCAAGAAACCATGCTAGTCCACATCTAGATATCATACCTGGCCCATGTTCACAGTTGGTTTGCAAAAGTAATCAGCAAATGAAAACAGAGCAGGATCAGAAGTGAAAGCTGAAATTGCTTCTGGCTAAAAAAAACAGATTAAAACACACTTTTAAAATTATCTTCATGGTTTTACTGCATGCATAGGTGTAGTACCAATTTATACCCCACCTTTCCTTCTTCAGCACAAAACCAAAAAGACTAACCTGTGTAAAGCACATCACGGGCAGAATGCATCCAACGCTTCTGCCTGCCCACGACAAACACACATTCTCATAGCCACTCTTAGGTTAAGTGTACCACATGCCCTGTGAAAGCCACCAGACTTCCTTTCCCTCAGGCAAAGCAAGTCACTTCAGTAGTTCTGACTATGTGGCAGAGCTAAGTGCTGGAAATAAATAATACACCACAACCTGCTGTGCTTCCTTCAGCCTTTCTAGAGGCAGCATTCCTGGCAGGAAACCCGTTTGGGAGAGATACCTTGAATGCCCGAGCTTCAGAGTTTCGGTGAGTAACAGTCTGTGCTAAGAGACTGCGCCAGCCCATTGGGTCCTCCTTGTAGGAGAGCTGCCCAGCTCTTAGCTTCACATACAAGACACCACCCTTTGAAAGAATTGACCTGAAATAACAACAGTGCTTACGTTAAATTGACACAACAATGTGTTGTTACTTACTTTAAATATGCACAACAAGGCAGACCTGTAAGAACTCCAATAGCTCATATGCAATATTTTGCTTGTTTAAGCTTTGTCCTGATTATTTAAACCCTGCTCCACTTGCATATATGTAGAAACCTTGGTATCTTCAGGGCAGGCTACTATCAAATGGTGACGTGATGGCAGACAATAGTGATGAAAAAGGGATGAGCCCTACTGATACAAGGAATATAACCTCCTGAAACCATTCTTGTTAGACTCTCTAGGATAAGCTCCTAGCACCAAGAAAAAACGTGCAAGTTCATACCCACACCATTAAAAGCATGCTGTGATGGTCCTTTCTCCATGTAAAAAAAAGTAACAAGCCATCACAAAACAAAAAATGCAACAAAACCCTGCTATTCCTGACCCAGCTTACAAACAGAAGTGTTATAGCAGTTCTAAGTCACATCATTGCAAAGCAGCTGTATATTTACCTGATTTATAGTATTGTTGCACCATTAACTGTAGGCACAGGGCACTCTTAAAATACCCCTATATTGAAACTAACTGCTTAGCATAACAATATTGCAGCAATTCACATGTAGTAAGATAGGGAAAACTATTTCTCACACATGCATTTCTCACACATCTTCAAGACTCTACCAGCCAGATCTCTACAATTTTAAAGGGCTGAGGACAAGATATTGTAACATGGGAGTTGGCAGATTCAAAGCATCTGGAGACCCATGTAATAGGTAAGTCCCAAAGGCACCAAGTTTTTGTCACCCATGCTGATTTCTGCTGCAGCTGCACAAGAAGACTCTTTTGTACAAACAAATGCTCATGTGTGGTAAAGGCTCAAGTCAGGAGAACACAGATGGCTTCTGCTGGCACTGGTGCAGCAGTTAAATCAGTGTGTGCCTCCTGGTCTGGAGGAATGCGCACTCCACTGCACACCTGTACATTTTCTTTAAAGGCACAGACCAATAGATGCTGCATTGTCGTGCCTAATTTTATCTTAAAAGTAGCATTTAAATTAACTAGACAAAACATTCTACTGGTGAAAGATGCAGCTGGCTGCTTCCGTGCTGCCCACAGTGACAAGTTACACTGTTGAATGCAGAGATGAGAACGATTTTACCCACAGATACTGTATTCCGGTCAGATTTCTGTTTTTCACGGTTGCCCGCCAGAGCTGGGGCACAGTAAGCAATACTCTGCAAACTTCACGTAACGCGAGAAGAACAGGATTTCACCAAGCAGTAACAGTTAGCTAATGACTGTATCAACAGTCTGGGAAACATGACATCATACCAACTCAAAACTAAACTAAAACCGTGAGTTTAAGTACTGGTTAAGTTTCTGGTACTGCTCAATCCCACTGCCAGTATCTGCGGTTTTTACTATCAGGTTTTCCCCTGCCCTGTTTTTACATCAATTATTTACATCAAGAGATGAAACCAACTCCGCAGTTTCTTTCTTCGCCGTAAGAGCACTGTCAGATGCACAACAGTGAACCCATCAAAACCAGACTTCTTTCCAAACTGTATGTGTTACAAGCACAGACGTTTTGGGTTGGTTGGTTTTTTTTAATAATGTTACTACGAGGTAATTACTCGGGCATTATAAAGAATACTTACTTTAGATGATTCGCTCCCTTGTTTAAATCTATTAATAATTCCCAGTACCGTGGTCCCTTCACTCTGATCTGTCAATGTAAGCATTTTTATTAATAAACATAAGCAAATCACAAAATAAAGTTTTCTACCTAAACCTACAGCTCTTTCTGGGCCGTTACAAGACCATGTGCCTTTTTATAGCGTCACCCACCCTCAACACTCAGGAAGAGCACCTAGCATTGCCTCTCCTACAGTGAAATTTTCTGGCACAGGGAACTCTCTACTACATTAGATCTTGAAAGTGTTATGATCAAGACCAAAGAGAACAGTGCAGTCTCATTTAGCAGGTGCTCCACAGTGACAGAGCTGTCTTCAGATGCATGACATGGGAATGCTTTATCCAGGGTCTGGATAAAGGTTGGACAGGGAACCAAAGTAGTCACTAAATCTCTGTTGTTGCACTGTTTGTGACACAAACTGGATGATTAAATTAGTCATTAAAACGGAGACTTCTTTTACCTGCTTCAGTAAGTGAAGCTCTGGAAGAAGTGTGGGTGCCATCAGTTCCTCAGTGGCTTCTGCGTACCACTGCGTGCCCTTCACATTATTAAAGTTCATGTTAATGGAAAAGAGAGACAAAATGACAGACAATGTACCTCTCATTTATAACAACTCCATTGGTAGAAGTCAGTCAGTCAGTTTCTGTTTCTGAGTTCTAAGTAAATTCATGACTTAGTACTGACTTTAATGTCAGGAAACATAAGCCTAAATTAAAAGTATATTTCCCATGGATGGATCAACACATAACATTGTGCAAATTAGGTGCACTTCAACTGAAACCTGGAGGTTTGAGAAGTACTATATTAGGAAGATGCAGAACTGTCAGAACCTCAAGGGATCCATGTTGCACCTCTTCTCTCCCGAAATCCCCATAACCCTTTCTTTAGTCCTTTCATGAGCACCACTTTTCTCATGAAATAAGCCTGTAAAAAATAAAACCTGTAAAAGACTCTTCCCCAAAGGACACACAATGGACACAATAGTTCCCCAAAGGACACATCAATGACAAATACCAAGTTGGCCATTTCAGCAGAATTAGAAGACTTTTAAAACCGCATATGGTCCCAACCACCTCTGTGCCTTTGAAAGTCCTTCCTCTTCAGAAAGGGGATAACTACGACCCTGGGTCAGTCATGACACACTTGACTGTTTGAAGAACTTGTGGTGTCTTTTATTTGTCCTGTATTCTGCTCACATGTGCTTTGATGTCACCTTGAAAGGTGCAAGTGGGCTGAGCACAAACCTTCAATTATTTGTGTACAATTTGGCTTGTCTCCACCACAACCCAACAACAAACCCAAAGCTGCTGGCCACAACAATGAAAATAGCGTGCCTCTGGTATATCAGAGTCTTTAGTTGTCTCCCACATCTTCTCAAAGGCCTTTGCTCCTTATTGCCTCCCAGACACATTACCTTGTATGTAACCTCTATCAGTGCGTAACAAGGAGTGTTTGAATCCACATCAACAGGTGTTAAGAGTCTTGGTTCTGCTGCCAGCACATACAAGTGACGCAAAGCCTGAAGGTGGTACCTGAGTGTGGAAATAAAGAATTCGGTACAGGCAGGGAATGACCCCCAAATACCATACTAGACACAGCTCAATACGCAAATGCACATGTCAACTAAAGAAATTTGTAGTAACATAGTAGGTTTCGTATTTCTTTTAACATGTATGGGTTAGCTAACAGAACAGGACTTAATGAATCATAACTAAAGCTGATTAAGAGGTATAAGTGGACAGATCTTCTATGAAAATTTTCAGCTAAGCAAACTGGCACAGTCAAGTCACAGCAGTACACTGTGAAGCCTCAGGAAACCTGCTTGCATTTCCTCACTGATCAACGATCACTACCATCATCTTGTATCTTCACTTATTTTTTTCTGCTTTTCACCTTTTTTTTTTTTAAACTTCAAAAAATTATTTACAGAGCACCTAGGTAAAAAATTCTAGATCATTTGTATCTAGATAATCTCTGCTGTAAGAAGATGATTTAGCTTAAGGAAATATAAGCCCTAGTAAATGCTTACCGATTGTCTGTGCTGTGAACAGGGAAGTGAGGGTACAGAGCACAAAGGAGAGCAGCAATTGAAGAATTTGAAGTGCTCAGTGAGTATCTGTAGAACAACATTATTTATTACTTTCAGTGCTAACAAAGGCTGGGCACTAGCAAAGGCGTTTGCAATATTTTTGTGTCCTAGGGAAGCGAAAGGCAGTAGCAACGTGCATACAAGCAAGGAATTTACAGATGTGCTCCTACAGCAGTCAAAATAAACATGTAGAAACATTCTCTTGGTATTCAAGTAATGCTCTAATCTAGAAAACCGGACTTTCATTTGCAATAGAAAACATCTGTATGCATCTGTATGTTATTTAAAAAGAAATAAAAATAAATTAAATTACACACTGCTCTTGCTTTTGCACAAGAGGTGAACAAAGACAAAACTTCCTTTTGGAAATCACAAGTTACCTTCCTCCTCCCAGAAAGAGAAGCCCCAAAGCCATGTGGTGAGCTAAGTGGAACCCATAGTTCATCTCTCCACCTGTCTTCTTGTGCATGAAACGGCAAAGCTGAAGGACTTTCAAGTTTCCAGAGCCAGCCATCACCATTGCGAGAGAGAGCAGCAAGACACTCAAGCATGTTTCGAGATTATAGTGACCTGTCTTCAAGTAGAACAGGGAAGGCATTATTACACTTCTGTGGTCAAACACATGCTTCTGGTTGGTCTAATGCACTGCTTTAGAGTTCAAAAACCACATTCCACAGAAAGAGGGAGAGTGGAGAATTAGCAAAGTCCTTAACAAAAATGACTCACAGCCCTGCCATATTCTACAAACAGTCTGTAGTACAGAAAAGGAAAAGGGATGGTTTTGTTTCCCCTAAGGTTTGGTGAGGGTAATCAAAGTACATTACACACTAAGACTCCCTTTCATTGAGAGAAAACGAGAGAACTTACTATTGAAGCTGTTGGTGCTGACAGACACTTCAGGAAATCTGTTGCATATTTGTACTGGAAAGAAAAGCAATGCACGCTAAATACAGATAACAAAAGGTAAGTTACAGGTCTATGGAAATTGAAGGGAAAAAAATAAAAACCTCTTACCAAGCAGTTAAATGCTGCCAGATTTTCTGAACCAGCAAATCGAAATCCCAGGGACAAACACGCTCCAGCAACAATGTAGACATGAGCTTGCCTAACAAGCAACATAAACAGGAAGTTACTAAATCTCTCTTTTCCTCATCTGAATACACATCAAGCTCCTTTATAATTAAAAAAAAGGAAAAGGGAAATTGAAAATACTCATACTTTAGAGAAAACAGAGGATAAAACTTCCTAAATATCAAGGGAGAGATTTTTTTGCATACTGATATCTCTATGAAAAGTTCAGCTGAATTTTTCAGAAGAATTTTTTACACGTTACTTACGCCAGTGTTTCTAAACTCAGATCTTCAGATGAAGGCAGCTCTGTTGCATGAAGAGATATACTGTTCTCCCTTATGATCTACAACAAGCATAAGGAGATAGAAAAATTAATCCAGGGAAACTGATCAATTAACTGAAACTCTGAGCATTTAGGGTTAACAAGGGATACAAGACAGGTCTGTTTTACAGGCATAATAGCTGGGGTTTTTCTACATGATAGTGCTCCTTTGTACTTCTGATCCAAAAGGGACACCTTCCAATGCTCCTGAATCTGGTCCCTTAAAGATTTTATAACAATGGCAAGATTGTGCCAGAAGCATGAGGTTACTGTATCTACTCAAATATGAGAGAAAAGAAATCAGGATGAGACCTCAAGAAGCTACATAGTCCATCAGCATCCTGTATTTCTACTAAGTATTTTTCTAAGTTACTTGTAATGCTCAATGGAAACCCCTCTGCGGCAATTTTGCACCTGGCTTCAAGCCTGGGCAATGTGGAGAAAAGCTGAATCCCTTTCTCCCTCTGGCACCATTTTATGTGTTGAACAGTTGCATCCCTCCTCAATCTTCTCCTGTCTACCATGACAGGATAGGAGTTTCCAATGCTCCTGCATTAACAGTCCAGGAACCCAATGTAAGCATCATCTCTGTCACGTGAACACAACTAACAGATTTTCTTGCACAGCTAATGTGACTAAGGAAATGTTCACATGAAGAACAATGCAGTGAGATGTAAAATTGAGAAGCAAGCCATTAAGTGTAAATACCTACTTGAGGCACGTTGCTATTAACCCACTTGGAATTGGGCAAGATGTCATCCCACAAAATCAGGCATCGAGCCAAGGTCTAAAAGGGTGAGAAAATCAAAACATAAGGAAGAAAAACCCCAACACAAACAAATAGTATTTTTTAATGTACTAAATGTATCTAGAAACACAGACAATCCAACTTCAGTAGCAGATTCTTCACTGCTTCTCAGCCTTCATGAAAGAAATTACAAAATAATTTTTAGAGCTGCAAATCCTGCTTGCAGAAAAAAGAACTACAGAACAAATCCTTACAAGGTCTCTTTCTTTAGCTGATAAACTGAGATGAAAACTCATTATGTACTTACAACAGCTGCTGAGGCTTAACTTATTTTTGATCTGTGAAATAATTTGGGAAAAGCTATAAAATGTACCTAAACCTTTAACATTTCACATAAAACGTCTCATTCAAGTATGTCTCAATAAATGCTGTGTCTAGTGCTACATGACAAGCAAGCTGCTTTACTACAAGCAGAAATTTTTTTAAGGTATGAGTTTGGCTGGAAAGCAACAGGGTTACCAGCTATCTAAAGGATTCTACTTGATAGATATATTGGCTGGATTAAAAACTGACAAAAAATATCGCCCAACAACCCAGATTGAGAGATAAAACAAACAAAAAAATATATCTAATATATCTTACCCTCAGTAAAAGGAATTCTGGTTTTACAAAGTCCAGCAAATACATGGTATCTGGTGCTTGAAGCCAGTCAGCAATTGATCTGCAACACACAGTACAGGAACAGACTTTCCAGATCATATTTCCACAATGCACAAAATTGAGCAAGTCACACAAAACAGAGGAAAAATTACAGCAGCTTAAACTGCTGTCCCAAGTTACTGCGAAATGTCTGAACAATTCCAAGGTAATACCTGTTATTAGTCTTTAGGTAGATCATGGCAAGTGCAAGTGTGGCACCCGGACAAGTAACATCCACATTTATGGTGTCTCCCTCCTGTGAAAGCACAATGCATACTTTCAGACCAGCTAAGGTGCCGCGGCCAGGAGCAGTCGAGCCCGACGCCATCAATCATCTCTGTAGCAGTAATCACGTCGGGGTTATCACGTCGGGGTCACCATAAATCTCCGTAGCAGTATCACGTCGGGGTCACCATAAATGCCGCGGCCAGGAGCAGTCGAGCCCGACGCAATCAANGCAACAGCTTGTAGTAATGTATATAAGCAGTCAAAGTCACCTGATACATAGAGACACACACCTTTCAAACTTCTAGCTATTGCTATTTCCAGCTTAACTCGTAAAAAATCAACACGTACCTTGATTTGATAACTGGGAGACTTGTGCTTTTCTCTGTGCATTCCTGCCTGGAATCGCCTGTGGCCCCCAACCATGTACTGGTAAAGCTGCTCGGGAACATTGAGATCTGACATGCCTATCAAATTACTGCCATGCTAAGGAACAAAGAGGAGAAGAAATAATATGAAAGTGCCTTCCTATATGAGAAAAAAAAAGAATACTTTTGGCCAAAGGCAGTTGGGAGTCAAGGATCAAAAAGCTCTTATTGCCCCAACCCAATGATTCTTCTACTAATAACAGTTCAAACAGAGGCACTTACCCCTAGGCAAACCATGCCTAAGGCTAGCCCGGATGCCAGTGAATAGGACTCCCTATCCGTGCAGTACTCCATTTCTGGTCCAGGGGGTCGTCCTGGAAAACATACAACCAATGGAATTAATCTTTTAAAATTCCAGCTAAGTAAACATTGTTTAATTAAGCACTACGTTCCTAATGAAATGAGAAAAAACCCGTATCTGTCCTTTCTCAACAAAGTTAGGAGAGTTCTGAGCAGAATTATGAATCCTTGTTACTTAACCCATTCATCACCAAATGGCAAGCCCCTCCAGATGCAGTATATATCGCTATACATGCTTGGAGTATGTTTGTATATACGCTATATATGTTTGGAGTTTAGGGAGACGGAGAAAATGCCATGTTACAATGGTGTATACTTTTAAAACCTCTGAACCTATTCAAATGTTTTCAACAGAGTTCAAAAACTATCGCTAGAAAAGATTGCACTTATCAAATTACTTGAAACAGATAAAATTTCACACATATGATTTATCCCTTTATCTAATAAACAATAGTCTCTTTTGACTAAAGTTACATATAAATGTGTATAAGAACCTAACTGTTACAAATAAAATCAGAAGAACTTGACACAGAATGAGGACACAATTCAGGTAAGAAATTTACTGCTCAGAATCAGCTCTTAAAGGTTACTCACTAGAAGGACTTATAGATAATTCACAACAGAATTTAGGACATAATGGCTGTACTTCCACCAGCCTAGAGCACCAAAAATATTGCCCTTGAAAGAGGAAAGCATTTTTTCCCCCATCCAGTGCCTCCATATCTGGTTTCTACAGTCGCAGCTATCTCATGGACAGACATGAAAAACAATAAATGTCTGAGAAGCATCAGATGAATTGTGTATGCAACAGATCTGCTCCAATAGTTCTATGCAATAGATCTGCTCCAACGCTGCAGGGATCAAGGTGTCCACAGATACAGACAGGAAGAACGTGTGATTACTACAGTCCTTTTACCAAGTAGCTGACAACCCCAGACAGAAACACCAAAACAGCTCACATCAGACAAAATTTCCAGACAGAAAGTAAATTTCCAGGCAGTCCAGCAAAAACGCTGCTACATTTGTATCAAATCAGATTATTGTTCTATGCTATACAAACATGCAGTCCATAGCAACTTCTGTCCTTCTGAAAACAGAAGACAGAATTTGGAAGGTGAGGGGTGAATATTGTAGTGGCAGATACATAGTTTAAAATGTTAAAATGCTCAGCTCCCTGATGCACTGTGCAAAACATTCACTTGTGATTCTCCTTGTCCTCATCTGTTTTGGGTTTGTTTTTTTTTTTTTCCCCCAGTGTTGGCACCTACCTATTTCAGCCAGCAGAACTTCAGCTGTGTGTCTGTGAGCAGTGCCTTGATAGACAAGGCCTATTCCTATCACAGCAGCCACCTGCACATTGTGGGGGACATCCAGCTCTGTTGAAGTTGGTGGCAGGAGGGCTGGTATGTGGATGCTCAGGAGGCGCGTAATGGCCATATCCATTGTGCCCAACTTGGCAGCAGAAACTCCAAGCAACAGTCCAATACTTGTCATCTCATGGCCCTAAGAAACGAAACAAGTAGCAGCAACCAAAGAAAGCAGATATGTTCTAGAAAGGAGAAACCCGTGTCCTAGTGTTCCACTCACTTCCCCCAATGAGCTGTGCACAATATGGAAAAATTAAGTAATAATACTGCTGAAAGTCTTTCAAAGAGAAAAAAAGTCCTGCACTACTAACATTAATGAAGGAGCTGTGATATTCTCACACACCAGGAAACTTCCAATTCAGTGTTTCAAAGAAACATGCTGACTTTTCTTTCCTGTTTTGTTTAAAGAATTTGAGTCCAATAGCTATTTCTCTCTGTTGCTTATGAAAGAAGGTCTCACCTTTGTTAGGTAGTCATGTATATTGAGTGTGGCAAGTTTTGTGAGATGCCCGTTGAGACCCAGAGCCATGAGGAAGCCTGCATATTCATTTGCTAGTTCGGCGATTTTTGGCTTGTTATACACAATCCAAGCAGAGTCTATCTGGGAAGCAGGTGCTATCTTCAGGCCGGCAGCTACCCCGTTGTGAAAGCTGGCCCAGCAAGCCATGTTAGGCGGCACATCGATATTCCCACTGTTCAGATCAACAGTGGTGTTCCTAGGAGGAGCTCGGCCTGCCCACAACAAAAATCATTAAAAGCAATTAGGTGATTCTAAACTGCTTCAGAAACACCTCTCAACTTCAGTTGGATAGCACATGAATAAACACTATCAGCACATTAGTTAACACTTCTTATCTAAGACAGCCTCAGGTATATTCAGGCATGTCAGAAGACAGAAACACAGCATCCTAGATAAACAACCAACATGGACTTGTATGACCCCAACACAGGCCAGCTGTGTGTCCTTAGGCAATTTTTTGCACTTCTCTCTTCTCAGAATATACCTGATATAAAGTCTCAGAGTTAGATAGTAACACTAGTCTTGACCATTCCAGAAGAAGAAATAGTAGGTGGCAGATTCAAAAGCAAAACGAGTCACATCTTCACAAAAAGCACACTTAAGCTATAAAGCTCTTTGCACAGAAAGACACAGAAGATACTATGAGAGGTTCAGGAAGAAATCAGATAACAATTGAAAGAAATTCTCATCATGTTCTGTTAAACACTGACTTTCTTTGGAGAAAACACTGACCAACATACCAGTTAGATTCAGCTTTGGGATGGGTAACTGCTCTGTTGGAACAGGATGATATGAGAACAAAGTGAACATTCCTCGTCCAACAGGTAGTGCCATGGTTCGCTGGCACAGCTGTAGCAACCTGTTAGGGAGATGAAAATAAAACCAATTGCTTAATGCAGAAAATTTTTCCAAATACATGATACAAAATGAACCCCCACATAATAGGCACTGGCATTTCTTCCCCTGACTGCAAGATAGCATGCTGTCTTTTTTTTTTCAGTATACCAAACTTTTAAATGAAATCTTTGGTCTTGGAAAGATTAACCTCAAAGACATACTTTAGCTGACATCATGTTGAAACTTGCCACTATTTTTCCCTTAAAGCTAGGTGATAGTTAAACTAATCTGTGCTACAGACAATTTAGCAGCTGCATCAGAAACAAGGCGAAAGGAGAAAGCAATAGCAAGCCGACTGCCATATGGGATCTTGCTATGAGTAGTGATCACATCTAGTAACAAACTATGTACTGAATTAATAATGTGCTTCCAAGAATGCTGACCACAAGTATCTATGAGTTACTCTGGAAACACTTTCTAGACTTGTCAGATTACTCAGCTTGTTAGGTCAGGCAATAGTTTGGTATATTCCTTTACCTTTTTAGCTTCCTGCTTCTGCTTTGCATGTTAATGATGTTCTGAAGTTTGGGGTTTTTTTTGTTTGTTTTTTTAAAGAAGATACTTTTAACACCCTCAAAGTAAGTGAATAAAGAAGCAGGAACGGGGCAATTGTGAGGCCACTGGGCATATAACAGCTTTTATAGGAGATTTCAAAACAGACAGAGAAGGGACAGTGAATTTGCTTCCTGTAAAGCAAGGTAGGTCCCCTGACCAAGCCTTATCCCCTGACCTCACTCCATATTAGACTTAAGATCAGCCCTGAAAAGAGGGCTCTCCAGTTCTAGGCAGGGAATGGACAATGCTTTGTTCTCTACAGAAGCATCTCCTCTATAGAGTAGATCCTGCTTTTCTTCCATACTTTTTAAGTGGAGGAAAAAAACCCTACAAACTGCTTTCATAACCTAACTGGCCTCAACATGCCGTTTGGGGTTCACACTAGCGATCTCTCCCATACACTGCTCCAATCCAGAGAGCCCTCCAACTCAAATGCAGTACAGTTTCAAAGACTTGGATTATTAGATCAAATCCTCTCCTATGTGTCCTTCACTCAGGCCTGCCTACTTTAATGTTCAGCTCAGACTAAAATAAACTGCACTGTCTGGTTAGACAGAATTAGCTTTAAGCCACCAAAAATATTCAAACAGCTTTCAACCCGAGTGAAATGCTGACAAAATACTGCTAGAAACAGAGACGGCGTTTACCGGTTTTCTTTCTCTTCTATGTATTCATGGTCACTAGCTTCTGGCATCTGTACTACATTGACACGTACAGGACGGGCACTCTGAAGGAGTCGGCGTACTTCCTGCACTCTCAAATCCTCACTCCATATTAGCGACATCACTTCCTCGTTCATATCATTCATGCCATCCTCATCCTCTTCTGATTCAGTTGCAGAGGGAGTATCAGAGGACAGCGCTGGGCCCACAGACTACAAGGGAAAGAGAAAGGAGAGCAGTAATTTCCAGTAGTGCATGTGGGTATTAAAAACTACTGGTGATGCAACCCAAGATGCAGTTGACTTTCTGGACTGCCAGTGTGCACTGCCAACTCGTGTTGAGCTTCTCACCCACCAGCACCCCCAAGTCATCCTCCCCAGGGCTGCTCTTGAGCCATTCTCCACCCACCCTGTATTCATGCCTGGGATTACTGTGACCCAGGTGCAGGACCTTGCACTTGGCCTGGCTGAGCTTTATGAGGTTTGCACAGGCCCATCTCTTAAGCCTGTCCAGGCCCCTCTGGATGGCATCCCCTCACTCTGGCATGTTGATTGCACCACACAGCTTGATGCCATTGGCCAACTTGCTGAGAGTGCACTCAATCCCATTGTCCATGTTGTCAACAAAGATGTTACACAGCACTGGTCCCAGTAATGACCCCTGAGGAATGCCACTCATCACTTGTTTTACACTTGGACATCAAGCAGTTGACTACAGCCCTTTGAGTGTGGCCACGACCCTTTGAATTAGGGGTTAGTTACATTGCTTTCAAAACTATTTGTTTCAGAGGAGTAGTCCCTGCCTACACAATTATTATGATGGTTTTGGGTTGTTTTTTTTCCCCCGAGTTCAGCAGTGAAAACCAGGAACCTAGATGAGCATTTTGATGTATATAAAAATGGCGGTTAAAATGCAGAAGGCACAGACAGTCCCTTGATGACAAGCTGCTTTTAGAAGTACCAACACCTACTGACTTTCAACACAACCAGGGCTGCTGTTTCACACATTCTGTTCATAAACCTGTGTTTGATGTTTTCATGAATCATGGCTTTAATTTGGATTCCCCCATCAACCACCTTTGAAAAAACAAAGCTAAATATTGAAATCAGTCTGCATAAAAGAAAATTCCAAATGTTTGTTGCTGTCAGCCAATGTCCTCTTTCTATGCATTTAGACCCTGTACTCCCCTGTTGATACCCATCACACAAGCAATCCACAGGACCCTCGACAAGAATGGCAAGGATAGCATAGGTCAGGATGCAACAGAGTACATCCATAATCTGCTTGCTCTACACTTGCTTCAGGCAAGGCTGTTGCTGTCTGAAGCATCGTTCGTTTTATTTTTAAAGAGTTCTGCAGAAATAAGCTTTCCTGCAGTACACACCATTTCCTTATGGTCTGATAAAATAATCTAGACGTTGATCCTAGGGTGGGCTAGCATATTCCTCTTTCTTTTCCATCTTTCACAGATGAAAGAGTAATTTTTAAAAGGTAACAAAGCACGTGATGGCAAATATTGCTATAATAAGCATAGGAACAAAAAAATCCCATACTTCTCTCTAAACTAGTCATTTTTCCTGTTCTGTATCTCAGAACTACAGCAAGCTGAAAGATACAGAATCACAAAAACTAGATGGAACAAAGGGTCTTCCTAAGGCTCATTTGTAACACATGACACCAGGCAAGTAAATTAACAGCTGATGAATGAAACCCTATTTCTTCTGATAAATATGCACTAAATCTGAATACAGAACTGCACCACCCATACAGCTAGCGTCCGTTTTGAAACAGGAAACTCCACCCTGCCCTCCTGAGAAATGACAAACAATTTGGTGTTTGAAGATCATTTTATCCTTTTAAGGCAACATATAGTCAAGGCATTGTTATAAAGCGATAAAAATCAAATTTATCATCATTTTAAGATTTAGTACTGTTACAGTTAGGCAAAACTTCACCAGCAGAAAATAAAATGGATTTTTAATGAGTGGTGGGACATGGGATTTGAACATGTTCAACATTTTACTTTTCTGCTAAATAAATTCACTTTTTTCATACGTGGTTAGTCATAAATGCTCTGTTATAAAAAAGTAGAGTAAATTCAATATCACTTCCACAGCTAGGATAGCAAAAAGGATCTTGACCAAATGTACTTGAGACAACAAATCCCTCCTTCCTGCCTTCTGAAAAGGCTACAAGCTGCTACTATTAAATGTCTGACACATGCTTCTAGCCAGCTTTCAAGAAGAGTTTTGGCTTCCAAAGCATTGTCAACAAAAGACACTTAAGTGAGCTACGAGTCTACGAGATGCCCCACCGTCAGCAGAAACTGATCAGAACACCACACGCTTTTTTAATTTTACTTCAGGATTCAAATAACTAAACCTTTTTGGAGATAAAAGAAATATGAAAAGCATATTTCAGAAAGCAATGCAGTTCTTCCAGAGGAGAGGGAGATGCCAGCCATGCCAACACAAGAAGCAGTCAGACTGACAAATACCCACTTTTCCCTGTGCCACTGCTCTTTTGGTGGCAGAGCTTCTGTACAGAGTACCAAAACCTCTCTAGCACCTCTCAAAAGTACAGCCATTCTGGAAAGAAACAGGACTTACAGAGGCAATAAAATAGCTCTGTAGGCAAAATATTTGAGCACCGTGCCTAAATTAAGTTTAAACTCTGTTTTAAATTGATAGTTTGCACAACTATGCATGTGCTCAGATGCTGGTTTTCCTACCGACACCCTTATATATACGTAAGCACTATGTTCTCCTCAGTTTTGAATTCTGCACCTCCTGATGTCCTGAGCATCAGCAGGTGGTAGGGAAGTTTCTGAACAGAGTGCTCTGTGCAATACTCAGTATCATGAAATCCATTTGTGCCAATACTCACAGATTTACCCTTTTGCAGGTTCCCTTCACATGCCTGTTTGGACAGATCCTGGCGCCCAATCAACAAACAAACTGCTTCTGGCCAGTCTGAGGCAGGCTGCTGTCGGCAATAATATATTGCATCTCTAATAGGAAGAGCTACACCAAAGGGCAGAGACTCCAGATCTCTTAAGGTGAAACCTTAAAATTAATGAGAAAATTTACTGTTTTGTCAAAACTAGATAAAGTATATTTCATATTATGCAAGCACAAGACTGTTACTTACGATTGTTACCATTCTGCACAATGATAAAAGCTGCTCTTACCAACATTAGTCATCCAAATAACTAACTTTTCAGCCAGGCTGGAAACAGATGTGCTGTGTCTGAAGCCGTGTCTGTAAAACAAAAAAGAATAAAGGAGAAGCCAATAAAAGCTATTCCTAGAGTCAGCAGAGTCACAACCACAAAAGTTTAAAATAATAGTAAAACACCCCATACCGATTGTCATCCTGTTCTATTTGCTGTTTTCGTTGCCCTAAAAAAATACAAGGCCACGTTAATTCCACATTCACCAAACATCTGAATAGCATGCAACAAGCACAAGACACTAGCTGATACTATGATGGCATCAGAGCATCATTACCTGATGTAATCTTGTACAAATAATGGGAGGCTTCGTTAGATACAGCGCTCTCATCACCAAGTATGTATAGAGCCACACTCTGGATAGGAAAGAGACACCGTAACACATTGTCACATAGTGTGCAGCTATTGCTATACTGCTTATCAAAACAGGCAGAAGATAACTTCAATAACTTAAAGAGTGGGACAGATTTATTATGAAAACATTATTAGTAAAAAGAGATTGAAACAACTGAAGCAAGTAACAAACTCTTATGCTTTAGATTTCTATCTTGAAGATTGGAAAAAATAAATCCTGAAACAATTAGTTCCATTTTCCCTAATAATTATTTCAAAGGTAAAAAGACAAAAATCTTCTAAACTGAAAAACACATTCCTAGTATATTTCCCATGCTTTTCACATTTCGTTTTATTTCTCTTGCAAAACACACACAATTTCTACAGACACCATTTTTTTTCCAATTCATTTTCTCCAGTGAAAAGCTGTTCCTCATTCAAAGCAGGGTCCACTTCAGTTATATAGCCAGCAAAATCAAAGTAATCTGTCACTATATTTACTTATTGATACTGACAGACAGACTGGCATGCTAAAGGCAAAAAACACAAGTAAAATTTTTTTGTGTTTTTCATTAAGATTTTCAGAGAAGATACACTGCCAACATGCTAGCTTTGACTTCTGTGAGTCACACAGAGGTAGAAGATGACAGAGCTGGATGGACAGACACCGATGACAGCCCAAGGGAAAGGCTACAATTCACAGCTTGAACACAGAGGCAAATTTTAAGTGCTTTAGACAGTCTTAACTCAGCACTTTAAGCAGTCTCAGTACTGCTGCTTCAACCCTTTGCACTCTGAAGCGGACAGGCTGACTCCTAGCATATCAGACACTCTGCAACCCATTTTGGACGCTTGGGTCAGAGCAGATTCTCTTCTCCCTGTTTTGCTCTTAAACCAGCCAAGGCTCAAGACCTTTGCTCTGAACCCTGCATTGGCATGATTTCTCCATAAATGCTCTGTGAAGCAGCAAGTAAAGCTTACCAGGAGATAACATCAGCACTTATAACTACTCATACAACTAAATATTTATGTTGATACATGCCGAAGCATAAAGCTGGGAAATTCTCACTCACAAAATACAGTTAGCTTTGAGTTACATTATTACTTTGCACATGCCACTACTGGAAACCACAAAAAAAAACCCCTAAGCAGTGCAGCACAGGCTACTCTGCACTCAGGAGCTCTCCTTCCCAACCTCAAATATCTCCTCCCACCTGCGAAAACCCATCCACACCCTTCAGTAACATTAAAGTAATAAGAGAGGAGGCAACTCATAGGGATTTCTTGCTGCTAAATATATATTATTCTCCATGAAGAGAGGTTGACAATGCACAGTTTACTGCAGTGATACTCAAGAGAATTTCATGCAGACATAAGAGGTCTACTTTGTATGAAATAACACATTCACAGATACTTAAGTTTCCAAACAGCACAGTTACAACAAAGCTATTTATCACAGGCTCAACACCACTCCGGTATGCCCCCGTTGCTCCATACAGTATGATTAAATGCTCTGTTATTTGGCTGCCCATTGGGGTTGCTTTATCTGCAAGAAATTAAGCAGTGGGGGTAAACCCTGGTCACTGTGCTGCTATGCTGACAGAATAAAACATATCCTTTTTAACAAAGTACATACCACTACTACCAGTTTGCTCCTTTCACAGATTCCTGGTAAGTAAGGATAAGGCTGCACTCCTCCATTCAGACAGGAACTCAGCCACTGAAAGATACTTGGAGGCTCAGCAGAAAAAAATGAGGGATAGTGCATGAAACCTGTTTGGACTTAATAATATGAACAACAATGACACTGAGTTCATGGCAAACACACAAAAGTTCTCCACTATTCCCAAGGCAAGCCCTACAGTACATCAGTACTACACAAATAATAATAAAAAAAAATAATCAAAAGATTATCTAGTCTGACCTCCCCACAGTCAGCAGGGGAGGCCATACCCCCAGCTAGACCAGGTAGCCCAGGGCCTCATCAAGCCTCATCTTGAATATCTCTAGAGAAAAGGCCCCAACCACCTCCCTGGGAAACCTGTTCCAGTGTTACACCACCCTCATAGTAAAGAACCTATTCCTAATATCCAATCTAAATCTGCTCTTCTTCAGCTTGAAGCCATTGCCCCTTGTCCTGTCATTGTAGGCCTTTGTAAACACTCTTCCCAGGCTTCCTATAGGCCCCCTTCAGGTACTGGAAGGCTGCTATCAGGTCTTCCCAGAGCCTCCTCTTCTCCAAGCTGAACAACCCCAGCTCCCTCAGCCTGTCCTGTAGCAATGGTGCTCCAACCCTGATCATTTTCATGGCCTTCCTCNAATATCCAATCTAAATCTGCTCTTCTTCAGCTTGAAGCCATTGCCCCTTGTCCTGTCATTGTAGGCCTTTGTAAACACTCTTCCCAGGCTTCCTATAGGCCCCCTTCAGGTACTGGAAGGCTGCTATCAGGTCTTCCCAGAGCCTCCTCTTCTCCAAGCTGAACAACCCCAGCTCCCTCAGCCTGTCCTGTAGCAATGGTGCTCCAACCCTGATCATTTTCATGGCCTTCCTCTGGACCCACTCCATCAGGTCCATGTCCTTCCTATATTGAGAGCTCCAGACGTGCACAGAGTACTCCAGGTGAGGTCTTACCAGAGCATAGTGGCAGAATCACCTCTCTTGATTTTAGCTAGTACCACACTAAACAAGTGCACAGACAACATATGACCTTATTTTAAGTTTTGTGCTTTCAGCTCCGATTTAGTTTTTATGAACTTTAAACTGAGAGCCTACCAGCATAGCAATACTACCCACAAGAGATGCACATGTAACTACCAGGCTTTTCCACAGCTAACACTTCTCGGCCAGCCTGAACTGGGAGTTGCCAAGATGAAACCATCGTTCCCTCCTGAGTTCTTATTCTCTGGAGTGTCCCATAAGGGCTTGGACTGCAGGCACCAGCTCATGACTGTACTATGCTAATGTCCCTCCAGTCTTCTTAGGAAGTTATTAAAAACAAAGGAACAAGGCAACCTTTGCACTATGAGCACAGCTTTACAAACTGAGATTAAGTTCTGACCAGCTTTAGTAGAACAGTTATCAACATGCTCAGTATTACAGGTAATTTGCACATCATTATCACTGAATATTCAGCTTTGCAAAGCCTTACAACTCACCTTGATCAATTATGCACATCTGTCTGGAGGTTTTCACAAGGGCTGGATAGTCTCTGTAGTAATAGTCTATATAAGCTTCAAGTTTTAAATCCCTAGAATGAGAGACAGGTGAATCACATTAGAGGGGAAAAAAACCCCACTTCATCTTCCTCCATTTCTGTGTCATTTTCTGTTGATTTTTTTGTTTAATGTTTGTGTGTGCATTAGATATAAGGAAGTAAGTTCTGATTTCCTTAACTAAGGTTGCTTGTGGGCACTGCCCATTCCCTAAGCAGTGAATCTGTATGTTTAATTTTTCCCCAATGCATTTCTCTACAGTTGTTCTGCTTTTGTCCCACACATCCACCA
>VZTM01012957.1:0-76485 GCA_013400555.1 Jacana jacana
CCATCACAGAGGACTGAAGTATATGCACTCTGTGGTGATTCTGTGTACTGAAAAAACAAAGGAATGGCACAAAATGAACATTTGTGTAGGAAAAGAAAAGGAAAAAAAAAGGCTATGAAACAGCTCCTTGACAGGGATGAGTACAGAAATCAGTCTCAGACACTGAACATTCTGTGGCACCCAAACGCTGAAGTCAGATTAGCTGTGGGTGTACAATAAAGTTAGCAACACAAAAGTGCTTTGGAAAGCTGTATGGCAATGAACATACGATTTGAACACATGTTCATTTCTTTTACATAAATTGAAAGTAAAAGCAATACCGCAAAATACTGTCCCAATCTCACTTGTTTATTCATAACTGCTCTCTGTGCAATTTGTTCATTAAATTATAAAGAAAAAAATTCATACCTTCTTATTCCAAATTTTTAATTACTATATCTTGTCAGGTATCAGCTATGTTAGGAAAAGTAGTAAAAAATCCCTAAACTCAGTTGATGTACTTATATATATCTATTGGGACCGTCACCGAGACAGATGTTAGTGTATGTGTACCCTAACTTGTACATATATCACCATTTACTACACTGATTAAGTATTCTGATTTTCTGTCTTCTTTCCTTTGCTATAAGTTCTTACAAAATACAGTTTCAAACTTCTTTGTCAATCATAGATCAAGAATAAACATGTGCATTTTGTGGTCATCAGCATATCTGGTACTATGCTCTCTACATCTCTGCAATTTGATTAACCAAGGTTCTAGCTTTCAGAAGCTGAAGGAAGCCAATCTATGGGATCAGCAATACAGCTCTGTAGGTAATGCAGTATTTCCCAAAATACTATGTGCAGCAACAGGACACAGTGACATAGCCCCTTTTAGATGGGGCAGACATCATTATCCCCATTTTACTGAACCACAGGTTTGGTCAGAGGAGCTTGAAAACATTCAAAATTTAATGAAGATCCTTGCACTTCCATAGCTACTGTACCACCATGTGGGAAGTTTACACTGATCTAATGATTTCGATGATTAAAATTTTTCTCTGGATGAGCCATCCTGACAGTTTTGTTTACAGGCTTTAGAGGAATGTTGAAGTATGTTACTATATCCACGGTGGCTCAGAATCCTACTTGGGATTTCCCTAGATTTGCTAAGATTTTTGTTGCTCTGCTTCCACTGTGCTATGTAGGAATACAAGAGCGGGAATTTTGTCCAATAGGGAAAGTGTTTGGAAAGCTAAGTTTCTATTCTGAGGGAAATTCTGACGCACTGAAGTCTGTTTTCCTTCACTGAGGAAAAAAGTATGAAACATCATTTCCGATAACAAATGTATATCCTAAAATTTTGAGTCAAAGTAACTGAAGACCTCATTTGACTGCTCAAATGACATAATTCTATGCAGTGTGACTGCATACTTTGTGGTGCCCTGATATTATTTCTACCTACAACAGTCGTGCAAAATTAACTTTCCCTTTGAATTCACATAACCTTTATTTTCATTCTGCTATACTTACAAAAACAATAACATTGGGAAGTCAAACTTTGACTTTGTACTAGAGGCACTAAAACAAGAGATGCTACTCACTTTGTAGCAGTGGCACTTGTAGCAGCTCAGGGAAAATGTCAAAGGGAGCATAATTGTCCATTTTCTCTTCATGGATTACTGAGTTATCTCCAAAATATTTATTAAACAATCACTTTCAGGATTAATATTTTGGCTGTGATACATCTTCCTCTTCATGCTCAACATTCCCAGTTCATACTATGTAACTATTGTCCCATCCATATTTTCTGAAGGAGAGAAGGAATAGATCTGCTGGGGGTTGTGCTTCTCTGCCCTGTACACCATTCAGAATCTTCTGAATTTTTAACATTGGCTGTGTAGAGCAAGCTATTGACTAGCTAGATAGTGCCCATATACAATCTTGTATAAATACTAGTTTACTCATGCTTCCATTTAAGTATGACATGTTTTTTCCATGTAGCAGCCTTTTTTTTTTAATTCTTGACTTTTCTGGAATAACCAGAAAAACAATGCAAAATGAAGAAAATGTACTAAATGAGACATACTTATTTCTGGCTGTGATTAATTAGTAATTATAAGCCACCCACACATGTAGCCTCAATGACTAGTGAGTAACTTCCTTGAATTCAGTAAAAGCAGACAAATTTCAAAATACCTTAATCTTTATTGTTTTAATTGTCAGATGAGCTTGTCTGTTTTTATTGCTTGCAAAATCTTCAATTTCTTAAACTGAGAAGAGACACAGTAAAACCTAAAATCTACATAAAATTGTGATTTAGATTAGATAAGGAACCAGAAGCCTAATCAAAAACCTGTAGCTAATACATGATATTTTTAGTTTTCATTGCCCGCAATTTGCTTTCAGGCTCCCAAATTATTTCCTGTGATTTACGTGGCTGTACCAAAGGAGAGGATTTATTGCTATGTTCTCAAGCGTTCTTCAGTTCTAATGAGAGTCGGGCCCTATGGCAGAGTCTTGGCCATTTGCAAAACCCTAGTGTGATGGCTTTCTAAGAAGCTTAGTGGCGTTAGTGTCCCAGATATCCTTGGTAAAAGCTAAGAAGTGAGCTTCTTGTGCTACAATGGAAGACTTGCACTTCTGCCCAATGCAGCTTTATTGTGCGGCCCCATGCTTTTACTGCTTTCCTTTAAAATGGATTTGCCTGACTTTTGTTTTTTTGCCTAAAAGTACCGTTCAAAGGAATTCTTCAGATCTTCTAGGCAATGTTATTAAAAATTATAAATATTTGTTGTAAGTTCTGCTGAAATGTGAAGACCAATACTTACAAAACAGTATTTGCAATTACTGAACCACAACATATTGTTGACCATAAGCTTAAAGCCAGGGCACATAAGCGAACTGCACAGTTTTCCTTTCAGTTGAACCAACAGTATGGCTTCAGAACAAGGTTTTAAAATAACACTATCTAAAAAATAACAAGGCTATGAATCACCACATCTTACATGACCTTTAGAGGTTCTCTCTTTTCCTGTTTGCAAATCCTTAGTCTTTACATTAAAATTTTCTCAGACAGGAAAACAATAACAATTGATTTAAATGGACAAAAGCAGCTTTTCTCAGTTTTCAGTCCAGCTTCCTTTGAGATCTCATTGACCTCCAAAGTTCAACTTCTTCCAAGAAAATTTTCTTTGGGATTAATAGCCTTCAGCATCAAATCATTGAGTGCTATAGTCATTACCCATGCTATAACTAAGGCTGTATCAGCATTTCCACATAAATTCTTATTTTCAGAAATTTATAGCTTGGCTACAAAAATACAGGTTTTTTTTTCTGAAACTTGGCAAAGAGAGCTCAGTCTGGGAGTGATTTTACTTTTTATTTTGAGAAATCCGCACAACTCTGTGCAAGACCTTGCTTGCTATCTGCATCCCACTGGTGCCTTGGAGAAATCCTAGTGTGACTTTCTAAGAGTACAGATCCACTTCTGGTAAATTAAGGAAAGGCAATGTAAAAGGGTGTTTTACAATGGTTATTCCCCATGATAAAGATGCTCAAATTTGATCTAGTCACCGCTTCCCTGGAAGACATTTTATTCACTTGAAAATTATAATTTTGAGAAGATTTTAGCTAGCCAGCCAAAGGTGTGAGACCAAAGTGCTCTGCGGTAACAGAGGGAACTGAACGTTTCTGTTAGCATCTTCATGCAGGGTAACTGCAGAGTCTTCTGTCCTTCAGTGGCCAAAAATACTGAGGGACTGGGGGTTGTAAAGCCTGTATAGAGGAGGCTCGAGGAAAGCTGAATTGAGGAGTTTGGGGAAACTACAGCCTTCTGCCTCTTCAAGACCTGTGACAGTTCCTCGGCAGTTGGGGCTGAGTGCCAGGAAGGACTGGCAGGTGAGGTGAGAGGAGGGAGGTGAGGGAGAAGAGGAAGCAGACACCTTTCTCTCTAGCATACTAAAATAAAATCTTACCATATGGAGGGAAAGATGACAGAGAGGTGCCATGGAGTTTCCAGTTTCCTTTGTAGGTAATTCCAGTAAAGGGATGACTTGGTCCTGAGTCATTGCCACTGGAGATAGGAATACAAACATGACACAACAAGAAAACATGTTCAAGGCTACAGGCTACAAATATAATTGCTTCAAAGAAAACTGTACTCAGCTAAGATGATGACCCAGTGTAATACAATGGTTCCCATGACTACTCATTCATTCCACAACAAAAATTTGAACTCATCCGTGACAATTATCCCATCCCAACTCCCCCCAAATTTTTCATCAAAACTAAAAATGTCCCTCCAGTCTTTCCTCACAAGTGTAGGACAATTCCAGCAGCAGGACCACTATTTAATTACCCAATATAAATATTTTTTTTCTTATCAATCATTTGCCATATAAAGGAAAAGTCCAAGACACCCTCTAGACCATCCCATTGTTTCAGACATGTCAGTGGCTCCTGCAATATTTAAATATCACCCTTAACTTCATTCTGTTCTGTTTTCAAACAGAAATATGTTGTTCTTTGACAACAGCAAGCAACATCCTATGAAAATGAAGCACTGGTAACTACACAGAATTGGCGGTGCTGCATCCGAGTATGAAATATCAACCTGCCTATCTTTGGGAGTGCTCATTTTGAATCTGATTCAGAAATCTTTGGGAGCAGCTCATTATAACTAGACAAATTCAGTCCAAACTCCAAAACTTCTTTTGAAGGCATAACGGTAGGGGAACCTCACAGACAGGATTAGAAGGAAGATAATGAGGTAGCTTTGCAGATGTCTAAAGAGGCTTTTTCCAAATGTAAGGAACAGCATGGGATAAAACTTGAAACTGAGTGAGTGAAAATCTAAGAAGTAGATGGAGGAGGCTGGCATCATGGGCTAATCAGTGAAAGAAGTGATTTCTTGATCCAGAATGAGAGATGATAGGTAGGATGAGGTGAAGCTATGAATGGCTTTGAAAGTGAAGACAAGCTGCTTATATCTGATCGAAAAAAGAGTGTTATATTTGACAGCCAAAGTGATGGGCTAGAAAGATGATCTCTGCAGTGCTATGCTGCATAGAATCATGCTGGCAAAATGGCATTTTTCAAAAGCAGAGGAATGGATATTTCATTAATCAACAGAGCTTGGTGATAATTTACATATACATTAATTCTTGCATAATAAACATTACTGAGTAAGTTCTATAACTCACTTCCATAAAGACAATTATTTTTACCATTTATTTTAAACTTACACTGAAGCATGTTGCACAGGAAAATGGGCATTTTGTTGGATATTTCTAATAAGACTGTCTCATGTCAGCATTTTCAGTGCAACATTCTCATAAAATTTCTGGCTTTATAGGAGAAAAAATTACACATTTACCTAAAAATCCTTTTTACATGCTTTTTTTGATTTGTTTGTTTTATTTTTGGCTAACACTTTTCATTTAAATACAGTACCTAAGGGTGTTCAGTTCTCATATCCATGGCAGTTATGTAATGTCTTAGTTGGTGGTCTTGGTTTATTCCTCTCTGAGCTCTGGTAGGAAGAGGGAGGTTGTCCATTACAACTTGGAGACAACTCTGGAAAGTCAGTATGTTGGATAACATGGACACCGAGTTACTAAACATATCACCTCCTAGACATACAGATTTAACAGCACTTCTCCACTTTGTTTGGAACAGTATTACATTGCAGTGATTCTGGCTGTAATACACAAGAAATTAATTTTATTCCCCATTGTATCATATCCTTCATTTCCCCCATGCAGAGAATGACTGGTGCATACACATTCTTCCAGGGCAAGGCTTTTCCTATTAATAGACAACTTGGCTTCACACGCCGAGATGAACGAACAAGGTTTTGAGTGCCTGCCTAATTTAAGCAGACCATATGTCATAAGCTATAGTATCCTGCTAGTAGAGAATAATAAACCCGCAAGATTGAGAGAAAAAATAGCTTCCTACCATTAGGTGACCTCTCAGACTCTAATTTTCAAAGGTGTTTATTTAAGTGTGCTCAGAACTATTTACTTATTCTGCACATCACATGAAGTTATGCAGATTTCTAATGTATTCTTAACGGGGGGTGCTGTCTCAGGAATAGAACTTCTGAGCTTTACAGCAACAGAAAAAAATAAAGTAATAATCCTGATTTTTTTTCCTTTTCTTTCTGGAGCTGCCTTCAGAGTGTGGCCAGCTTCACGTTTTTCTGCTTTGGCTTTCTGACTCATGAAAACTGGAATACAGTTGTTTACTATTTATTTGGTGTCCTGTGATTGTAGAATAGCGCCTAATTTCCTTTGCTAATGTAAAGTACACTAGTGGATGAATGTTATTTTTTAAAAGCAAATTGTATTAATTACTGTTGTTTAACTAGCCCATCTCTGCTGCATAGTTGAAAGAAATATTCTTTAAGTGGTTATATAATCAGTGTTCTTCACAAATATTTGACTCATTAAAGCTAGAAATCACATTTTCCTGGCAAGTTGTTCAGTGCTTGGTGCAAATGGAGCCAGAGAACTAGAAAATGCAAAAATCAGCATTTCCATTTACTTCCTCCCACTCATCCCATGCATTTCTACTGTATTTTTTCCTCTGTTTTCTCTTTTCCTAAATGCCTCTTGAAAAATAGCATTGCCAGATCATTTCAGTCAGATTAGGGAGTGAATAAGACCATGGTCAGCTGTCAGGCACACATGCTTGCACTTAGTTTTTTAGGATGGGCTATTCCATACTTCCCATAGAAGTCCAACTTCCATTCCCCCTATGATCCACATTGGCTGTCAGAGGTTTATGTTGGTATAGAAAAAAAAGCAAAAGAAGACATTTCTTGGGGAAGTGTGGCTGGAGAGCTGCCTGGCAGAAAGGACCTGGGGGTGTTGGTCGACAGGAGGCTGAACATGAGCCAGCAGTGTGCCCAGGTGGCCAAGAAGGCCAATGGCATCCTGGCTTGCATAAAAAATAGTGTGACCAGCAGAAGTAGGGAGGTGATTGTCCCCCTGTACTCAGCACTGGTGAGGCCGCACCTTGAGTATTGTGTCCAGTTCTGGGCACCTCAGCACAAGAGAGATATCGAGGTGCTGGAACGAGTACAGAGGAGGGCAACAAAGCTGGTGAGAGGCCTGNAACATAACTTACAATTTCATTGTTTTCTCCTTACACTACTTGTGACCAAAAGCAGCAGAACAAAATATTTAGTGTCTCAACTGTGAGAGAAAAATCTTTGGAGAAGAAAATCTTAGGAGATAAATATTTGTTGGGAATGTTGCCTGCAGTTCAGATACTCAAAAAGCAGAAATTAATAAAAAATACCAAATAAATGTCACACATGGGAAAAAAAAAAAAAATCTTTGCAATCAATTATTCACATAGTAAATACTACAGATACTCCTCACCTTTCTCTTCTTAATTTGTTACATAGACTCAAAGGTGATTTCTAGAGTTAAGGGAGAACAGCAGCTATGGCAGTAGGGCATAAGGCTGACTTAACAGCAAAAATTATGCTATACAAAGCTCTATGACATGGTGCACTGTCCTAGAGAAAACAATCCATGGCCCCAGTCCTAGAAACCCTTTGGTGCTTTATGCCTGAGGGAGATATCTATGAGGTCCAAACCCATATCTGCGTAGTATCTAAGAGGAAGAAAAAAATTGAAACATCCCCTTTGATTGTGAATTAGACAAGTCTGTCAGTCCGGCCATGTTTCAGGGTAATGCATTACCCTACTGCAAATGTTTCTGGCTTTTTGGCTATTAGACTATTTGGCACCCTAGCAAAAATGCAGACTCACCCAATATTCCAAGCAGAGGGAAGGACCCAAAGTATGATACTTTGTAGGCATATTAAACTGTAGCATGTACATATAGGTTCATCTACATCTGTGCCATGAATCCTGTATATTTGGATGACACTGTCCTTAGTTTCTGTAAAAAGGAAACTAACATTTTGGTATTTAAGTTTTAAAGTGTCAAGAAAGAGACATTTTGTTTTATGTTTTTTCTTTTACTTAGACTACTGGAGACGTAATTTAAGGAACCACGTTGGCACATGTCATTGACAACATTTTAGAAGTTTCCTTAGGGGTCCGGCAAACAAGGGTCTGGAGTTGCATTGATGAATTTGCTTCAGCTTACTCAATGCAAAAGAAAAACTGAAAAGCCAGGCTTTGACTAACTGTGTGTTCCCTTTGAAGAAAGAATTGTGACTGTTGGCAGAGGAAGGAAGGAGCTAGGACAAAACAAGGGAAGGAAGACAAGTTGGTTGTTTTGTTGTTTTTCTTTTCCCCAGTGTGCTCCTTAACTTTTGCTGCCAAGATTATAACTCTAATTTATAAGATAAACATAAATCTATTTATATGTTATTTAAATTTGATTTAAATTCCAGAAAAGTACGTGTCTTTGTGGTTGAAATCTTTGAGTAGCCAGAGAAGGGAAAATGAGGGAAATATGCATATGAGGCAAAGGTCATTTTGATGTCAACAGAAAATAGCCCCAGTCAAAAAGAATGTTTCTGTACACATTTAATGTTTTTTCAAGTCAGTACACATTTGTTTCCTTTTTAATGTTATCTCTTATTACAGAGATCTAAAAATACTTAGGTCTACAATTTAGGTGTTTTAATCTCAGTATTTAAACATATCAAAAGTGTATTGTTGAAAATAATACTTGAAGAAGGACTCTGCAGTCCTTCTTGAATAATTTTTTGGTTATAACTGGGTCCGAAACATGTAAAAATAAAATAATTACCCTGAGAATTTTTTTAATTGCCCTAATTATTTAATGTAACATCTCTCGTGATGATAATATAAAAGTTGATATCACAAACTAAGTTGTGAGGATATTTTCTATAGCAACGCTTACTATCAGAGCTATTATGAACAAATTTTGAATATATCAATATAATTTATAATGCTCAACAGAAAGATGTGCATATTTGTTTAATTAATAAAAAACAGTTGAGACAGAGACACCCCATTACAAAACTTAAGGCACTTAAGTAGAAGTTGTTTAAAAAAATGACTTATTTATGCAGCCATCCCAGAAGAAATAAAGGAGAAAATGGTTGCAAGCTTAAAAAAAGAAGAAATCTTTTGCATTGCTTTTTTGTTGTTACATTATAGATACAAATCTCATCACAAAGAAAGGCAATAATTGAGACTTTTACATAAATGGCTTCCAAAGCAATGGATCCTTCTATGCGATTTCAAGAATCTCTTTTAAACTGAGAGACAGAAAGAATCCGCTTCTGCAAATATGTTCTTAATACAGAAAAACATCTAGGAAAGTAACTTTTTGATAAGGGCACAGTGTGTGAACACAGTTTAAGAAATCTGTAGCAAATTTAACTAGAGGTAGAAGATCAACACTGAGGAGGCTATTTGACTCAGTTACTGTTGATATATTTTACATATATTGGAAGAATAATACCTTCTATGGATTATATTGAATTTGACCTTCCCTTTTTTTACTAAATATTTGCAATACTGATTCTAACCCAAGTTTTTTCTCTGCCAATAAGTAATGCAGGTGGAGTAACAGGCTCATGCCTAGCAATATAATGTGAAAAATTTGTGAAAACAGAAAGAGTGAACTTCAGAAAGTGAAGCAGTGTTTCTAAGAAAATAAAAATCAAGCAGCCAGACTATTCATTTAAACATTTTGGAGTTTTGTTAGATTATGTCCAAGAGAATCACATACTTAACAAGATTTTGGAGCAAGCTGTAGCTTCAATGTCTAGGCTGAAAACCATGTATGACCATGTATAAATGTAATTCGAAAACTTACTATGATGAGTATCATCATAAGTTTTAAGGTGTCCTGTTATTGTAACCAAAGTGCAAGTAGGGAAGAAAACTTGTCAATCATTGGAGTCTTCATTTCAGTTGCCAAACATCCTTAGCAACAACTTTGAATGGGGACTGAGGTTGCTCAGCCCTCCTCAGAAATTACCCCTTCACCAGAACTAAAGAAACAGAGCTGCAAACATCCAAACAGACTTTTCTTCAGTTTGACCAAACTTCCTAATGGCAATCATATTCATTTTAAAGGTCTGGAAATTACTATGATCACTAAGAAGTAAGTGACTGTGATTTTACCTAGGTCAAGTTTCTATGGGGTGAAGTAATTTGCCTAATCTCTCTTCCTAATGGATGATGAAAGTGAATGCATGTTTAGCGCAGTGTTTGCCTTTGTTCTTAATATGATTTTTACTTAGCTGGAAAAGATGTGATGCTGCTTCAGTAAGTGGTGCTAAATATGATTCTGAAGCAAGAATAAGCACTTATACTTCTGTGGTATTTCCTTCTAGATCCAAATGGAGGACAGTAACCTCACAAAGCAGAAAGGGACTAATATATCATTTGGTTTAATCGTTTGTCTGGAAAAAGGTCACCTAACTGCGAGATCTGAGATTTAACTATTGAGTATTTCATTTTTGGTGAGAAAGAAGCAGCCTTCCCCTTCCCCAGTAAATAAAGACCCTGAGCCATTCAGTTTCTCAAAATATTAAAGGGTGGCAAATTTGTAATGAAAATATTAAAAGCTTTCTCTGATACTTTTTGGGCAAGTATCTGGCATACCTTAAAAACTATGCCACCAAAGGAAATAGGAAAGGCAGCAATCCTTGAGAAACTTCCTCTGCCTTTTCAGCTGGTGGGACTTGGATGTCATAAAAAACAGAGAGTTGCTGGGGAAAGCACTGCAAGGTGGAGAAAAGAGGGCTAAGTTTTTAACATTTTCTTCGAAAAAAAGTTACAACTTTTTAATTATCATTTAGGATCCATTACATTTGAAATAATTCATTTTTAGACAAGAGTGTTTCCCAGCTTATCCACAACCATAAAGAAAATGGCCTACTTCTGAACATCTTCTTTGATTGGCGTTGCCAAATGGAAAAATTTTGCTATGACGTAGTCCGAGGACTTAGTATCTGATAGGGAAAGATTTTGGAGCAAACATTCAGGTTTTTATGGCTCTATCAGAGCTGATATTTGAATAAATATAAAAACCATAAGCCCTTAATTGGAAGAAACAACAGCCTGTATCAGAAATCAGAACTTGAAGTGCCTGTTATGTGTCTTTTTCTCTCCATCCCAAACCCAGATTTACATTTTACCATAAATCTATCTAGTGTCTGTAAATGCCTGAATGCTCTCTTCTTTTGTTCCTGAAAACATCTGGTGAAGGCTGAATTAAAGCTTTTCTTTCTAGTTACATGAAGTTTTGTAAGAAACCTTCCTCTGTCATTCACTGATGTAATGGGAAAAGACAGAAAATGCTCATGACATGTAAGCCATTGACAGTACTTTTTAAAATCTGTTCATGGGAGGAAAACTTAAGACATGAGCTTCACAGGATTTTATATTTGGGTTTTTTAAAGTATTTGTTATTTAATGAGTATATATTTAGCTCTAGTCAGGGACTATTTCATAGTGAAATTCCAGCTGAACTGCACCTCTTAATACCAACTGAGAACAAAGCTGTGGGTGGGCAAGTAAATGACTGTCTGAGGAACTGACTATCATCAAGAAAAAGAGAATTACAAGGAACATATAGAATCGCAGCAGTGTAACTAGCAGGGCCTGTCCTTCTGCACTCTCTTCTTACTTTAGAGGCAGTACAATAGCAGCATTTTAAGGGTATTTCCTGAAATGAATATCCATCTAGACACATTTAAACACCTCCATATATAGGGATTTAAAATATTTTGGAAAGAACTATTAGTCTAACTTTCATTTATTTTTTGGAAGCTATAGATGACTTCACCATTGTAATGTGCTGCCTCTTTATTGTTGACAACAAACTATAGGTATTAAAAAAGCATTGCTGTGTTTTCTGTAGGGGGCAGTCTGATCAAAGTTTTTATTTTGTTTTCTAGTAGAAAAAACAGGGAAAAACTGTTTTGCCAAACCAACATGTAGAACATTAATGATCGACATCCAAAATGTTTTCAGTGCTGGTTAAGTAGAATTATTTTAAAATTTGTTTAGTGGAGTATTCAGAATGAGTCATGTAGAAATGAATATTTATGTTCCCTCTGACCTCAAACATTCATGGCCTTGTAGAAGGTTATGTAAGGCGAGCATGGAAAGCTTCCACATAATTGACTTGATAATTTCTCTTGCTAGTCTGGCAAGCTGTGTATGTGACATACACTGCATGGGGTTTGGTGTCTTCAGAAGCAGATTAAAATTCATTTTAGAGCTATTTAGAGCTCATAAAATTCATTTTAGAGCTATTTAATTGTAAATGACAATAACTGAAAATATATAGAGAATGTTGAGGCAGGGAGACAAACTGCAAGGGTTAGCATTTTGCTGCTTCTGGAGTTATTTTTAAATCTGGCAATGATTCTGTCACCATTACACACTGTTTTTCCCAAAAAGATACTCTGTACACAGCCTAAAATTCCCACTCCAAAGACTGAGAATTTCAGAAAAATAAAATGCAAAAGCAGCTGTGTCTGGGGTTCTTGAAATCTTTCTTGGACCTCCTAAAATTACTTTTCCAGAGCTGCTGTCTTCTGTGTTTTCAAGACACATTTAAAGTCTTAAAAATACTTCTCATGCAGATACAAATACCCATATTAAAAAGCATGATTTAGATCAGCACTAATGAGTCAGTCATATATGCAGCAACATGATGAAGCAAATGACAGGAAAAACTGAAATGGTAGATTAAGGATTTCCTTAAAGCCTGAATAAGAGAAACTCAGATAATACTGAATCTTATGTTTCATACAGGTAGTTATTTTGCCACTTGAGAATATGGACTAGCACGCAGAACCTAGAATGATGAAATTCCAGTACCCAGGAACCATAGAAATCTCTGGAATTGAGTGCAGTACTTAGCAGCAAAATTAAAAAGTTCAGGGCTTAAAACTTTCTAGCCAACAATGTCTTTCAAAGGACAGACTGAAACAGAACTGTCCTGCTGCAGAATGAATACATGACTTTGTCTAGAGTAAGAATAATAGAAATACCACTGGGAAGAACACTTTGGAATCAGCAGAATATTATGGACAATAAAACTAAAATGTTATTGGTTGTGAAAAATTAGATTGGAGGTGAAAAGTATAGAAAGCCTCAATTTACCTGTGTTAGCTTGGAGGCAAAACATTTATTTATTGGGTTCCATTAGGAATTTTTTGTTGCTCTGTTAACCTGAGGCCAACCCCATAGTCAAATTTGTTCCTTTTAACTTTTAAATCAACTTTTAAAGGTCAGTAGTACTGAGTTAAATAAGAGTCATTGCTAATAGGGCTGCACCCATTTATGCCAGCACAGAATTTAGCCCACTGCTGGAATGAACAATTAGGTCATGACTTTCTCTATTATTCAGAAAACAGAGAATATGCTGTTGGAACAACCCCAGGATATATCATTTATTTACTTGGGTTTTTTTCTTAAAAAAACAATAAATTGAAATGTTGGGATTTTAGTGGGATACTCATAAGTATAGGTGTGTTTTGGTCACCGTCACTTAGCAGTCAGAAGGGATAACTCTACTCAGTAGCCAGTTGGGACTGAAGGTAATTTTCTGACTTCTGAGAGTGGCAGCTGCAGACCAGGGTGTAACTGTGTCACTGCTCTTGTCTTCTGCCTACTGATGCAGGCACTAGAGCAGCAGCATCTCAGGGCTCTGTTGGGCCTCAGGTGGGCATGAAACCTTCCTACCTTCTTCCTAGGACATAGAATCATAGAATCCCAGAATCCTAGAATGGTTAGAGTTGGAAAGGACCTTAAAGATCATCTAGTTCTAACTCCCCTGCCATGGGCAGGGACATCTCCCACTAGAGCACATTGCTCAAAGCCCGATCCAGCCTGGCCTTAAACACTTCACATAACCTGGGATCTTCTATTCCCTGAACAACTGCACCTTGCCTCCTCCAAGAAAAGATGCTGATACAGTTCAAGCTTCTTACATGCTGAATTCAAGATTTGGGCCACCAGTTAGACCTACCAAAGTTTGTTATGTTTATTTGTTTATTTATATTTTCTTGATAAAAGTCCCATTACAGTTGTGAAATGGAGCCCAGGAGGGGGAGGTAGAAATAAAGAAAGAACCAAATCCTCTCTCTACAGAGAGACTGCGGCTAAGTTTCCAGTTGGCTACCTACAAACAAAAAGTTCCAAATGATTGGTTTCAGGCACAGTATTGTTATGTCTGCAGAAAATAATGAACTGCAAGCCTTAAAACCATGTAAGTTACTTCATAGCTACTAAAAATACTTCCATTTTCTTACACATGCATAAGGCCTATGGCTCTCTGCTGTCCAAGTATATTGGTTCTCTCATTTGTATTCTTGTTCTGCCCTGTATCTTCATTGATGTCTAGCTATTAATCTCTATCACTGTAAGAATTGCAAAATATCGTGTAATTAATTTACACAAGTGAGATAGTTCTCCCAGCTCATAAAAACTGTTAGCTATAATGGCCACATTAATTACTTACAAGAGTGAGATCAACTTGAGGCTTCATTTGGAATTAACTTTTCCAAGAAGAATGTTGTCAAGTGCTGACCTCCCAAAGTCCTTGTTTTTTCACCTTGTTTTCCCCCTGCCTTCAGCATCAACTAATCCTATGTGTCTTCACAGATCCAGAATATACAATGGTAGTGCTCCTATAGGATGCTCTTCTGTACTGCAGTTCTCTGGGGTTTTCACGTAGGTATTACTGACTCCTTTTTTAGAATTCCTTTTAGAGAAGTCCTACACATTAGTAGACATGAGATTTTTATAAAAGCTTACTGAATTCAGGAAAATATACTAATCTTCAAAATTGGGTCATTTCACTGAAATATCCTTGTTAGAGAATTATCAGATCCATCCTCCAGGAAAATTGTCAAATCTCAATAACAGCACTTAGTCACTCTTTCACAGCATGACTCTCACCCTTAATCATCATCAGTAAAGCTAGTGCTTGCCTGTTTGATCGTTCTAGAGAAGTTATTAAACCATGTTACTTCAGCTGCACAATCTTAATGGGGAAACTGCAAAATGGAAAACTAAACTAAATTTCTAAATTAAATGTTTTAATGTAATGGAAAGAAGCTTCTAAATCAAAAAGAATGGCCCAAAATTCAAACCAGAAGGTATAGTCTGGTTCCTGCCTATCTTCAACATGGAAAAAATAATAAATATAAAAGGCCAAAGATCTACTTGAAAACAGAATGATTAACATCAATATTGTCAAATGCTGAGAAATACAATTTTACCAATTAGTGCTCTTATCTTCCATACTCTAATTCGGAGCTGGCATGATTAGTTGATGGATGAGAATGGATAGCAGAGAAAGGCAAGTCAAGAGCTGTCACACTGGGATTGCTTGCTGTCAGACAGTACCAGGCAAGGTGATGGCGGCTCAGCCACCACTGCTCCCCACGCAAGCTGGCTGCATCTGTGAGGATGGGGGAGCGTGCTGGTGCCCTGAAGCAAAATTCTACCCAGCTGATGAAAACATGCATGGGTGGCTCGTGCTTTCTGTAAGACATTTTCATATTGTTAGTTTTAATGAGGCAGCGCCCAATACCCCACGCATGTCTTCACACAGCCCTGCCCTTTATGCCTCCTTGCAGTACATTGTTGCAGGTCCTCAACCCTGCAGACTCTTTAATACTTCACTTCCCCATCCCTAACCTTGAGCAGATCCAGGACTTCAGTATGGCTCTCACACAAGCAGATGGTCTAAGAAAAAGACAGTGAAAAAAAAAATCCATTTTTTCCCCCTAGAATAATCAAGAAAGAAAACAAAAATGGGAAAAAAAAGACTAAATGTGGCTGAGCACTAGCATTGAATGGAAGCAGCATCTAACCAAAATGTCTCTATAGCAGGAAAGAAAGGTAAAACTGGCTGAAGTTATGTGCAAAGCAGTTTGTGAAGGCATTTAAAACAACTAAATAGTTTGTAACCTCAACACTGTCACACAAAGGTCATTGTGAAGCAGCCAGCAATAAAATAAACCTACCAAATCAAACCAAAATAAGGACAAAGTAATCACACTGTGCAGTGAATCCCTAAATAATAAAGGAGGTACCACAGGAAACAAGACTGAATTTGCAAGCCATGTGGCTGTCAATTAGACGATATATTAATATGCTATCAGCAAATATGTTGTTAGACACAAATTCATTATCTATTAAAGGATACTGGATAAAAACATACTACAGTCTTGCTATTTGTGTTATTAAAGGCATGCTTAATCTCTAATTTATATGAGGTTTGGTGTTTGTGCGCTTACAATAAATAAGGAAGGAAAAGAATTATGGGAGTGTTGTAAAAGTATTTCAATTAACTTTTTATCGTTATATCTTAAAACATGTTTTGTAAGTCCTGTCCTTTATCCAGAATTAGACATGCACAATAATTACCTTATCATTTATGGTATACTCTTGTTTTTAAAAAATACATGATGGTTGTTTAAATGGACTTCAGGAGTGATTAATAGAAGTACTTTTTATTAAATGGAACTGTGATTTGCTATGTGTATTTCTAAAGGATGCAGTTCCTAAGACTCTATTTAAGTAACTGGAAGTTGATTGCACATGTAAATGGATGGAGATTATACTCTGTCATGAATTTGTACAGTTTTTAAAGATGCCAGTGAAATACTCTGAATGTTGATCAGGCAGAAGCTGAATGGATTTCAATAGATAAATCTTTGTCTTTAAGACAGATAAAAATAAGATAAAGTTAAAATGAGCTGGGGAGACATTTTTTACGTGACCATGCACCCCTGCCTTCTCTCCAGCTCTGTTTTTAAGTTTAAATTTTTTCTGGTTTTCATCTAGTTATATTGGTAGTAGAAGGCAAAGATATTCTCTGAAAGAGAAACCAGTATATAACAGTTTTCTCCTCCTTCCTTTCCTCTCTGCAGGTGAGTGCCTTAAATGGTAAACCCTAGAGTCATGTTCCTTTTTGCCTGCTCCCATCTGTCTGAGTTTCCTTCCTGCAAGCCCCACTCAGTTCTTAAAGAAATAAAAAAAATCATAAGCACCAACTCTGAGGACAGGGCTTCATAGTTTGAAAAGACAGTTCCATCCTCACAGCTTTAACTAAAGCCATAATTGTAAACTCATCTTCCAAAGAGTTAAAGAGAAAATGTTTTGTTTTTTTTTCTCTTGCACAGATTTTCCTACATATGAAGACAATTTTTCCTCTCATTAGGTGTTTAAAACCAGAAAGACAAGGAAAAAAAAGCCCAACTACTATTTTCTGTGCTAGCATTTGCATTCCATTTACAATATTTGCATTGGGCATGTTTAGACGTGTTTTTTTTTTTTTTTTTAAGTTTCCCCAGTTCATCTAGAGCAACAACATTCAGATGTTGCATCAGTTCAACACTAGGTGAAAAAACAAACTGAAATCTGAACAGGCCTTTTTATCACTTGATTAGATACCTCTATTTGGGGTAGTCGATCTAATTGATAACAAAAGTATTTAACTCTTTTCCACCTTGTTTCCCATGTGTTGCTAAAGAAATTTCTAGGGGCAGTAGCTGAAGATGATTCAGTTTTGAATGCATGAGTGCAACTTTAATAATACAGTAATGGTAATAAATAATTAATTTTTAAGAATAGCTGTTATAAATTTAAAGCTTAATCCTTTATAGTTTTAATATGTTTAATAAAATAGTTTAATTCATTTCAAAGGATCTAATGCATTAGTATTTGCTTCCACATATACTTTTGGAATTAAATATTACAACAGAATTAATATTAAATTGGATTTTATATATTATTCAACATGAGTCTTTGTCTGTATCCCTTATGACTCGATAGCAAGAAAACCATAGCTGGATGCTGTTTCTCTTTACAGGGTTACAGCATAAATGAGGACCTGGTCTCAGTGATTAAAGGGATTCTAAAAGTCACAACAGACACTGCAATCAGGCATGAGATTAATTAGTATATCAACTACACACTGGCTCCATAGGTAAGCAGAAGTCAGCCTCCAGCAGCAAAACAAAAGTACACTGCCTCTGGCAACTACATCAGGATTACTCCAACACCAGTTGTTTGGGAGCAAATCCAAGTGCTGCCGAGAGGTGCCAAAGAAGACTGGGATCCACAAGCTTGGCCTCCTGTTAGTATGAATGCAGTAAGACAGAAGATGGCATGCACTGACAGAGCACACTCCTCCCATTTCACCGGCAGAGAACACAGAGCCTGTGGGAGAAGCTGTCCGCTTCTACTTGCAGTGAGTGCAGTGAAAGCAGCTGCTTTTAGTAGCCAAACTAAATGTAGAATGGCACTGTGCCACATACGTCTCCTAAATGATTTGCTTAGGCAGGGACAGAAAAGGAATCCAGTCAGATGGTCTCCAAAGCCACTGCCTTAACCACAGTTCTTAACCATTGCCCAGTTCCCCCTCCTCCTGCTGCCTCTCTCCCTCCATTGCTGTGCTGTTGGAGGCGATTCACTTAAGAGTCAGTGAAAATGGACTTTGTTAAAAAACCTTCCTGTGTAATTCCTTCTGTTTTCCTTACTTTTGGGTCACTGGAGCAGTGTGCTCAAAATTCAACTTTTATAAATTCATCAACTTCAATCATTCTGTATAAAACCCAGCAGCAGTTCTACCAGCTCTTTTATGTTGAAGTGTTTGAAATAGAACAGATACTATATGTAACCTGCAATTGCAGACATTTGGGTAACAACCCCAGAAACCAACTGAAAAAATATCACACTTGGCAATTTCTTTTGATATGAAAAGATGGTTCTGCCATCTTACTTCAGTGAGGTTATATACACATCTATATATATATAGGAGTTATGGAGGTAACAGTCACATTGTAAGCATTGTAATTCAAAAATATAGTATCACTATCACTTTTTGAACAAAATATACAATTATTTTCACATTTCACAGCTAGAACAGTGCCTGCCGGAAGATGCACTTTGACTTTTTTTTTTTTTCCTCTTGGAAACTTTTGGCAGCCAGAGCATATGAGAGTATCTGGTCTGGGATACTGAAGCAGTTCTCCTTTCACCTTCTCTCCCTCACCTCCCCTAAGTACTCGGAGCACAGAAGTCTCGTATTCAGCCTAGGTTTTATGTTAATTAAATTTCAAACAACTAGACAAATGCAGTATTTCAATTCCACAATTAAAAAGAAGAACATGATTGTCATAAACTGACAACCAGCAACTAAGTATCTTGGTTCCTAGAGGAAAAAAATCACTTAAATACATTGTACTTGACCAACATTTCTCTTTCTCTACACTTTAATGTGTTGGTCATAAAACATCAACCAGAGAGGATACAGGCACTACAGATGATTGCCTGTATAGACAGAAACAGGCAAGATCCTGAACATTATATTTATTGGCCTGGCTGTTTATCCTTAAGGCTAATGTCCTATACATTAACCTAGCCACTTCCTTGGTTTATTTTAAAAGGAAAAATAAAACACACACACCTAGTAATGCTAAAATTTAAATGATTCCAGGTGTGCTGTTCAGTGATCATTCAGTTAGGCGCTTATTAAGGCTTTTGTAAGAGATGTAATTTACTCTGTTCTGTGAGGCATGGGTGACTTGCCTGAGCTGTCTGCATCAGGAGTGCAGCTCTGAGTGCACCATCCCAAATGTCCTCTGAAATGGAAGAGGCCCGTACAACTGGCAGTTGAATAACTGCCTTCACATGGTACAATACGTGTTGGGACTGCTGCATCTCTTTTTGTAAGGTGCTGTCAGGAGTGGCTGTGGCTGTGGCTCTGCAAGGGAAGGCAAGCCGGGGGACTGGAGAGGGGACCAGAGTCAACAAAGGCAACAGCAAGGGAGATGGACCCAGGTTACATTGAGGGGCATCACTGCAATGCCCAGGAGGACAGGGACATGGATGTGAATGTGTTGAAGAGAGGGAAAAGGATGTATTAGTAAACACTAAAAGGAACATCAGGCAAAGCAGTGCAAGACAGACCTCTCTCTTTTCCCCAAAGCTCCTCAGTAAATTGCTCAGCTGTGTAATGGTGGTTTAGCAGTGACAAGGTGGTTGAGGACTAGGGGGCAAGAGACAGGCTGTATAGCCTGCCTTCACTAGGAGGGTGGTGGCAGTAGAAATCTGGTCTTGATTTGGGCTGTTGAGATATTTGCAGTAGAAAAGCAGGCACTTTGCAGTTGAACACATGGAAGAAAAACATGGGAATTAAGGGAAAGAAATGGGATTAACATATTTGAAATGGGTGGGAATTGCAGCACATACTGATGGATCTTTTAATGGATAATCCATTAAAATGTTTTATGCATATTTGGACTAGACATTTAGAAGTTATTTAACACCCCACTAAAGTATTTGCATACAAAGAAACTCATACTATTTATGTGGGTAGTACTCTGGCAGATGATCGTACTTCCAGCCTTGCTGCCAGTGTTATTTGCTTGGAGACAGCTTCTGCTAGGTTGCACTAAGCATCAATTGTATAACCATCATCATGTAAGAAAGCTGTACCTGAATGCTGGAGAAAGAAAGAGAGTGAAACATGAAAAATATCACAGGAAAGAGCAAGCATTTTAGAGAAGGTAAAATTATGGGGTTCACAAAAGCATTAACAATAGTCATATTTTATTTTCTTTGCATAAATGACTTTTAGACTAAGGCACTTCTATCACTTTCCCCAGAACTGTATTAATTTTCCAGTTCTTCCACCAGCTTCCAATGTACTTTTGCAAGCCACTTAATATTTGAGAATATATAAAATATACATTATTAGATTTTAGAAATAAAAATATGATCACCAGAGTCCTCTCCTCCCAAATCCAAACCCCATGACCTTCCTGAGAGTAAATATCTTTTTGAGATTTTGGTGTTCTGAATAGCACCGAGCCCAACCTAAAATCCACCCCAGCACTACTGCACATGTATGGGGCCATCTCTACCGCAAAACTTGTGGCAATGCAAGATCAGTGCTTATAACACACTGCTACTTTTGCTGTAGTGGTTAGACCCTCCTCACATCCATCCTCTAAAACAAAAACGGTGAAAGCAAGATGCATTTTCTTAGGTGTGGCTAAGCCATGTTCCATAAACAGAGATAATTTTTGCCTCTGCTTTTCCTTTATTCCTAAGAAAAATGCTGCCCGGTTATATTTAGCATTCTGAGCCAGTCACAAGAAGGGGCACTCTGTGGGGCTTGTTTCTTCAAGCAATCTGCTGATCACACCATCTTGGGAAAGTCATTCCCTACACACAGCCATTAATCCACTGTGTAGCACATTCTTTGGGTTTGCTTCTTTTTTAGAGGTCAGTAAAAATTCTTGTCTTTGTTCACCAACAGAAAAACCTTACATAGCAAGACACCCAGGCTCAGACAAGACAGCCATGCCTGGCATGTCTTTTGTTCCCATCTCAAGTCTTCCCAGGAGCTGCCCATTTGTGAGGTACAGGTAGCTCTTTGGTCAAAGAAGATCAAAGGTTTGGCACAAGCTTTGTCCCTTTTTAGCTTCTCTCTAGCACAACTGGTCAACCATATAGGAAACAGATACATTGTCTCTCCCAGAAACAGTGATGCATCAGGACTTGGGGAGCTGCAGAAGAATGCCACCAGTTGCTCCTTCCAGAGTGAGGTGGCTCACAGGGTGGCCATAGTAGCAGTTACAAGCAAATTTTACTCATGAACATTTAATGCCATTATTTAGATGTAGAAGTTATGCCAAAAAAGGGCCTGGGGTTATGGCCATACGTTGAGGTTCCTCAGACTTGCAACTCCATAGCAGGAGGATTCCTTACTGTTTCTATCAACATATTCCTCTCAGGGGATGGGCTATCATTGCTACAGTTTAAGGGATTCACCTGTAAAACCATAACAAAGCCTGTTGAGAAATTAGAGAACTTCAAGAACAAAAAAAGGGCAGCTGTTTTCTTTGTGGATCAAGATAAGAATCATATTTTTACTTTGGGGAAATGAGTTTAATTTCTGAATGCCAAAGAGCAGTATGACTATCTTCTGATAGTAGACATGCTGATTATTACAGGTATCTCAGTAATCAGTATAGGGCCACCTTAATTTTCTCCCCTGAACCAAAAAGAACTATATTATTTGTAGTTGAGATGGAATTTACTGAAATGGAGCTCAATAACTACTAAACAAATAGGCCAAAAATGAATGAATCTAGGGGAACGAGTTGAAATAGTGAGATACATCATGAAATGTGATTAATGACACCAAGGGAAATATAAAATAACATGTTTCCCTGGAAATGGGCTGTAAGTGCACAATGTCTGCACAATATTGTGCATCTGCAGTTCTCTGTCCTGCCACCTAATATCCAAATTGTCTGCCAGTATAAACACAGCTGCTAAATGTCTTCTACAACTGCAAAAATAATGAATCTCCACTTTCTTCCCAGCTATTGAAGTATATTTTTACAGAGACAAATGCAATGTTTACCCTTGTTCAACAATGTCAATGTCAATGCCCAACATGTATGTCTTATTAACACAGGTTCAGATTCAAATATCATAGATCAAAGAGATGGGATGGTTGTTGTACAGTATCCTTAGACGAGCTGAGATTTACAGTTTTTGGCTTGAAAAATTTCTCATCTGGTTTCTGCATAGACATTTGCCTACCCATCAGTATAGAATCACCCTTTTGGTTGTTTTGGACCATCACTACAATTTTATGGAATCCAAGAGTATTGTGAGGGAAGGATAAGAGATCTCCTTTATGTAAACTCTGCTTTCCACATTGTGGACTGGCCTGCAGACTCTGCTGGATAAGCACTGTGATCGGTTTCTCCCCAGCCTGGAGACAGGGGAGGCGTGGGAGACTCCAAGTAACAATTTTCACGTTATAATACTAGCCTGGACTGTAAGAAGTAATTTAAGATAATTTACTATGTTGCATTTACCGAAACAAGTTCTTTTCAGAAAATATAACTAAGGAAAACGGAAAATAATAGTCAGGATTTTCAAACACTGTACTCTCTTGGTCTTTGCCTAGATTGAAGACAGCACAAATGCGAGAAAAAAACCAACACAACAACTGAAAGAGAAAAGAGAGAAGTAAGGTCCCATAACCTTAGGAAGGCTACCAATCTATTTATATACTTCCTGGAATGCTTAGAACATTTAGCCTAACTAGCCACAAGAAACCACTTTTGTTTTGCAAAAGATTTCACACATGAACTGAAGCCAGATTTTTTTTTCATGCCACTGTGGGAAGAAAAAATATTATTGCACAATTTTGTGAACTACAGACAGCAGTCTGTGGACCCGCCTGGTACAAAATTCTGAATTTAAGAAAAATCTGACACTCCTTCTGGCCTGCTTCAAACTAAAGTCTTGAAATTCACCTCTTTTATTATATGGAGAGAAAACTGGCACATAATAATGATTAGGCAAGTATATAAAGTACAATTACTATCCTTGATTAGCTAAAAACTATGCACACACTCTCATTTTTGGTCATACTGTCTCTCACAGCCTGTACTGCACTTTTATCTTAACCATCTGTTAAAATTTATCACCTGGCATCCTATGGGGCAAGGAATGTGGTTTTCTCTAGACTTATATGTGAACTAGCTTCAGACCACTTTTTCACTTGATGCAACAGAAATACCAAAGACTTATAATAAACATAAAGGGTTTGTGTTTTTTTTCCTGTCAGAAAGCAAGATAGTTCATAAATTTAAATAAAATTATAGAAAAATTTAAATCTTACATAAAAAATAATAATTAAAGGCAGATTAGGAAGATTCAATTTGTCAGACCATTATGATAAGGAATAAGATACAAATTAAGTCCTTTGCTGGAAATTCCAGTTATTTTTTCTCTATTTAAATTGTTTTTCCAGATAAATAACTGCAGATATTCCTAATCTATTACCCTAACAGGTAGAATATAGCTTTTGGGTATCACTTTGCTAATCATTCATGACCTGCAGCTGTGCTTGATACACAAGTTCAAAGTCACAAAGCACTTCAGGCTGCCATGTAAGGGAGAGGTAAATAGAGAGACAGTCCAGCTACCAAGACAGTTGGTAAATACATCCGCGCCTTCGTATCTGAATCTTGAAGTACTCACTTTGAGCATTATAGCTAGAAGAAAACAAACTGAATTGGAACCCAGACTTTTTTGCTGCTAGATTGAAATGCACAGTTGGATGTAGGAACCTAGTTCTCTGAGTTAGTTGGGTACGAGTTTGAACTCCAAGTCTTTGTATTTCTGTTCAATAGCTTCATATTTTTAAGTAAGGGCTAGAGCTGAAAGAAACAGTGGCTCCTGCTGAGAAGCTGCATTTGCATCCTGTTCTTGTCCTCTGGGCTGGCCCTGAGGAGCAAACCTCAGCAAACACACAGCAGTGCTCTCCCAAAGAGTATGGCTTTGGATGCTGCCTCACTGGAGTGGAATAAGGTTGTGGTGCTAGGCAGAGCTGTTGATTGTGCTATGCCTTTAAAGTCCGTGGATTTATTCTACTATTCTACCGTACAGTTATTCTGGCATAAATCACAATGGGAATTGGGTTATAGTATCAATATGGACAGGGGAAGGCACAAAAATTCAAGGAGAATAGACATTCTGAAAGACAGTGTCTGATAGTAAACTCCAAAAGCAGGTGGGAGAGAGAGCAGGGGATGACCAATGGGAGAATTCTGCCCTACTGATCTTGTCTGGAAAAACAACAACTGAGAAGTGTTCAAGTACCAATACAGAAACAGAATTGAGCTCTCTTGGTTTTCACATGAAAGGCTTCAAATCACATCATGAAAGAACTGGGGAGGATCATCAGCCTTTATTCACTGTATATTTCCCTTATTTGCTATACATTTCCTTTATTCACTCTGCTTTAAAAAAAATAATCAAAAACACGTGTCCCACAATCATAAATCTACTAAAACACATAGCCTCTCACAAAAATAGACAAATATGACTGTAAACTGTTCAGGTAACAAAGAAGATTTGGATAAGGACTCCAGTGACTGGGAAGGCACAATTTACTATGAAAAGCCCTTGGATGATGCTGAGGAAAAGCCTGCCAATACACACTGGAAAAAATTAAGTGGCCTGATCATTACAAGAGATTAGTGCATGCAATTCCCAGACCCTTCAGTATGAGTTGCTCATGGGTACTGTCCTGTCATGGCTGGACTTGAGGGATTTTAAAGAACAGCATACAGAAAAGCAAACTTTGCGCTAATTCTATTTCCCCAGTAAGATTACAAGGAGAAAAAAGGAAAGGAGGAAGGAAGGAAGGAAGGAAGGAAGAAAGAAAGAAAAGGTTTTTAACACAACTGTCATCTTCCTGCTGTAACAACCTCTTGCATGTGTCCAACAGAACAAATCCAACCTGCCCTTACTGCTGGCTTCAAATATTTGCTGAGTTTTTACAGTGCTGAAATTATTCCTGTACTGAATACTGGAATTACAGTGAGACACCACCCTGTCTCTGGTTATGGATGGCATGACAAAGCCTTGGAGAGCTTTCTGGGTGCTTCCCATGGTGGAGGCACGGGTGGAAGGGGGTTCAGGTTGTCCTCTGCTTCCCTACACCTTGCCACGGATTTGCCTGCCTGCTGAGGGGTGTGACAAACCCCTCCAAACCCAGGGGCTGACGTCCTCGGCAGCCAGTATGTGCTGGGGATGTGTGTGCAGCTCCTTCCTCTCCAGTCATCCTGTCATCTTTTTCATATAGCCTTACAACACTTTAAAGAATGAAATTGTGGGTAGGATACCTTTCATAATAATAAATAGGAATAGCAGTGCTTTTGTGAATTTAGGTCAATGCATCACCCTTAGAGCGTATTATAAATTCATCAGAATCACAGCCTGAAGAAAATTTTATTCCCTGGCATCAGCTGCTTTTAGCCATGCCACAGATCTTTAGCAGAATTTAAACTCCAGATTAAGTATTGATTGAGTTTAAATAAATTATAATATGTTATAGCCAGAAAGCTGGGCTGTGACTGGTATAGATGATTTCTCTTTTTACTTCCCTTCCCACCTCAAGTATTAACAAATTTATTCACTGCATTATAGCTGCAACGAACTACCAATTAAAAAGGGTGTAATACTGAGGTAGGTACTAATTTAAGCAGCACCTTCACATACTTCACATGGGAATGAATAGAAATCATAAACTAGGTACAGAATAAATATATCAACTGAAAGGATAATATGAATCCCTAAAGAAATCCCTAAAGAATTAGATACGGGGGGAAATTAAATGCAGAGCTGCAGCTTATATTAACATTTGATTACATTTCAGACGCTTTGTTCCTTTTTTTAAAGTTCAAAAACCCTCTGTAATGGTGGCTACCAACAAGCTGTAAGACAATGATACACTCTTCTGTCGTGTTCAGTAGCTTCAGCTGCTTGTGTATCCAGCACATTATTTCTGGACAACTAAGAGAAGAGCATATCATTCTAAACTGTATTTAATAGGAATGAAAACTTGCATGAGCAGTATTCAAAATGTAATTATGATACAGTTACCAAAGCCAACTGACAAACAAAACAGGCCTAAACTTTATGGAAAAGAAAACAACTATCTGCTGTACTGCTAAAAGAGGACAAGAGGACACATAAGGACATATAGTTTTGTGTTTGACCTATTTTGGTTGATTTAATTTTCAGATTTTGTAAGCCAAGCTCCAGTGAGTTCCTGAGGAAAAAATTCTAACTGGCATTTTACTGTGAGTCAAACCTCACACAAAAAGTGCTTTGTGCATCGAGATAACATTAGGAGCTGTCTGGCTGCACGTACCAAAGGACCAGTTTGAACAAAGAAAAACAGAGCTGTAATGGACTTCTAATAGTAATAATACTTTGCACTTCTCTAGTGTGTTTCACTTTGAGGTCTCTAAGTGTTTTGCAGTGCATGACAATTAAGTCTATCACTTGGAAGCTTCAACAGAAAAAATTATCACAATTTACTGACAAAGAAACTGAGGAACAGAGAAGTTGAACGACCTTCATGAGATCTTACAGATAACAAGATGCTTGGTCAGAAATTGCAGGCAGTTTGTTAGACCTCTACTTCAGTAAAGGCACTAACTCCCATTTCCAAACAGCCTATCTGCCAGCCAAGTTATATGTTTGACGAATATTTCCGCAGCTTCATGAACAATAACATACATCTTTTCATTTAAAGGTAGCTTATTTCCTGTTGCTTTTCTTACCAAGCTGATGACAGGAACGTTCATTCTTTTAATGAAAGTGTAGACAGTTTGGGGTACAACAGCAACTCAGTTAAAGTCCACTTAGACTTGGAAAGAGTGACTGAAATTGCATATACACATATATTGCGATAAAATTGAGTTCAGTTGTGATGGTTAGCAATTGCCCATTGTAAGAGACAACCATAGAACATTACCAGCAATATTGTCATCAGACTGTACACCCAGGAGGATCCTGATAATTTTTTCCCTACTAAGTCATTCACTGTGAATAGAAGTAGCAAGCTTTGAATCTGATTGTTTTTTCTAGCTACCCCTAAACAGCTGTGATATTTACTGCTTTTTTTCATTCTCTGCTAAGAAAGATGTGATTGCCTTTTTTCTGAAAAATATAATAAATGAATGATTTTTGCAAATGTCTTTTTTTCTGGTTAGACCCCACACTGCAGTAAGAATAACCCAGCCCTCCCTTGAGGCATTAATAAAATCAAGAGGCAGTGCAGTTATATTTTACAGTGCTGTACATTTTCACCTGCCTACACCCAGCTTAACTACCACTGAAATCTTCTTGGGATTTAACCCCAGGGAAGCCACGCTTCTATCTGGCCAAGAAGGGTTTCTAGCAGTACCGGTATATGCAAGTATATTGCTGCAAGGGTGTATCCAAAGGCCTTCAGAGATTAGCATAGAAATGCCATGAACCTGAGCACTTTGCCTAAACCCCATCTGTGAACAGGGCTGTATATCCACTCACCGTATATGGCAGCCCTATGTGAAACCGAGGAGCGATGACAGAGGGGTGAGGGATGGAGTTCAAGGATCAGCCAGTAACAAGAGAGAATTACAATTTTACCTGTTACACTAAGAAGAGGTATGGTGGTGTAATGTCGGTAAGGTCACTTTAACATTATTCCATAACCACTGCTTTAGCATGGCTATCCTGGAATATGTGAGGGACGTTCTTATGGTCTGGATATAACCAGTTATTTTGGGGCAATGAAAGAGACTCAAATTTGGTAATCCACACTAAAAAAACACCCTCTTTTACACCTCATGCTACTATATGGTAGATACTTTGGTCAGAGGATGAGGGTCAAGAGTTTTCTGCATACACATTCCATACCTGTATCAGGATGTATGTGAAAGCACTCAGGAAGGGGGGGCAAAAGGTGTTGCTTATAGCAGTTGCAGTGCTAACTGATTAGGGTCACTTTGAGTGGGGTAAAGGTGACTAAGACTTTCCTAGTTGTAGAGTGTGAGTTGCTAAAGTGATTTCTAAAATTGGTGCTCTATTACTAAGAAAACTCTTCATTTTGAAATGAAGATTTGACAGTGCAGCATCTCACCTTCCAAATCTTTGCACAGAGGACTGACGTAAAGTGTGAAGCCAATCCATACAGTGGTCACTGTATCATATTTATTTGACACATTAGAAGTTATTGTTCTCCATGCATTTATGATTCTGGTTTGGTAGCTTATTTATATTTATGTCCTGTTGTTTTCTCTTTTCTTGAAAACCAATTAAAATTTAGATTTACAAAATAACAGAGACTATGCCAAGTCCTATGTGATGGTGGCTAGCTACATCTGAAAGTTCTTTAGCCTGAAAGCCTGGCAAGAATCTGAAGGAAAGTGTTAAAGCAACCTGACAGAAATCCCCTGCAGTGCTTAGGAAAAAACCCAGCCCTCCCTCCTCCAGCTAAACCCTGAAACAAGGTCAATGCACTAAAAGGCTCTGGAAGTAATTTTTTATAAATAAATATCCTGGGGAATTAGTGCAGCAAGTGCAACAGTCACATCTCTAAAATAAAGGTAGTTATGAGTATGTAAGCATTTCCTTTACATGTTAGGGATAACACACATCAGTCAATGCAAGATTAAATGCAGTTTTGACTACGTTGCAGAAGAAAGCAATATTTTTCTCAGGAATAAAACTTTGATCATAAGCTTCAAGCAGTAAGTTATTTAAGTGGTTGCCTAATGTTAAGCTTGCAAACAGCCCTATGTCTCTCAGTATGCTCAAGTCACAGCCCCTTGAAAAGGCAGTTGTGGTAAAAAATCATGTATTGCAAATATAGCAGTAAATACTGGTGTCTACCAAATACAAGCTAGTGCCAAAATATCAAAACTTTGGAGGTTACTCTACTGACCAGATTCAGACTCCCCGACATTCTTCTCTGGCTGGCTTCTGCCTGTCATGGAATGTATAGTTTTTACCCATCTAATCAGCTCAGACACTGCATTACTGCACAGCAGTGATTAGTTTTCCTTTAAAAGGGATCAAAAGTTCTAATCTCCTATCACTGCAATCAACGGCAACCTGGTCAACAGGGCATTACACACCTGACCAAAGCAACTGAAGACAGACATTTTCAGGTGAAAAAAATTTATGTTCTTTTGGAAAAGATGTAATAATTCAGGGAATCGACATATTATTTTGTGACATCAATGAGAGGCCTAGAGTTTAGATCAGATTTTTTTGAATATAATTTCAACTCTTCCTCCTTCTACTTTAATTTCATCCAGATGAACTTTTTAATTTACTGAAAGAAGGAGACTGTGGAAGAAAGGGGATCATTAAGTTACAAAGCCACTTATCTTCACTGCATCTGTGATGTTGCTCCCTAAGCAGTAGTAATCTCCTACAATCAGGAAACCTGCACAGGTTTCTCACACGGGAAGCACAACATCTGAGCCAGAGTGTGAATGCAGCAGTCAAGAAGTGGAAGAAACAAAAGAACGCAAAACCCAAAGCTAAACAAAAACCCAACTCAAAACCTTTTAATTTCTTCTTCATCAGAATATCAAGTAGCAGTCATATAAACGAAGAAGAATTATGCCTTCCTCTTTTGGAGGTAATTTCCTAACATTTAAAATGGAGCTAAAAGGCTTACAATTCTATATTAGCACAGCCTGATTTTCAGTTTTGCTTATCACTGCCTGCCATGCAGCTGGCTTGCTTTCTCTCTTTGAAAGTTTCAGGTTCTTTACACAGTAATTATGTTTTCAAAATACAGTTGAGAATCCCAATGTTATAATCATTTTCAGAGCCACTATGTACATTACTAATTGTGTACATGATTCTCTTGACTGACTGCATTGCACATGCTGAGATTACCAGTTACCAAAACATCATTATAAATTATAAGGTATGGAGAATGAGGACAGATTTATATTTCTGACTTGGTAAAGGTGTTGATAGCTTGTACTGAATGGAAATTCTTGTGAAAAAAAGAGGTTGGAAAATGTTCTTTTTCCTGAACTGTTAAAATGACAAATACTAAATAAACAGCTGCAAGTGAAATGGCTCCCTGCTGTCCAACAACTACTTTTCTAAACACCTAAGAAAGTAGCCATAAATGCAGCCAAGTTTAGGTTTGATCTCCAAAGTAAATAGGGAACACATATAGCAGTGATCACTTCATAGTTTTTCCAAAGTATTATATTAAATTGCAAGCAGGAAGATCTAATAATCCAGGGCTCCCAATTCAGAAGAGAGTTGCCTGGATATTTTAACTGGACATAACCAAACCACTGAAAATAACTATATATAGGTCAAACGTAGCAAAATATTTAGCCAAAAAGGAAATGTATTTGCACAAGGACATATAACAATGGAGGAAAACTAACAGAGGAGAATAAAACTCCAACCTTTTGTTGTCCTTACATAGCAGTTTGAGCATGTTGGAAGCTGAGTTATGAACCAAAACTGATTTCAAATACTGTGAAGAGTGGTAGCAGTAAAATGAAAAGTAGATGCATCTGGCCAATTTAAAATGTACCAACTAGGACTGCAAATCAGATATCTATCTATATATGCAATACAACCCCTCTCTCTTATCCTGAATATGATCATGACTCTCTCCAATAAGTAGACAAGAAACTCTTTGGCACTCAGTTTCTGGTAATTCCTTAGGAGAGCAAACACAGTTCACATTACGAATATTGTGGTATTCTTTTCTTTAAGAATAATGTAAACAAGCATTTTCTTATTTAATCTATTTAATGAAGTGCTATTTACTACCAGTTTCTGAAGTCCTTCAGATAATAAAACCTAAATCCTTGATCTTATTGGGAATTTCAAGTGCAAGATTGTTTAAAAAGAATGTTTCCCATTAAATGCTTTAACTATAGCTTTAGGAATTTTAAGAAAGTCTCATAATGTTTAAAGTCTTGATCTCTATGTCTTAGAAGGTAAGTAATTTTTTGACCTGCGTTAACCATTTCAGACTCTTTGAATGTGATATTCAGCTAATACGTGGGTTATGTCCCATGCATTAACACTGAATATACCAGAAGGTTAAAAGGTGCACAGTTTTTCTATGAAGGCTTTTTTATTTTTCCTTTTAATGATTTTTCTTAAACTGGGTGAGAGTAGATCCAGTTCCAGATCTAGTATTCTAGAAGCTGGAAAATGCTACCACTCAGGCATTTTTACTCCACAAAACATCACATGGTATACACATTCTCAGTTCCCATAGACTGCCCTCAATCTGTCAGAAATCCACGTGGGACATGAGAGTTTGGCACAGTATCATGAACATTTTGCAGGACTGGTTAGGGATTAATTTCTGGTTTAGGGCATTTTTGAAACAATTTTTTTTGATAAAGAAAATGCACAGCATATTCCATATATATGTCACCTCATCCTTCTCTGAGCAGTTTTATTTCAAAATTTATTTTCTTCTTTTTAATTAAGTGAAATACCTTTACCAATTTTAAATTCAGATGGAGCAGGAAGGAAAATAAAACCACATTATTTCTTTCTCACACTAAGGTTTTTTTATCAATTTCTAATTTTAGTTCTTTTCACGTTTTGTTTGTGAGGCATAACTGGGTCAACACTTTCATTCTTTCAGGTTGAAAATCCTGTCTGAAGAAAAGCAAAGTTACTTGTCATGAAGCAAAGCAAATGGCTGTGAATAATTTATAAGAAAGTAAAAATATTCTGCTTTTGAGATTTTAACAGGAGAACAACATCAAGTTATAAATTATTATAATTACACTGAAATATGCTCTCCATCCTCTTATTCCTTTGGTCTGATCACTGCCACAATACTTTTTGCTTGAATGGCTAGCAGTTTCCTGAGCACCATGGACATGGACCCTCCGAGCCCATGACCAGAGCCTTAGGCCATGAATCTGTGACTACAAGTGCTTCGCGCTTGTCTCAATATGTTCATTTGGATTCTTGTAGGTTTCTCTCCCTATAGAATAACAGGCTGGTATGTGTTAAATATTTGTTGGGTTGTGAAGTGCGGACTGTAATAAAGCTGGGGGCTCCAGAAGTGAAAATGGTGCTCACAGGAGGGTCTGGGGTCATTAGTTTGAGGCAACAGAGATTCACACACCTCCTGCTCAGGCACAAAGCAACACTGATGGTAAGTAAGTAGGTAGGTATTTGTTTACTTCTGGCTTCTAAAGCCACAGTGTTCAGAGACATTTGCTGTCATAATATAATGAGGTCTTTCTATGTATAGAAATGGTAAAGCTGAGAAANTTCTCTAAAATACCTTCTGCCCTGGTACTTCCACTCTTGCTGAAATGGATCTGGGGGCTCCAGAAGTGAAAATGGTGCTCACAGGAGGGTCTGGGATCATTAGTTTGAGGCAACAGAGATTCACACACCTCCTGCTCAGGCACAAAGCAACACTGATGGTAAGTAAGTAGGTAGGTATTTGTTTACTTCTGGCTTCTAAAGCCACAGTGTTCAGAGACATTTGCTGTCATAATATAATGAGGTCTTTCTATGTATAGAAATGGTAAAGCTGAGAAATGCAGTGTATTTAAGGGAATAGATCACAGCAATTTGATTTGATGAGAATTCAGTTTCACTAATGCTCTTATTAAAATGTCTGCAATGAATGGTCAGTCAGTGGAATCAGCTGCCCAGGGAGGTGGTGGAGTCACCCTCCCTGACTGTGTTTAAGAGTAGATTAGATGTGGTGTTGAGGGATATGGTGTAGGGGAGAACTTGTAGAGTAGGGCTGATGGTTGGACTTGATGATCCCAAGGGTCTCTTCCAACCTAAATGATTCTATGATTCTATGATTCTATTCTATGAATGTGTCAGTTCTCTGTGGCTCCAAAGAAAGAAGAGGAATTATTTAGTATTAAACTCTGTCATTTCTTTCTTTAAAATCCTTTATACACTTTGTGCAATGCAACATCTCTAATTCACCAGCAATGACATGAGCCACCACAATTCCCAGCAGCATTTTCTCATTAATAGACAGCTGATTTTTCGGGTGAAAGTTTAGAAACCTATTTATACATAAACCAGCTTCTATAAATAAGTTTACGGAATTTCTTGCAGTTGCCACCTGAGTCAGTAAGTTCATATGCCTTCCTATGACAAACATAACCTTTTATGATTCTGGCCCACTTCTTACATTGAGAGAGGGAAAGGGCAAGGAGTCCATGGGTTCTTACTAGCATAACTGATTCCACTAATTTGCACGGTCAAGATTTCAGCAATGCATTCATATTTTCACATAAGGTGTAATTGTATACAATAAGACTATTGCTTCCAATGTATTCCAAAAGGAGATACTCAATTACTGAGTCCTACAGCAGGAGTTTGAAGCATGCAATACCTACTGCTCGTTCTTCTGGCCACATTGTTGATCAATGACTATTCATAGCCTGAGTCTTGGGGCAACCTGACCATCTCTTGTACCTCAACCTCAGCACTGGCTCAGAGCAGTATATCCTAGTTCTTAATATGAAACCTCTGCACAATAGTCCCCTGACTATACCCATAAATCACTACATTCCTGATTGACATACTACTTATGTTTGTCCCCTCATTTACCAACCAGTGAGGATGCTAAAGTTCTTTGATCAAAACTGGGTGGTGAAGTTGACATTAATTTTGAAGTGGAAGAGCTAAGTGAGTAATAATAGTGCAGGGGCCCCAGGCCTGCTGGAAATAGTCCTGCTTTAGATCTGCATGTGTGGAGGACTCATATTTTAAAATACAGACACTCAAATTTTAGACTTCAGGAAAGGCAAAATATCTATGAACAGACTCTGAGCGTCCCAACTGATTGGCCCAGACATACTGAGTGCCAAGTATGTATTATAATTTTGTAGTTTTACACACTATTTATATTTTATGAGTGAATATTACAGGCATACAAAATTTTGATATTACAAAGCTTCCTCCAAAGTGAAAAAAAGTTAGTCTTTTTCTCATAGAAAACCACAGAGCTATTATGGCATCTCCAAGTAAATTTCAGATTAATGTCATGGTGATTTCCCTTGAAGGGCTATTGGATATCTTCTCACATTTATGTGCTATTAAATTGTTTTCCTTCTTCCACAACTCATTATTTGTGTAAGGATCATGCAGAACATTACCCTACTGGCCTTGCTAGGCGTACAACACACCATGACATACCATACAGGGAGTTCAAAATTACTCTTCATTCAATTCCTTCACATTGCATGGCAAAGAGAGGAATCACATTTTCTCTGGTTGCCTGTGCATTGAGGAATTTCTTCTGATTAAGTCTCGTCTGACCTTCTGTTCCAGGTCACCAATTAGATTCTCTCAGCTTTCGAGTCATCAACAATCTCAGTGGAATGGCACCTCTCTATAGCAGAATTTCACTTTTTCTCTTTACTACCTACAAGCTTGAACTAAAGCACCTGTGCTTTTCATATTTCATTCTTGTCCACCGCTTACTATACATTTACTAAAAATTGTCAGTGTAATTAGATGACTCAAATCTGTACATTCTTGCTGTGTATAAAAGAAATATATACTTTGTTTTTTCCCTTCAGAATAATGTACTAAAGATCAGAAATTAAAATTTGTGACATTTATAATAATAATTAAAACTAAAATGTCCTGTGTAGGCCGCTACCAAGTGATATCCAGCATATGACTGGGCTGCAGGATTTTCAGGACTGCTCTTGTTGACTGAACTCTAAGAAACTCTTTTCCCTAAGCTAAAAGCAGCCTTGGGTGGATGCTGATCGCCCTTCTTGTGATTTTCAAAACTCCCTCTGTGATTTTAATGCCCGATTACATTAACTTCAGCACTAGGCCTGCTAATCCTGTAAGTTGGCTAGAAAATCTTTAGCTGTATACGGGTGCTTCAGAGATTAGAATGCTAACCATTCACATTTAACTGCTGCTATCAATATATGAAGGAAGGCAAAGACAGCAGAAGATAGAGACAGACAGACTTGGATTAATGGAGTGGCATATCTATGTACATGCTTTTTGCCTTTTTCTGAACAAGAATAATTCAATCTTCTATCCATCATTCTTGTCATAAACTTTTGGAGCCTGGAGCACCAGACAGATTTTAACAAATGGTAGCCAGGAGAACAAAAAACATCGGTGGAAGGGGATTCCCTTGTCCCCTTCAGTGATTTTCTTATACTATCAAACAAATTACCAATTTTATTGTGGAGATTTTCATACAATGAGAATATGCTTCTGCAGGAAATGTGTAAGATCTACTCGTATTATAACATATTTTGGTATTAGGAATAAGTTGTTTACCATGAGGGTGGTGGACTACTGGAACAGGTTGCCCAGGGAGGTGGTTGAGGCCCCTTCCCTGGAGATATTCAAGGTAAGGCTTGATGGGGCCCTGGGCAACCTGATCTAGTTGGGAGTGTCCCTGCTGACTGCGGGGAGGTCGGACCAGATGACCCTAGAGGTCCCTTCTGGCCTGGAACATTCTACGATTCTATGATTCAATCATCTTTGTTTGGAGAAGTTACCATTTCACCTGAACATTGATAGCTATTGATCCATCTTCCTTTAAAAGGACTTTGGAAGACACAACAATGAGTACTTGCCTTTTCAATAGATTCTATTCCAACGTGATCAGTTTTTGCTCTGAGTTACCTGTATTTTCTATCTTGGACATAGATGGGGGAGAGAAAAATGGGGGTATTCTGTGACAGTAACTGTATTTTTACTTTTATGTTCTTGATTTATGGATTTTTCAATGTTTTTCTTTAAGAAATGATATTCAAGACTTTTTGTCTTTGGAAATATTTTCATATGGGAAGGTGGCTGTTACAGTGAACAGCTGAATCTTATTGCAGAGACCACTGAGTGCTGCCAAATTAAAACCAGGGCTCTGTGAGGCACTAAGACAAAGCAGGACATCTTATAAATTAAAATGAAAACTTTATACAGTCTAATAGTCATGAAATGTTTGGTTTTTCTATGTTTTGGGGTGGAGAGAAATGTGAAAGGCAAAATTCTTGGGTTTATGAAGACCTTTTAATGACACTAATTTCAAAGAGATATTTTAGAGAGTGTAAGACTTATATACACATTAATGCTCTCTTGTAGAAAGGAGATGTCCCTGTTAAATGAAAATTAAGTCCAGAAAGCTTATGCTTTGATGCAAGATTTATTGGTACTGTAGCCAAAGATTTCCCACAACCTCTTGTCTTTGTCAGAAAAGTTTCAAGAAATAGCTTGATTCTGTTTTGTTTCCTCCACACCTGGTCTTCTATGGCTGAGTTGCTACTTGGTTTTAAACAGAATGATTTTTACCTTTTCTTTTTTTAAAATAAAAATAGTGCATTGACTCATACTGTTGGGATTTTTTTGGTGTGGGCCTATGGTGATACTCTGTGTCAGACTCCCTGTAGCCTTGAAGATGCTATAGTAATTAACTGGTTAGAAAAGAGAGTGGACAACTGTAAGTTTATGGACAATTCCAGTTAAATTTCCTTTGTCAAAGTACAAAGGACTGAATGTGATATAAGGCAGATAAAAACTGAAATATTTACCGTGATAAATTACTTGCTTTAATATGGCTGTATATTGGGACAATTACTGAGAAAGCAAAAATACAAAATAATTTATGCTTGTAGATCCTAGATTAATAGAATTGCTGACAATTTTCTTTTGCTTCACCCTAAATAACTTTTATTATGGCAGTTACTAGCATCTGTAGCATAAGAAGGTGGCAGTTTTCTACTACATGTAGAAGAAATAGAAAACCTCTCAGTATATCATGGACTGAAACAAAGAAAAGCTGTGGGATGTTCAGTTTTCTTTACATGAGTTTTTCCAAACTGCATGTGGAAAACCACATGTGAAAGGATATGTGTATATGTTTGCAGAAAACTGCCTTTGCCATCTGAAGTGCCAATTACAGAGTAAAGATGTATCTGTTTTCCATGGGACGGTGTGTGTCTTTATATCCATAGTAGAAAAGAATCAAGAGGCTGGAGATGGCCCTAAGCAGAAACTCAAATTTATTCCTGTCAATCCTGAGAAAACTATTTGGATCCTGTTTCCCAAGTGAAGAAAAAAGAACCTGGTAAGAAAAGGCTCGAGACCTGGGTGAAAATCTGTTTGTGAGAAGACATTACAAACGAGAAGAACTAAGAATAAACCAACAAGAACTACTAGAACTAGAAAAAAAACCCCAAACATTACTCAGCAGGAAAAAAAGTGCTTTTTAAAGGCTGGGGAATGTAGGAGCAAACAGAAAATTGACAAAAGTGAAGTTTAGCTGGCATTGCAAAGGAAGTTAAGTAGATTGTGGAGGGATTTTCAACTGAAAAATAGAACAAGGAAAGGAAAGATGATATCACTAAAAATTTGAGAAAAAGGATGAAACATGGACTAGACTCATTGTCATGGTTTAACCCCAGGCAGCAACTAGGACCATGCAGATATTCACTCACTCCTGCTGTCCTCCCACAAAGGGTAGGAAGAAGAGGGAGAAAAGGAGGGAAAAGCTGGAAAAGCCCCTGATGGGTTGCAATAAAAACAGTTTAATAGAACAATAATGGAAAAGAAATAATAATGCTGCTAAAAAAAAAATATGAGACATAAGTCAGTCTCACTGCCTGGTGAGTTGGTTTCCCAGCCCAACTTGAGCAGTGGTTGCAGATTCCCACCCCTTGACCAGCTCCCATTTATATACTGAGCATGACATCTATGATATGGGATATATACCATCAACAATTCCATTGTTCTGTCTGTGCTCCTTCTCAGCTTCCATGGGAAACTGAAAAATCTCTTTGAATACCATAAACATCACCTAGCAACAACTAAAACAATATACATTATTGACATTCCTTTCATACCAATTCTGAAACATAGAAGCCACTATAAAGAAAATTAAATCTATCCCAGCTGAAACCACTACACTTGTGTAAATGCATAAAAGTACAAAAAACAGAAAGAAGTAGGAAATGGGATAGAAAGCTGCATTGATTTTGTACAGAACTCTTATGCCAGATCAAGCAATCAAACATCCGGGCAGAATTGATTTGCTTAACAAAGGAATTAGAAAAGATTAGATGCTTCTGATTAAGACATTTGAGGGAGGTGCTAGATGAGAAATCTAGTTCAGCTGAGGAGAAAAGAAAGAGAAGACAGCAAATAGAGATGGGACTGATGGAGAGAGACACCATTGTGTTATGCTGGAGATTCCCTAGAGGTTGAGCTCCTTGGAGCAGTGTGGGAACAGACTCTGTTTCATGTTTGCAGTAATGGTTGTCACAGGAAAGAGGGATGTATGTTAACAAAATTTAATGATGAAATTTAATGAACTGTAAATGCAGGGGATACTCCAAATATCATGGAGGAAATTACAGGTTATGATGAAAAAAAAGCCATAGGAACGGTCAGAAAAACAGTAGAAAATTCCAAGAGAATAATGATGCTGTTAACCAAGAATAATTCACCCTGGGGTGACAGAATGGAAAAGGACAGGGTACAGGAAGACTGCAGGATAGTTCTACACTCTTGCAAACACTTTCTAAATAAAGCAAATGCAGTCCTAGTGTGTATTAGATGTAGTATTTCCAGTGATAAGCAGACAGACTACACTGTTGACAAATTGTGTAGCATGTACAATTATAGTCACTCGCACTCAGAAAAGCTCTGTTAAAATACATGACCATGATGGTGGTTACTGAAATTAAAATTGTTTTGCTAAGTACAAGAGGAATGGCGCTATTTTCAAAGAGGACTTCCATAATAAGCAGGTCTGGAAAAATACACATCCTGGTTTCTGTTTTTCTACAGAGCTGACTTTATTGCATGCTCTTACAAGACACCTGCTCCCTTTGCTCAGGTCTCAAAGTGACTGGTTGCAGCCTCTCGTTTCCTGGGTGTTGCTGAACCCCCTCTGTGCATTCCTCAGAAATGCAGGGAAAAGGGAGTGTATAGCGCCAGAGCAAGCCTCTGCCTGGTTATTTTGTTGCTCTTCCTCAATTCAAAACCAAATGCTGCAGTATGAACCACGAGGCTTTCACTTGGGTGAGACTCAGGTACAACTCTGCTTTCTCAGCATGCCTCGAGGTGGGAAGCAAACTCTGCAGCTAAATGGCTGCCTTCCAGCTGAATGAACTATCACGTACTAAATGTAAGAGCGTTAGTTGGCACGCATGCTTATTTACCTCTGGCATTAGATCTAAATGACAAGACAGCAAATGATCATCCTTCCCCTTGACAGAGTGGCCACAGTAAGACCTCTGCAGCACAGCAGTGACAAAGTGGAAAGAGAGAATGAGTTCGCCATCTGTGACACCGAGCCATGTGGCTCATCACTCCATCCTGTAACTGGCCCCTCATCACTTCACAGCTATAGTTTTGGCAAGAACCCGACCCTTAATTCCTTAATTTAGCTACCTGTTTTCACTGGCCAGCTCAGAAAACTGCAACTGCCTACTCCAGGGTACTCTCCAGCGGTCGGTGAGCAGCTGTGCTGGCCAGGAGGGACAGATCAGCATGCAACAGCAGCAGCAGACATGGTTTTGCAGGGGGCAGGTAAGACTGGTGCCCTCCTTATGTGCAGTCTGATGTTACTTGGGACTACTGTGAAACAGATAATGCTATGTTTTAATATTAGAGCTGCTCATCGGGCAAGAATCTGTTTCAGCTGCCACAAAAGAGAGAGTTTTTTCATAAAGATGGTACAGAAACAAGAAGCATGTTTTTTTGTGTCTGTTACTTCAGCTATGCTCTCGTAGTTCAGTGTACCCACAGGTCATATAGCTCATTACCATGTTTCTTCTCTTTCCTTCATCATTAATCTGTAACCAGTGAGTTTCGGTGCAGGCAATCCTGCATGAGACAGAGCCAGCAGGAGACAAAATGAGGCAAAGAGGATTGCATCTGACAGAGCTGTTTAAAGAAATTGTTAATTTTCTTAGAATACCAAGAGGGACCTGTCTGCAGCACCAAATCTCCATAGCTTGTAATCTTGTGAGCCATCTGTCTCCTGGTACACTGGAGAAGGCTATGAACTTGGGAGCATGGTGAAATATTAGAATGTAAATATTGAGGGGCTGGGAGATTATTGCAATATCTAATCCTGATCTTGCAAAATGATGGGTTCCCTAGCCTCCCACTGTGGTAAGGGAATACAGAGTGTTCAAAATCTTCAGGATCTGAGCTCTGAAATACATACAAGTTTAGCAAATTGGATCAATTTTACCATTAGATGAGTGAATGCGTGTGCCAGCATTTCTGTACCTTTATTTTTCTTTTAAATATATATTCTACCTGTTAAAACTAAACCCACTGTATTAGCATTTTATGTTGTGTTCAGTAATTCAAAACATAAAATAAAATAGCCCACTCAATCTATTGACCTTTACGACATACTGCAAAACCATGTGTTTACTCACCTTTGCAGAGGACAAGGACTGGGTTGAAACTAGCTAGTACTTGGTCATTTTTTGTAGGAGGGATGTGTCTTGGATGAAAAGAGCTCATATCTTCTCAGTGGGTTAGGGAATACATTACATTTACTTTCTAAAACAAATAAACTTGGTACGTAATGACACAGACTCCCAGAGCATCTTCATAGGTAAGTGTGGATTTGATCAATGGACAGTGAAGTGGATTGAAAACTGGCTGAAAGACAGAGCTGAGAGAGTCATGATCAGCAGCACAGAATCTAGTTGGAAGTCTGTAACAACTAGGGTCCCCCAAGGGTCAGTAGTGGTGACATTGATGACATTCAACAAGGGCAAGTGTAGGGTCCTGCACCGGGGGAGGAACAATGACCTGCACCAGTAAAGGCTGGGGGCTGACCTGTTGGAGAGCAACTCTGAGGAAAAAGACCTGGGAGTCCTGGCAGACAACAGGATGACCATGAGCCAGTAGTGTGCACTTGTGGCCAAGAAAGCCAATGGCATCCTGGGGTGCATCAAGAAGAGTGTGACCAGCAGGTCAAGGGAGCTTATCCTGCCCCTCTACTCCGTCCTGGTGAGGCCCTATCTGAAGTACTGTGTCCAGTTCTCGGCCCCCCAGTTTAGGAAGGACATGGAACTGCTGGAGACAGTACAGCAGAGGACCACCAAAATTATTAGAGGCTTGGAGCATCTCTCTTATGATGAAAGGTTGAGGGATTTGAGTCTTTTTAGTCTGGAGAAGAGAAGGCTGAACAGGGATCTGATCAACACTTACAAATACTTAAAGGGTGGCTATCAAGAAGATGGGGGTCAATCTTTTTTCAGTGGTGCCCAGTGAGAGGACAAGAGGAAATGGGCACAAACTTGTTACATAAGAAGTTCCATCTAAATATGAGGAGAAACTTCACTTTGAGGGTGGCAGAGACCTGGAACAGGCTTCCCAGAGAGGTGGTGGAGTCTCCATCTCTGGAGACATTCAAAACCCTCCTGGACAAGTTCCTGTGCAACCTGTTCTAGGAAGACCTAGAGGGGTTGGACTAGATGATCTCCAGAGGTTCCTTCCAACCCCATATCATTCTGTGATTCTGTAATCCTGTAATGGGAGGTCTTCTATTTAGTCTAAATTAAATATTCAAAATGAGATCTGGTCTATGATCATGAAATGAATTTGTTTATAAATCTCTCTCCTGAAAAATTTTATGACTTTGACAGACTAATAAATGTCTTTTCAACTCAAAAACTGTTCAGTGTAATAATTCATGTTCTCTGTTGCTTTATATCTCAAGGGAGACAATGTATTCTTGTGGCAGAAGACCAGAGAAGAGCTTTAGGAGACCTGTGTTTCATTTCTAGTTTAAGAACTGAGAGCTTTGAAAGAGAAGGAAATACATTATATCTTTAGAACTGCAGTCACTTTTCTTGGAGTTTCCCCATCATAGTAGTATTTATATGCCTATGTAAGCATTTGGAAATTTTTGCCTGAACTCTATGCAAATTTTTTTTTATGGGACTCTTATGTATTAATTATTATTTACAAATAAACTATCACAGACACTTTTTCTGGTCACCGGGGCAACTTGTACCGGTACCGGTACAGGCGCAGATTGAGCAGGGGCAGTGTCAGTGCAGGGTGGTGCCGGTGTGGGTAGGAGCTCATTTAATTACAGACATTAGAGATGCTCTGCCTCCAGCCAGGAGGAGGAGAGGGATAATCAAGTTTATTGGACTGTATGGATTTGATGGCCTGGCACATTAGAGCCACAAAAGTATTGAGCCCTGGTGGACACAGGTGCACAGTGCACTGTATTGCCATCAAATCATAGAGGGACAAAACCTGTTATTATTTCTGGGGTGACAGGTGGGTCTCAAGAACTGACTGTACTGGAGGCCAAAGTGAGCCTAACTGGGAATGAATGGGAGAAACATTCCGTTATCACTGGCCCAGATGCCCCAGGCATCCTCAACATAGACTTTCTTAAGAGAGGGTATTTTAAAGACCCAAAAGGGTATCGATGGGCTTTTGGTATAGCAGCTGTAGAGACTGAGGACATTACACAGCTGTCTACCTTGCCTGGCCTTTCTGATGACCCTTCTGTTGTGGACTGCTGAGGGTTAAAGACCAGCAGGTGCCAATTGCTACTTCCACAGTGCATCGACGACAGTATCGCACTAACCAAGACTCCCTGATTCCCATCCAGAACCTGATTTGTCAGCTGGAGACCCAAGGAGTGATCAGCAAGACTCGCTCACCCTTTAACAGCCCAATATGGCCAGTGCGAAAGTCTGATGGAGACTGGCGGCTAACAGTAGATTATCGTGGCCTGAATGAAGTCACACCCCCACTGAGTGCTGCTGTGCCAGATATGCTGCAACTGCAATATGAACTGGAGTCAAAGGCAGCCAAGTGGTATGCTATAACTGACATTGCTAATGCCTTTTTCTCTATTCCTTTAGCAGCAGAGTGCAGGCCACAGGTTGCTTTCACCTGGAGAGGTGTCCAGTATACCTGGAATCGACTGCCCCAGGGGTGGAAACATAGCCCTACTATTTGCCATGGACTGATCCAGACTGCACTGGAGAAAGGTGGAGCTCCAGAACATCTACAATACATTGATGACATCATTGTGTGGGGTAATACAGCAGAAGTTTTCAAGAAAGGTAAGAAAGTAATCGAAATTCTTCTGAAAGCAGGTTTTGCTGTAAAAAGAGGTAAGGTCAAGGGACCTGCACAAGAGATCCAGTTCTTAGGGATTAAATGGCAAGATGGTCGTTGACAGATCCCAATGGATGTAATTAACAAAATAACATCTATGTCCCCACCTACTAACAAAAAAGAAACACAAGCCTTCTTAGGTGTTGTGGGTTTCTGGAGAATGCACATTCCAGGTTACAGTCAGATTGTGAAACCTCTGTATGAAGTGACTCGAAAGAAAAATACATTTATGTGGGGTCCTGAGCAACGACAAGCCTTTGAGCAAATTAAACAAGAGATTGTGCATGCAGTAGCACTTGGACCTCTTTAATCCTTTCCTCTCCTCTCTTTTCCTTAGTGGTGTTGGGAGGAGGGATCATCATCTGTCTGATTGGTCAAAATCACGACATTGCCTGAACTCTATGCAAATTTTTTTTATGGGACTCTTATGTATTAATTATTATTTACAAATAAACTATCACAGACACTTCAAGTTGCTACAGTTATTTTTAGCTTTGTTCTGTGAAATATAACTATCCCATTTTAATAAATATTAAAACAAGTGCCTATTCCCAAACTCTGAAGATTATCAACTATAAAATGCAACACAGAATTACTCTGTTAATTTGCCTTTAGCCATGTAATCTAAGAAAGCATCGACCCTTTCCATAGAAAGTCCAAATAAGAAAGTACACTTTTTATCTTAGCCCAAATCAGCACCTTAGAGATAATGTTACTTTTTTGCAAGTAACTGTCAATGCATATTCTTCAATCAGATATACAACAGATTGATACAACTTCTGTAAGACAACTATCTATAAGTCTCTGGGTGAAAGAAATGCCACAAATTATCAGCTTCACTGAATTATGTGAAGTCTTATAAAGCAGCTAAGAAATGTCAGTTTTCCCATTCTGATAAACCCAAGTGAAAACACAGCTCACAGATGTTTAAGGTTACTAGATGGACTGCTGTCACTACAATCTTCACCTAAATATATATGTATATGTGCAGTATTTTCCTTCTCCCTTAAGGAAGATTTTTCTTTCTGAAATTCCAAATTATACCAAAAAAGTCTCAGTAAAAGAAGATGCCAGAAAATTAGGCTTCCCAGCTGAATAGCACTGATGGATACTGACAAAGATCAATGTTTTGGTGTCATGCTAGAATACATATAAACAAGTTTAACCAAGAATCCATCTTGCTATAATCTTAATAAAGATGCATTGGAATAATGAAGAAATTTACAATGTAATTAATGGGCCAATAATTAAAATAATTTTGTAGCTTTGATAATTGAGAAATAAGTTATCTAAGGGAAATTAAAAATGGATTTCAGACATTTTTACACAATAAATAATTTTCTGATTACTAAAATGGTTCAAATGACCTAGAAAGCACATGGTAGCATGCAGAAAATGATGTTACCAACCTTGTCAGAGACTCCAAAACTGAAGTATCTGTCTGTTATATAAAAGCACTCTCATTTGACCCTTTATTTGAATAGTCTTTATGAAAATAAAAAAAAAATCTTAATTTTATCTGAGAAGTATACATTTTTAGAGCCATTAGACAGTTAAAATCCTACTAGCTTTTCGAAAACAATGAGTATGCAACTCAGAAGAATACAGATTCTTTTCTTTCTACAAACTATTGGAACATTTTATAATATCTTTCTTCTAAATGAAAGCACCAATGAATCCCAATATCCAGTACACAAAAACAGTGTCCTACTAAAAAAGAATAAAAAATAAATCTAAATCTAAATCTAAAAATTCTTGATTGAGAAGAGGCTTTTCAATAATCTGTGCTCCAGTCTTGCTACTGGACAGCTAAAGACACTTTCTGGACATGCATCTTAGCTTTATCCATTCTATTGTACTGCAGAAAGAAAATTGTTCATTTGAAGATTCACAGCATATGGACAAAAGAAGAGGTGGGAAGACAATATATATTTTCACCCCATCAGGAGATTTTCAGTCCAAAAACAAAATAGCGCATCATTACCCTGTGGATTTTTTTCACATTTTCAGTAGTTCTTTCAGTAGGAGGTTGGTGGGCCTTGAGATGAAAATTTTGGGATGCAGCTGTATAAAAATTCATTCTAAATTTAGGTCAACTCATTAGCTGGAGACACAACTTTCTTTTAACCACATTGGATCCCTTCTAGTGGAAAAAAAATTAAATATATAATATATTGCAAGTTGATATATAAATGTCATAGAAGTATGTTTCTTGACAAGGCATAAGAACATAAATATTTGTTCTACTTTATACAGAAGATGTATGAAATCCTTATTTCACTAGGATTTTTAGGCAGAATAACCCAAACATCAGAAAGCTTTAATTGGTTTACTTTTTTTTCACAGTCCTTGATATATGTACTAGGCAATTCACTTACTGAAAGTTTTGGCCTTATTTTCATACTATGATTTATACAATAATGGATTATTTTTTTATTTTATTTATATAATTTTCTTCTTGCCTTGTTTATCAGACTGAACATGTTGCAATGGCTACACATTAGCAAATACTTGAAGTCTCTGTAGGTTAACGTTTTGAAAGTTGAAGACAAATATACTCTCAACTGAAAATTGTTACTTATTTAAGACATCTGGATAGGATTGTGAAATATGACCAGAATTTACGGCTGATGCATGCTTGGATGGAGTGGCAATTGGAGGTCAGGCAAGGTACCCTACATTTAGCTACTTCAATTACTCTTGTGTTCATACCAGCAACTTGCACATAAACTTCTGATCCAAGATACCAGTGATTTAAATGGTGATAAAAGAGGATAAGCAAAATAGTTGACATTTGTCTGCCAAGTGCCAAGTTCTAGGTGCCGAATTCCTCTGGGACGAGTGGGGCAGGTGAAAAGAGATAAGCTACTTTACCCTTCTATTTGTCATTTGGTCAGGAAATGAATGCAGCTCTATTTGTAAGGCTTACTACTTCACAAGTAATGAACCTGTTTCAACAGCATGGTTTACAAACTGTGGTGAGGAAAACAGGTTTTGTTTTTTTTTTTCTTCTCACTGTCTCTGATATTGATATTTTGCTACACATTATGCTTCAGATAGGATTTCAATTAGGGCATTGACTCTGTTCTTATGCAAAGGAATTGAGAAATGATACCTCACCTCCAACCTTCAGCATGTCATTCGTTGTTTCCTGAACAGTCTTTGTGTCCTTCCCCCCAGAACCACTGTCCAGAAAACTTTTGCAAATTTATATTGCCTGCAGAATGAAAAATTACTTAAAATGTACCTTATATATCAAGGACTTGCTATTATAAAACATGAACACCACAACATAGAATTCAGCACATGGACAATAAAATGGTGGCCCTGCAAAACTCATCTCTAAATCTCAGCTCTGTGGATTCATCTAACAATGCAAAACCAGTTAATTGCACACACAAGTCTGGCAGCTGTCATAGGGAATGACAGGCATCCTGCACCTCAGGATTAATACCTGTATCTATTTTAATGTTTGTAGGTATTTTGACTTGCAGCGTGAAAACACAAGACAGTCTGAAAAAATTGTTACTACAGACGAGTGGAGAGGCTACCATCATCAATTAGAGAGTAAAAGGAACAGACTCCCAATGTCTCTTATACAAGTACTATAAAAATATTAAGTATTTATTATAAAAGAATGAAATCTATGCAAGAAATGACACTTCTTATGCAATCTCTTGTCTGTTTTTTTTAAACAAATTGTCTCCATATTGCCCCAAGCAGCCATGCCTGTACCTCTGCTAGGAGACAGCCATCTCAAACAATCAATTCTTATCAATATCTTGATGGTGGCATCAGTCCCACTTTAAAAAATGGCATGTGTGCTTGAAATATTCTCACACCACTATTGAAAAGTGCTGGTTTGTCTCAGGGTTTTTTTGGTTATTTTTTTTCGACTGTCACATTTCCACACCCAAAGTAGTTAATTATATTACCTAATGCTGAAAGATTCTTCTGCTCAGGTTTACTTTTAAATTCTGCTTTTATTCAATTTGACCCTTTTAAGAACTCACAGAGACACTGGATGAGGTCAGCTGTGGCTTTGTGGAAGCACCTCTTGAAAACCTTTGTGGATGCAGACCTATGGTGCCACTGGGCAGCTTATTCCAGTGCTGCTCTAGCCTCCTAACGAAGAAGTTTTTCAAAATGTTCTGTCTAAACCACTCCAAGCTGCAGCTTGTGGCCACTGCCCCTTATTATACTACATGCCACTACAACAAAGAGTCTGACTATTTTTTGTAACTTCCCTTCAAGTAGGGTTTGGCTGCTATTAGGTTGCCCTTAGCCTGCTCTGCAGCTGAGTAAATTAGCCTTTCCTACTGAAAAATACACTGCAGTTCCCTTTGTAGTGTAAGTGAAAAATATATATATACACTTTCTATTTAACATTTAGTAGCCAAATCATAATTTTTAGTGTACTTTTAATTTGTTGTCCTGAATAATAATGGATATAACCCTCTGCCCAGAGCTGACTCACAACAGTAGTCTTGCTAATAGGTGATTTTAAACATAATGTTCCTGCTTCTGGTAAGAGCACAAGAATTTCCATTTAACTTACTATGCTGTCAATACCTAACAGTGTTCTTTGCCATAGGCAGTTAATGCTGTTCTTTTGTAATTCTACCCATAAAAGTGCTATATCCCCGAATTACCATCAGCAGCAGTTGACAATCTGCCATCTTTCTCTTGGAAGCATTGCTTCTCTGACATGTTACAGGATAATATGATAGCAAAGGCCTAGTTCTAAGAATCCACGAGTACATTAAAATAAATCTTACCTTACATCAATGTGAATACAAAGCTCTTGTAGTGTGACTTGCTATATTTTCTGTGCTGCTTTCAGATATTACAAGCTTAACTGGATCAGGCTGGATTAATACTTTCAGAGATTAACAGCAACTAAATTCTTCATACACTGGTACAAAAGGTAATTAATTACTTGACCATCTATTCCTATATGAATATCCCCAAATTACCCTATGATAGGGTATGTTATAACATGCTACTCAAACTGCCACCTTTAGAAAAAACATAAAACAAACATCTATATAAGATCTGATTGCAAGCACCATGACATGGTAGCTTTCCAACTGTAAGACTGCTACTTTTGAGACACACAAAACCTCAAAATAAAATCTGAAGGTACAGTCTTGTTGTATTGTAAGGCGAAGTTTCTCACAGTTTTTGTTCTCACGGTGCAGCACTAATGGAGTTAATAAAAAGATGCCCTCCTGCCTGTTGCCAAACTTGTTATGGAATGGCGGGAACCTGTTCAAGCAGACAAGAAGCCCTGAAAAAAGTCTAATCCATTTTTGTGCCATTTTTCACTTTCACGCTTTTCCTAGGCTGTCAGAATTCTAAGAAAATCACTGCTGGTGGAAAAACAACTGAGATACTCTATTGTAGAAACCAACTGATTGCTATGAACTGCTTTAAAACATCTCCTAAGATTAAAGATAAAAGACTAAAGTAAAGGCTTATTAAAATAGAGAAATCTTCCAACCTGTGCCCATACTGTCTATGTGGGCTTCAAGATGGGACTAATTGTGGATAATTGCATGTACTCTATAACAGCTGCTGCCTTAAGGTTCCCCTCATGCTCTGGCTCAGGCTTCCTAAAGGCTTCCAGGTCAAAGTATGTAGAAGGACTTGAAACTTGACCAGTGAGGCTGGACATAGCAGAACATTGCCCTCCCTGCAAAGGGTGCAGAGAGGGAGGTGTGGGCTTTCTGGGGGGTGCTCCCCCTTGGGATACCCCTGTAACTTGCTTATTGAGGTGAGGCAGTTCCTATCCTCTCCTCCCTTCTCTGCACTCGGCTGTCACAATGTTCTTATCACTGTGAAGTCTCTAGGATATTCCTGTAGACAATTACAATACCAAAAAGGCAGAGAAAGCAGTCAACCTGTACAATGCCAAAATACTGTCTTTTACTAATGTAACAAAATCAATCATAGAGAAACAGTTTCAGAAACTTCTATATGCAATATTCAATAAAACCAAGAATTTTGGCAGGACCCTGGCAAATAAAAACATTAATGCTATGAAGTTTCTCTAATCGTGCAGCTGAGTTTTTCTATTTAGTTTTCAGCATGTTACAGGCATATTTTTTATATATTGCTTCTTGACATATCTTTACAAGAGAAATAAGGTGCCTTCTTTTACGGAGGAGGCATATTTTTATTAATCTGTCTGTACCCATGGCAGTGACTGCCCATCCTGGGTCATCTTTACTTGTGATCTTTGATGACAGTCAGAGGATTTCTTTCTAAAATAGAAGATATAAAAATCAGAAAAATTTAATCATCTCTCAAATACAGCTGACTGAAACCCCATGGTAGAAAACAAGAATGCAGAGGACAAGCCAGATCAGAGTGTGGTGGGGAATACTGTAAAATGTTGTCTTGGTAAATCAGGCAAAAGACACGTTTACAAAAAAACCCCAAAAACCAAACCTAGCCTTCCATAATATTAATTTACTATACTAATGCAAACTGAGCTCTGATTTATGAGCTCTGCTGCCTCACCAAGAAGTACTCTAGCTCCCAAGCCAATACTTCATCTTTAGTTTCTCTTTTGGTGTTCAAATAAACTACAGCAGAAGATATTTTACATATTCTTTATTCAAGTTGTTTCTTCCTATTGATAAGATAACTATTATTCATTTTGCTGCTTTTAAAGGAGTTTTTCACTTTGAGTATTAATTTATTCAGCATTATAAATATATTCATTATTATTAATATTATCTTATTTATTAACGTTTCAATACTCATATTTTGTTGAAGTAAAGAGTTTTTAAGAAGTAATCACTGTGGCAACTCGAATATCATCTATGTTAATCCTAACAAACTGCATTCAGATAACATTAATGGTCTGATTTACAAGTAATAAAGCAAGGATGGGACTATTCTTAATTTATCCTGCTGTGTTCAGATATTACCACACATGGCAGAGGAGATTACCAGCAATTCTGAGGCCCCAGCAATTCGTCAGGCTTAACAAATCAGACTAATGTCAGAGCAATAAGGTCAGTTCAGGTATAATGCAACCTTTTCTCTTGATTAATTCAGGGCTAAATTTGGCCCAACTTAACACAAAATTTCATTTTACTTGCTCATGCATTGTCATTGTCTTAAAGCAAAATATTTTGTTTTGCTTTGTTTTGAATATTTTGTCTATGCTCTAGCCAGGATCCACAGCCCAGAAGGTTAAATCTCTCGTTTACTCTCTCCCTAGCTCAGGTTCTAGATAACAAAAGCAGTACTTGCCATCACACCACTGTTGAGAAGAGAATGACTTGCTCTCCAGATGTAAAGCTTATAAGTGAAGTAGCACTTCTGAAGCATAATTAAACAAGTAAGGGAGACTGCACAGACAATATTCCTGGTGACTTTTGGGCCATTTGGGAAGAATTAAACCAATCACAGGTGCAGCTGAAAAAAATTAATCTAGCTGCTTAAACAGATTAACTGCTTGCTGTTATCGTGAGAAAGAAATGAAGACAGAAAACAGTAGGTGAAAAAAGCTCATGGTGTATATGATAACACAACTCTGTCCCAAATGAATTCATTGTTAGAGAAGGTAGTTATTACCTATAAAATTAAAGGCTATAAATATAATATAAATAGTGCTTGAGAAAAGCTGGTATATCTCCAAGATTTCATATGCAGTTTCTGGTTGTTTTCTGACAGATTAATTATCTCATAATATAATCATAAAAACATTTAATTAAATGGAAAGTGAAAAGTCGTGTACTGTCATGTAATGGAAACATCAGCAGTGATAAATGCTGTGCAGCTGTAGTGAATATATTGTTATACCTGTGTTTATTGGAAGGCAAAGAGAAACAGGTGTGGTCTATGGGGTAAGCAAGGGATTTAAGACAAAGGGGTCAGGTTTCTAGGTCAGAGATAATTCCTGACATTTAATTTCTTTGTTTATTCTTATACTGATGTATAAGCCTACATAACAAAAATAAGTTTTGTTTTATTCCATTGTAGTAGACCAAATTCCCCATATTTTATATAGTCTTTTGAGATGGAAAGTGCTCTGAAAATTAATCTACTTAGTCTACATAAAATCTTTTGTTCCTTGGCTTGCAAACTGGCTTCTGTGCCCAATTTTCTAAAGGATCGGGTAAAAGACAAAAAAATGAGATATGAAAATAACAGCGGAAGACTAGAACCTTCACGTTCCTGTTTGTACCAACTTCAGCTGCCAGCCTTTATTCCCTCCTTTCCTCTTGAGATAGACATAGACACATTTTTTTGACTGTATGAAAAAGACAGATAGCTTGGGTCAGTGTACTTGCCTTTCCATTGAGTGATCTATATTAAAACCCACAAATAGACACAAATGCCCATGATAGCACTATGACCTCTAGTAGTTGTGAATCACAGGTGAAGTGCATGCTCTAGCCATGGTGCTGTGTGATCAGGCATGACAGGCAAACGGAGGCTGTGACAGCCGGGTATACAATCACTCCCCTCTTAAAACATAGGTGTCCATTTTATTAGTGTTTACTCTCACTAGGAAAGTAACTGCCCATTAACACTACAGGAATTAAGGCATCCTAATGCTAAAGTGCAGCAGTACAGGTGAGATGGGTTAGAAGACAGCGGAAAGCCATCACAGAGCATCAGAGAAGACTTCTGTGCTGCTCATATGAGCTGAAGTGAGACTGAACCATGGGCATAGGAGTTGCATTTTTGCCCAAGCTCCTCCCTGAAGTATGCCAGAGGATGTTATCTGGGGAATGGTGACCTGTCTCACTTTCTTGCCTTTGGTAAGAAAAGCAGCAAGCCCATAAAGTGTTTCTGCTGGACGCTGAATGAAGGATGGAATCTTGTCATAAAGATAGGTTTATTAAGCCAGATGATGAAGACTAATGCAGATATCAAAATAAACAAGCCATTACAGTCACAGATACTGGAAACTCTTATTTCCACTGTGTTGTGTGAGGGAGTCAGAAGAGTAACTAGAGATTCAAAAGGGTTATTGTAGTGGAGTGCCTTTTGCCCCTGCTCCTCCACCTGGAACATGCAAAATATCTTACTGTCACTGCTTAACTTCCTATAGCCTCCAGAGAACATTCAAGAAGCATTAACACCTCTAACCAAAGCCTTGAAAATAATAAGGCATGTTATTTTTAACACCAAGAACCTTTCAGGAAAAGTTGTTGGTTAGGTTATTTATCACATTGTTATTAACATGTATCACAATTTCATCTTTCCCCATCTATTCAGATTTGAATGAAGTTGTTAGATATATGAATAATTGGTTTCAAAAAGTGGAAGATTAACAGGCTGCAATGTAAGCAACACATCATCTGCAGGTTCCTTGGGTCAATTTCCTATATTTTTTCTGTCTTAAATTTTCCAGTTCACTTGCACAAAAGTGCAATGAATGAATACTTAGCCAAAGATGTTACCTTTAAAGAAAAATACCTTTCCTGCTGAGAGAGGATTGAGAGTGAATGCCTTTATTATAAGAGAGATAGGACTTCCTAAAGAGTGCCTGTGGAATGAACTTAAATGCACAGCATGTGAAAACACAAGTGTGTTGAATGGTTCCTGATGGGTTTTGTTTTGCTGAGGATAGACAGGAGGGTGGGAGATGTTGAGTCCTTAACAACACTCAGTTAATCAAACAGACCTCTAGACTGAGTAACCAAAATTAAACTTTTATGGAACCCATTTGTTTAAACTCAAGACAATGACATTTCTGAGATTCAGTTATCAGCAACCTGGTGCATACTTATGACCCTAATATGCCATTATATTTCTGTTTCTTTGGCATAACAGAATAAGTAGCATTGATTTCAAACTGGGTGGTGGAGGAATGAAAGGCAGAAAAGTGCATATAGAGGGAAGAGGTCACTGTGTCTTCTCCAGAAAATTTTGACCTATATTTAAAAAGGTTATAAATATTAATCTTATTACAAAGTAAGATAAAATTGAAAAAGAAAGTACCCAGAAATTCGGCCGAGGCTCCACCTGTTGATGATACTTCACAGACTGCTTTATGAATCCTTACTTACTTGACTCTTTTCATTGCCTTGCTCAAAATGTACCAAGTCTCAAAGTCAGCTGTCCACACACATCATGCTAATGCTCTCTGCCGAAGCTGATGACTACCTCATACAAAACCCGACTATATATATCTATAGTTTTCTGAGGGAAGGCATGCAGGGCAAACTTGAATTAGTGCCATATTCAACATCTAGCAATCTGTCCAAATTCTGCAGTGAATCCCTTTACCTGCATTAAGAAAAGTCTCACTATTAAGGTTATTTCTGTGGACATGGAGAAGTGTAGCACATTTTATTATTTCTATAATGGGATTAAAGATTTTGCAATGTACCCTAAAGCACCTGAGGCCTTTCTTATGAAAGAAAGCTATAAAAGCAGATTTAAAACCTTTCTCCTCTAGGACAGACAGTTGTATTACAATGGAAAAACTACAGGGTATGAGACAGAATTTATTAAGCCTTATTTTGTTGAATAATGTTTATATTAATAACAATTAGGGAGAATAAAGGCATGATAAAAATGTGACTAAAAAGAAATATTGAAGCCATATGGTAGCTGTTAATAACTCAGTGTAATTTCTAGACAGCTATCCAAATATCTTAAGAACCTTTTCAAAGTCATGGTGCATCTATACACAAAATCTGTATTTATTTAAATATTGCATATCAAAAGAAAGGTAAGTATGTAACACCAAATAACGTGTATATTCTAATGAAAACAAGTTACCTAATGTGAAAGTCAGTGGATAGTTTTTGACAGCACTTTTGAGAAATTTTTAAAGATTTTTGGATGCCTAAAGACGCAGAGATATTTGTAGAGGTATTTAAAAAAATGTTTTAAAAGACCTGCAGGTTGACACACCTGAGGGCCAGAATGTCATCAAGAGGGACCTGGACAAACTCAAGAAGTGGGCCCATGTGAACATCTTCTCTTGAGGTTCAACAAGGCCAAGTGCAGGGTCCTGCACCTGAGTCAGGGCAAACTCTGGTATCAATACAGGCTGGGGGATGAAGGGATTGAGAGCAGCCCTGCTAAGAAGGATTTGGGGGTACTAGCAGATGAAACGCTGGACATAAGCTGGCAACATGTGCTTGCAGCCCGGAAAGGATCAAAAGAAGAGTTACCAGCAATGTGGTGGACGTGTTTCTGCCCCTCTGCTCGCGTGAGACCCCTCCTGGGGTACTATATCCAGCTCTGGAGCCCTCAGTACAGGAAAAACATGGACCTGTTGGAGTGGGTTCAGAGGAGGGTAACAAAGATGATCAGAGGGATGGAACACCTCTCCTGTGAGGACAGGTTGAGAGATTTGGAGTTGTTCAGCCTGGAGAAGAGAAGGCTCCAGAGAGACCTTGTTGTGGCCTTTCAGTACTTAAAGAGGGCCTACAAGAATGATGGGAGAAACCTGGGGCCAAGCCATTCAGCAGGGCCTGTTGCAATAAGGGCAAGGGGTAAATGGTTTTATACTGAAAGAGGGAAATTTAGACTAGGTATAAGGAAGAATTTTTCCACTATGAGGGTGGTGGAATGGTGGGACAGGTTTTCCAGAGAGGTGGTAGATGTGCCACCCCTGGAGACATTCAAGGTTAGGTTGGGTGGGGCTCTGAGCAACCTCATCTAGGTGAAGATGTCCCTGTTCATTGCAGGGAAGATTGAACTAGGTAACCTTTAAAAGTTTCTTCCGACCCAACACATTCTGTGATTCTGTGATTACGTACTTACAAAAAATCATTTATCCTAAAAGTCTTTGCTGATGTTTCAATATGTAATTACTTAATATTACATACTTTCTACTTTAGTTGAAGTCTTAAGCTCTGGTGCGGCACTCCATTGATTTAGAGAGAGCCAAATATCATCGTACAGGCTATTTATAGGTTTAGGACCATCACATCTAGCACTAATGTAGAAACTGAATAATAAAACTCACCTGTTTAAATTATACATTGACACGTTAAAAATAGACACAATCCAAATGTCACTGGCATCATTAATTACTAAACAGTACTTTCAAAACTAGAATTTGTTATGTACTACATTGTATGCTCATAGACAATATATATAAATGGTGCTTATGGTTCATTCACATAGTACATGCATTTCTAACAGAATAGAACAGGTCAATAAGGTATTAACATGACAAAGGAAAATACAAAGATTCATAGCTGTTTTGGTAGCCTTCTGCACAAACTGACTACAGCATGGCTTTGCCAGACTACCTGAAGGTCTCATTCCCAGACCACAGGGAAGACATGGAGAGCCATCAGAGGAGGTGAGGCATCTCAGAGGTGTACAGCAAACGGATACCAGGCAATGATCACTATTTGCAGCAACAAAAATTTGCATTGGATGTAAAAAAAGTCCATTTTGCACAGTGCTTACACTGTCCAAAGTTAAGCAGTGGATCAGGTTGCCCAGAGAAAGAACATAATCTTCATCCTTAGAAATTTCCAAAATCTGGCTGAACAAGGCCCCTGCTTTGAAGCTGTCCCTTCTTTGAGCCTGAGTCAGGACAAGGTGACTTTCGAAAGTCTGTTCCAATCTTAGTTTCCTGTGATTCTTTTCTCATGAAGTCTCCAGAGGATAGACAAGATCCTTTTTCCCAGTGCCCATCTAGGTGCTGACTAAGGCTTGCCCACTAGGTATTTATTAGGAATTTTGATAAGAGTAAGCAGAGCACTCAGTATGGACACAAACTACCAGAGGCCCTAACAGACATCATTTTTGAGAACAAATTTAGACATTAATTTGAAATAAATAATAAAAATATTAAATGTGACATTTGCCCTTTTATAGTACGTTAAAAAATTACTTTTTTCTTTGCTCTGTGTCTCAACATGTCCAACCAAAACATTGTTGTTTTTTTGCTGTGCCAAAAATCTGGTAGTTTACTGATTACAGAACAGGAACTTGCACTTGTGCTATGCCACCTCAATGAAAAAGTCATCTATTCAGTAGCATGGGAGACAAATAAATGATAGAAAAAGAGAGAAAGAAATTCAGTCTTCAAAGATATTATTTTAAATACAGAGTAAAAATAATATCTATCTCTATCATTCTACTAATTTCTAGTAATCTGCTGCAGGCTTTCTAACGTAAATTTAGAAAATTCCTGTTAGAAAAAACTTGCAAGAAGCTTCAGTTTAAGAATACGTTTACCTTTAAGCATAAGCATAAATTATGTGAGGTTCCAAGAATATATATACACTCAACATTAGGCATTTTTTCAATGCCTTTCCTGAAGGATTATATTTGTTTCACTTTTCTACACACATGTAGTCCCCTCCCCTCCTAAGGCTATTCATTTTACTGACAAAATGCTGCAAACTATGAACATTTCACGTGGCTACTGTTGTTTTCATCTGGTTCAGTATCTGATGTACTGGTGACTGCTATCGTTGTCCCCCAAAATAGTGCAGTAGAAGGCTACTTCACACAGTAAAAGAACAGAGAATTGACATGAGAAAGCAATTATGTGGGAAACATTGAATCAAGCATTCCCAGATGGTATATTTATATTGAAAATAAACTGTAAGGGAGCCAAGTTGGAAGTCTGTGAAACTTCCACCATTGTTAAAGGGACACTGTCCCTCAGTCTGGGGCCCCCAGACTGCAAGGGGGTTTTACAAAGCTTAAAGTTAAATTGAAAATATCAATTAAAACTCAAAACATTAATTTTATTTCTTTTAATATAAACAACTGTCTCTAGTCCTAAGGAGTCTAACAGTACAGGGGAATGTGAATCAGAAAATAAAACTGGCTGGAGAGAAAAGTCAGGCTAAATGTTTTCCAGTGTCCTAGTCTGGGCTTTGTGAAATACAGAAAACAAACAAGAGAGTGATAGATCCCAAAAGAGGTATTTTACATTTTTTTCAATTGTAATAACCTGCATCATCAGGTAGCATTTTTTTATAAAAAGTATGAGCTTGATTGACATCAATCCTTTAAAGAAATCAGTCAATTACATTAAATGTCAATGAAAGAGAATGAGCAATTGTACAGATATAGCAACCCCAGCAGCAAGAGCAACCAAAGCAGAAAATGGACTGAGTAAGATCTGCAGATACTTTCAGGGCTGGTTACATCACAAGTCTTAAGTTTGATGTAAATAAAACCCCCATTTTAATAAGAAAACACATTCTACCTCACTCCTATGCAGCTTTTGGTACAATGAGGTGTAAAACTTAAAAGTAATCAATCTGGCAATTTTGTATGCACCAACAGCATCATGTTTAATAGTGTATGCTTTTTTCTACCCAAATTTCTGCATACTGGAAAAGGACTAACTTATGGACTTCAGTGCAATTTTGGTCTTCGGTGCAATTACCCAAACTTTGAAGTGTCTCTCACCCAGCAGTTTGGTCCACTATTGTCCCTTGCAGAAACCAGAAGTCTCTGAATTTTTTATTAGAATAAGTTTGCAGATTTATCTTTACCTGATGATTTTAAAATTTAGGCTGTAAATGTGTATTGTCTAGTACTTGTCATCTCCAATTTGAGCAATAATGTAAAAGAAGAAACAATCTGAACATAAAATATGAAGAGAAAAAACTTCTTTAGCTATCTCTAAACACCCCAAATATCTGACTGAAGATTCAAACCAGTTATTTCAGCTGAAACTGCTCACCCATATTGAGGAAAAACTACTGCAAATCTGAATGCAGTGATTCAGAAATCAAGAATAAATATGTTGTGATGAATGCTTAATGCAAACTGTAAGAAGTTAAGGAACCAGGGAGCTGTAGTATATTTGTAAATATTGTAAATATTTTAGTGTTTCCATCTTTAAAATAGAAGTTGGTTAATAACAGAGAATGAAATTTGAATAGAAGCAAAACTGAATTGACATTACTATAATCTTAGGACTTTATATACTATTTTCAAAAGTCCCATTAAGTTATAGTGTGCATACAAAATTGGTCCTTTCTTGGTGAAAAGCATGACTGGACATGACTTGACATTTCACCTCCAACAGCTCTATAGTCATTACACTCACTTTGCACACACACTAGAAAGCCTACTTGCCTCCTTATCTAGTTTATTCACATACCCAATGGCCAAATGAAATGTTTTGTAAAGCCAGTCTAGTCATCTGTTCCACTTGACAGAAAAGTATGTTGTTAGAAAGATTTGAAATGGTCATTAGAGAAAAGGAAGATGGTTCTGGTGAACAGCCAGAGCCTGGGACAAGTTGAATTTTGGACACCAAGGACATTACTCATGTAAAAGCCTAGGCCCAGCTTCCCTCAGGAATGGGCAAAGTTCCCAATTCCTTCAGACATCTGTTTGATATTACTAGACTCACTAGGGAAGGATTCGAAGAGTGCAGAGCTGGCTCAGAACATCTCAGCCATGGAGGCAAAATCCAATTTTCTGGCAAAAGAAGTTTAGGGGACTGTGGGGGAAAAGGACTTGGAGAGGCCAGCTGGATTCAGGAAGAAATAAGGGATGGATCTCCAAGGTTAGCCAAACACCAGAATGGAGAGAAGAGAGTGCAATCTCAGGAGAATCCAGCAGCAAGCAGAAAGGCATCAGACAGTTCAGGATGGGCTACAAAAGAGCTGTGCAGCACAGTGGACATGGACACTGTTCTTCCTCTCTCCTTCTTTCCTTCCTGCACTTCCTCAGTCCTCCTGTGTTTGCTTGGAATAATGGACTGCTACTCCTGCCAGGATGTCTGAGATACCTGCTCTCATCAGTCCCATCTGCTCCCACCCGATGCGAGCAGAAGTGGTCTCCCTTTCCATGTACCTCCTGCTCACTCTCAGTCCTTCCCCAAGCTGCTGAAGAAATGAGAGAAGAGACCAGGTGCCAGAGGTTTGTCTATACCTGGTGCCTACAGTGTAGAAGGAAGACTAGGGATGGGCTGAAGAAGTAAAGGCAAGTGTTGGAACAGCTTTGCAGAAGATTGCTCATTCTTCTGCAGAAGAATGAGGACCCCCACAGTGAGACCCTAGAACTTCTCTGTGGGGCAGATGTTGGGAACACTACTCAGGATGAGCAGGCCAGTGCTCATTGCCTCAGCTGCAGAGGGTGTGGGCTGACATGGTCCCTCCAGAGAACATCTAAGAGTTGGCAAAAGACTGAAGGAAGGGCAGTGCTGGGCCAGGAGGAAATCTGATAAAGAAAAAAAAAGAAAGCATTTTTTAGGGAGCTGAGAGAACTAGGGGATAAAAATGCATCAAGATGATTATATAAATTCCTAGAATAGACTAGTGAAATGGACTGAAAAAGGGTGACTTTGTCCATGAATAGAAAGATACCTTTCTGAGCTGTACAGTGTGAACATAGAATTTCAGGAACCAAGAGATAATATGAATAATTATTTCTGCAGGTGGTCTCAGAACTTAAGTGATGCTTAGAGAAAGCACTGTGCTAGGGAATACCTAGTCAAATGAACTGCAGAGATGTGGCAACGTATTTGAAATCACTTTTTTCATAGGAGTAGTTTGGCTATTTTGGAGAAGTTTCCTGGATGTTTGTTAGTTCAATGTCCATCTTTTTGAGTCCCAAATATTTGCAGTAGCTAGCTTATTTTGACACCCTTGTAGACCACAGTATATCAGAATTCATAACTGAGTGATTTGTCTAAACTGGCAACAACAACAAATTTGTGGTCCAGGGACAGCATCCAAATTATTAACACAAAATGATTGCCCACAGCCAGGCCTGTTTGGGTTTCATCAGCATTCAGAATCACTGCTATAGCCTAAAAGACAAATAAACCACTAACACCTGAATGAGGGAAGAACCGAAATGAGCACAACACTGCTTTCTTTCTCCTCCTGCTGGGTGAGCTCACAAGTTACACTAAATCATACAACTAGCATATGGAGTGTCTGGCAGATTAGTGGTGGCACATACAGAGCTGCACATATCTGGTCCTTTGGTGCATCAGTTGGTATCTGCTGGCCAGACAGGACTACCCACAACCCTGGAGAGCCCAGCTTGAGCCCCACCATGGGCAGCAGGACATGGCTGCTCACAGCAGCTGGCACCAGATATAATGGCAGTGGCAAAACCTGTCCCACAGTGCCCACTGAATTAAAAACTCCATCCAACTCAATAGCTGTTTGTATGAGCAAAAGTTGACTGCGGCCACTGCAATGCAACCCAGTAATAGTATTGCAGGGACTGGTGAAGGGAATAGTGGTAGCACACAACAAATAAAAAATGCAAAATCTCTGCATCTGGTTGAAAGAAAATGCAGCAGCAGAGTCTGTTATCTGCATAATTTTCCCAAACAAGCTACGGGGCTGCACTCAGCTTTCAGACAGCAGATCTGGGTCTTCTCTAACTGAAACAAATGGGTGTTTGCCAACAACTTCAAAGGAAGCATTTAAAAATGAGACCGTTAAGCAGTTAAGGGAGCTGATGTAATCATATTTTAACCCAATTATCCTTTCCAATATGTATTTGTCAGCATTTAATCCCATCTGCTATTGTGTTGCCCAAGTGCCTAAATTGTATACGTCCCTCAAGAGTTCTCTAGTCTTGGCTAACCTAACAAATTCTGTGCCATATGCAAATTTTAATTTGCAAATGTTCTTTCTCATTTCCAGAGTCTATTAAACAACTGGTCTTATCATGGGCACTCCACAGTTAATTCTTTGCCACTTTGGAAGTTTACCAATTTTTCGGCTTTATTTTCTACCACTTTACCAATCTCTAACCTATGACAGCGATCTACCTCTAAACATAGGTGCTTTACTAACTGCTTCTGAGAGACTTTGAAAACCACTAAAAATACTTAAAATATTATGTTTAAAATATTACTTTTATTCCATTAATTTTTACTATTAAAAATACTTAAAATATTATGTTTAAAATAACATAAACCAAACAGTTCCTTTATTCACTCATGTTGACACAACAAACAGATGCTAGTACATTGAGAGTATTTTTTCTTTTCAATAAAAAATTTCTCTTTATTGCTTTTGTAATGCTTTTATTTCTGCAGATGTTTTATTATTGCCTCTAGTTATTATTTTAGTCATTTACCTGGGACATCAATGAAATTCCCTGCTTCCCAATTTTTAGGAATATCTTTTATATTTTTTCAGTAAATAGGTGCAATATCCCCTATCAAAGCTGATATAAATTCAGGCAATGGCATACCATATCTTCCAGCAGAAAATAATTTGTGCCTCATCCAATCTAATTTAATTCAAATGTAACTACAGCCATAGTGGGATAAAAACTCAGCTGAAATAGTTACCACAGTATAAAAAGTTATGAACTTTAATACTAAAGGACAGCTCTGTTTTTATGATTTAAGATTAAAGACCCATGATCCATTTTTTCTGTAACTCTGATTCAGCAAGGTATATTAAGGTGAAAGACCCCAATTCTTATTTTCACTCCAGATTCTTTAATAGCACTCTTGCAGACAAAAAGAACCTTAATGTACACAAAAATCAGTTCCAGTTGGATTACATGTAGGCTTGACTCCTATGTTGAGTTGAAGCTTAAGCGGGAAATAGTGTATACTTGTACGAAAAGCCTATTGATACAATCCAAAGTAGAACAGACTTTCATTTGTATCAAGCAAATTTCTTGCAAAACAGTGACTTGAATGGTTACTTCAGTTAATGGATGTAGATAGCTAAATTCATTTGAGTATTTAGTCCCTGCATTTCAGAGACAGACCCATGCTAATAGCAGAATTTAACATTTGGAGCCACAGGAATGGTTCATTACTATAAATGTCTGCAATAGTAATCAAGAGAGATAATGTTCTAGTCTGGAAAATAATTAATATTTAACTGACTTGCAAATGTAAAATCCAGAACCCTCAAAATGCAGGCATCAATTAATTGAAAGAAGCAGGCATCTAAACTTTTAACTACTTGAATCCCTCCCTCTAGAGGACTACTGTAATACTTAAGGGAAAAGATAGCACATTGCAGTACAGTGAACTCTGTAAAACATGTAGTGAATGGAGATTGTACCTTCTGTTGTGCCTGGTATATCTTTTGTACTCTGAGACACAGCCAAGTTTACTGTATAAACTGTATAGAGGATTCCATCAAGAATCTCAAATGTGAGTTAAAAGCAACAGAGAGACAGTGGTGTAATCCTTACTGCTTATGTATGCCAGAATAATATCAACAATTTTTTTCCAGTACAAGTGCCAGAAAGCAAGGAATAGTACTAGACTAAACACAGAATGTAAAAGAGCATAGAGAATTGGGGTCTGTGCTAAAAGAAATGTGAAACCCCAATGAATGGAACAGAATGAATTGCAGACCATTCAGAGCAGTGTTATAGGTTTCCCACGTGGGCTCTAACAGCGGAGTTCCATGAGGTTTTGGCAAGAGTACTATTTGCAATAACAACAAAAAGAGTTTGCTGAATTATTTAAGCATGAAATCAACATATCTCAGACAAAAATAGCCAAGGAACATTAAGCAAAATCACTTAAAAGTAAAGCACTGAATCTGAGAGAAAATGCAGTGGCTTTCATTTACCCCACTTGGTTTACTCTTGTTTCTCTGGAAATGCAACCTGAGTGTAAGTCAGGGTATCCACAGCAGAGGATTGGAGGGAAAATATGGCTGAAGGGATTTTTATGTGGTGCATCCCCCAGGCTGGGCCGGGAGAGGGAGGAGTTTTACGAGGAAATACACCTCCTTCTCCTCCCTTCCTTTTGCTCCATTTAGCTTTGATTATTCCTAGTAATGCCGTCCCCGCAGTCCCTGGTTTTATTTGCTTGTTTAATGTTGTTCACAGAACACAGGTGCCTGTGTTTTTTCAGTGACAAGAAGTTAGCTTTGCAGGAAACACATCTTTTCCCTTTCCCCTCAATTAATTTTCTTCTATGGTGAAGAGGACAACAATTGCCTTTAGCTGGCAATTCAAATTTGTTTTGTTTTGTTTGCATTTTTTTTCCTTTCCTGCATGTTACTCTCACAATATAAATACCTAGATTTTTTGGAACTTGGGTTGCACGTGGCACAGCACCACTCTCAGCATACAGCTCAACAGGGAGGGCATGGGTGAGAACAGGGGGTGAGAACGGAGGCTGTCACATATTCATAGGGTTTTCACATTCAAAAGTCTACTGCATGCAATGCATGGCAAGCATCACACATTTAAAATGAGGCAGAAGGACTGCCCAGACTTTCAAACAACAGAGGCAGAACTATCGTGAACTATCTAATGAGTAGCATTCGTGGGGTGAAAAAGTGTAGGAGGTTTGGATCTTCGTTTCCAAATTTAACAAATAATCAATTTTAAGGTAATACTCTTCCAGGAACTTTCCTGGGATGGGCAGAATTAGTCAGGAACCTTTCAGATCTCCTGCCTTTTCCCAGTATTAACCAGGGAATATTTAGTTAACACATCTTAAAGGCAACATAAGTGGGTAGCAGGGCCTAGTGTCAAGGTCTATCCCTCAGAAGTAAGAGATAATGACAGTAGGCCTTGGGGTGTTGAATAAGAAAAGAGACACAATGGGTCCCAAAATTATGGCTTAGCTTAGTGGCTTTTCTCTTTAAGGGCTTTGCATTTTGCAGGCATAAAGGAATTTTCTTTCTCAGTCTTGGTCCCCCTTTTCCCCATGACAACTCATTTTGTCTGCAATATCCCTAGCTGTGTCTCGCTCCCGTATCTACTGCCATGACTGACACCATGAAATCTTCATTGCAAGGCCCTGAGTACTAAAAGCAAGGTAAGAGTACTTCTCACTGTGTCACCCAGCGCAGCCCCAGCAGCACCGCAGGACTGTGCTACTTCTCTTTTGCCTTTACCACAGCTAGGGCAGCGTGTTGCTTCTCTGTTACTGCAGCTGGGAGGCAAGGAGCCCCAAGGCTGCCTGAGGCTTCACTTTCTGCTCCTCTGTCCCCAGGAAAGAAGAGCCAAGGGTGTGGGTAGTGAAGAAATTTTGCTATGGAAAAGGCTCATATTCCCCAAAGAAGAGAAATGAACAGTAAAGTCCTAGTACCCCAAATGCTACCCTGCATTGGAGGTGCTACCAAAGGCAAAGTTCTCCAGAGAGATGTGGTGTCTCCTGTCAAGCTTTGCTAAAAACGTATCCTGCTGTGGTGGGACAGTGTGATCAGTTGTCTGGCACTGTGAAAGCTCACCACTCGTGCTTCATTAGAAGTTGACATTAATTGCTTTCTGTAGAGCACACAGCAATGAAGTTGTGTTATCAACATAGAAACTAGAAACTAAGAAATAATAACGGCCAAGTCTGAATCAGAGAACAAGATGCAGGAAAAGTAGCCACTAAAGGCTTCTAAGGGCAGAAGATCATAATAAAAGATCAAGCCATCATTAAATTACTTTAGTAATGAATACAACAATTTCTTACTCAGAAAGGATGTTGCTATAGGAACAAATATTGCATTCAAATGTGACAAAAATTCATTTATTGCTTACTCCAAACGTATTTTGAAATTACGGAGTGTTAACATGAGGAATCAGAAAAAAAACACCAACCACATTAAACAAATAGCCACTTATAGGACTAAGTTTTCAGTTAACTAAGGAAAAGAAGAGCCTGACATCAGAAGCTCATATTCCAGTGACCTGACTTGACAGAATAAAAATAAGTGTCTTTTTTGGGCATTGAGGAGGTCAGCTCTTTCAACTGCAACAGATCAAATATCTCAGCTTTAAAGAGTGATAGAGAAAATGAAACTACAAGGAAGCAGCCAAAAATCAAATTGAATTTATGAAAATAAGCAGCAGCAAAGCTGCAATGAAACTTCCATTTTGCAACTAGCAAGATCGCCCCTCCTACTTTGCTAATTCTCCAGAAATCCTAGCCAAAATTTTTCTTCAATACAACTGTTTATACTCATATACACACACAACACACAGGTACAATTAAACTTATCCAATAAATGTTTGGATACTAAACACTCCCACAAACTTCACCCTCTAATTTTCTAGGGGGCTATATATGGAAGGAGTGTTTACTTTTTGAGAGTGGTGTAAAATTAAGTTAGTGAAAGTGAGAGTTGGGCCCTGATGCTTTTCTGAAATTTCTTGTCCTACTTGCCAGCTGTGCATGTCAGTAGGAGTGGGAAACTGCGGTGCAAGAAGCAGCCAGTGCCACTAGTGCTCCTCAGAGTATTTGGAAGGGTTTGAATTCAGACTACTGTAGTATGAGCTATTGTTTCCACTGTTATTCCCCTTGTAATCCATGAAAACTATTTAATGTGGTGTGGGAGGAGGAGTGTACTGCAGTAAGAAGGGGAAACTCAGGGCATGAGAAAGATTATGCAAATGCTTCACGAGGGTTTTCAATGTGTGGCTATATTCTTTGTAGTCAGAAAACCAAAAAAACCCCTTATACCTGAATTTTACGTTACACAAATAACCTGAGATTATGTATTTGTTGCTCCTATGCTATTTTTTTAAACTAATTAATACCTCTAAGTTATACAGAGCCTAGAGCGGGACCAGTGCTATACTGGATAATATGGCCACAATATATTTATTTAATTTCACTGGAAGGTTAGGAGCTGTGTGTTAAGGATCAATACACTCTTTCTTGAGATGATTACAGAGGTGCAAGTTCTAGGTTGACTAATAGGGTTGCAGCCCTCAGATGCAGAACAAACTGCTAGAGAAGTTACAATCTTAATAACATTATTAATCACATTATATACTTTCTCAGTCACTGTATGATTTGCATACAGTTTTAAATTTGATTGCGGTTTAGAAAGGCAAATAAATGAAATTTTTTGGTTTATTTTAACTTAAAAGCTATTCTTCCAAAACTAAGTTCTCACAGTTAGTTGAGAATCTGGTTTCCTCCCACTATACAAGGATAACTTTCTATATGATTTCAAGAGACTATAATATAAGCTTTTAGTAATTTTCACCATAAGTTTCTCTTGCTACTTTTACAATACAATCTATTGATCTATTTGGGCCCTTTTTCCCCAACATCCAGTCCACAACAGTTTACCTACAGCAACTTATTTCTTTATATAACAAGATACCTTCCTCCATTTTGCCCCTTTTGGGTATTCATCACCAGTGACCTGGGTCAGAGGCCCTTTTGGAAGTTCAATCTAGTGCCTGTAATTTCATGCCTTGTAAGTATTTTGATCTTTTTCAGACTTATTGCACTTTCTAGGCTCAGTGCCACTTTCTAGGGAATTTTAAACTAACATCTACACTTATAAATCTAGTCCAGCAGAATAGATTTTGAAAGTTGTAAAATGACAGCTAGCAGAGTCTACCTTAAAACAGTTGTTTAATCATTCTCTCCTAGGAAAATGACCAGGTATCCTATGTAATAACAGTATAAGCATCAGTATTATATCAACATCAGCATAACAATCAGCATAACACAGAAAAGATGGCAGAAAAGAAATTATCAGCATTTTCCTATCAATTGTTAGATTGCCAGCTGCATGCTGAATTGTATACCTTCTACTCATACTCATTGAAAAAGGGGATGCTCAGCAGATACAGATCCTCACATGCAAAACTTCTATTCTTATATGTGGAAGGCATGACTGCATTCCTTAGGAGACTGCCTGCAAAACCAAGACCCCATCTTACATTTAAAACCACCTGACAGGATCAAGATGTCTTACAATTACCTTTCTGCTCTAACCTAAAGATGTGTAATTTCACCCCTAAGCACACAAAAGTGAAACTACATTGCAAAACAAAGTGTCTAGAATATATGTGACTGCGTTGAGTATACAACCTGGCCTAAAAATGTATCTCCTAAATTATTTGATGGTTGTTACTTATATGACTGCAACCAAAAGTAAATATTAATGATTTCAGACTTGAGAATATAAAAGACAAAATGGCCTACACACATAAAACCAGAAGTGATTTAAGAAAAATATATTTATACTTGATTGCCTTTACTTTGGCATACCCAAATTTCAGGCCTCTAATTTTAATCAATTTTTTCCCTGCGAAATGCTCAGCTTTTCAGTTTTTCTTGAGATCCCTTGGTTTTGTCAGGCCTACTGACAGTCTGAGCTTGCAAAGCTTCTGCAAAATAAGCACTCCTTGTCTTGATTAGGGGCTGTGTGTATTCTAGGAATTTAGCTGTACAGCTTGTATTTTCTCTTCACAGATACAGAATAGAGGCAAGTTTAAAGGTGTGCTTTTAAATTTTATTTATTTTTTCAAGAGAGGAGTTTGCTGAAATATACATTGTGATTCTAAGGTCTTCTTTTTCTATATCACTGAGCCAGTCTAAAAACTGCAGTTCAGTATATACAGTAAGTAGATTAGAGAAGTTCTTTTAGCACTTTGAAGAAGATCATGGACTTCCTTCTGCACTTATGTGAAAATGGATGGCATGCAGAGTAGTATCTATATGACTGACATAAAATAGCTGAAATCATGTGGCTAAAAGTTGCTGGTTTTGTTCCGCCCTTTAAGTTAGTGTATAGAGACCATTCACCATTTGTGTCTTGGTCTCTCCATCCATAAAATGTGAAAGACAAGGTTATCTAGCTCGCAGGGATGCTGGGAGATTACGTAATGTTTGTTCAGCTATTTTAAAATATGAAGTACTGTGAATTATGCAGTATAATTGCTGAGAGTGAAGACTTACCCTAAGAATAAATCCTAGGAATTTCTCCTAAAGAAAATGAGAATGGCAATTTCTAAATCAAATTATTTTGGAGAGCATCTTTAACTACCGTAATCTACACTATTTATCTGTTTGTTAATTAAATTATTTTAGTCTGTTTGAACTGATCAGAACAATTTACATGAAAAAGACACCTGACTGTAGTTGTCGCTCAAGTGTACTCAGTCCAATGAGAAAATAATTAAAAAGTTAGCACTGTTAGCACTTTCAAAAGGTCCCCCCTTCTTCCACCTTGTGTCTTTATAAGATACTTAGTCAATAATTTAATTCTTTCTGTGTCTGTGTTTCAAGTTGGTTAAATCTGGGCTGCTAAGTGGTGCTTTCCTTCCAAGGGTTTAATTTACTGAGGAATTCTCTTCACTACGATTTAGCCTTTCATCTTGCATGGATGCTGCTTTACTCATCACTAATTCACACAGCACATCACAGGCTGCATCAACATCTGCATCTTCTGGATGGAAAGTTTTCATTTCTTCCCCTTTAAGAATAACTGTCATTCTGCAGTCCCACTCATCAGTTCCTAACAACCTTCCCAGCTGTACAAAAATGCATTCTGAATAAACATTGGAAGGAAGGAAGCATAAATATTTGACAGCATTCACAGTCAAGGTAGATTATTAAGCACTCTGCATTTCAGAAGAATACTCAAGACTGTCTTCCAAGGAAGTATTACAAGTGAGATTCCAAGTGTTTTTTAATCTAAGTAAGCTTTTATTTTGGAAGAGGTTATTAGTGCCTGAATATCAGAAAAGAAGATTGTGGACAGGCATAACCTTTTGCAATTTCTTTTTCATTTTGGCTGGTTTTGTGATTATCATATTCTGCATACCTGAATCTTTGTTAGTTGAAATTTTGAGCATGCTTGAAATAGACACTGCAACAGAAGTCAAAACGAGAAATTAATTACTTCCTCCCTGTAGAGTTAGCTTATCCCATAGCTCCAAACTTTAAATGATTTGGTCATCTGGAAGACAGCTTGGTTTTCTCATTCTCCATATGGGAGATGTTTAATGCTATGGGGTAGTAATATATAAATGACAGAGGGAAGCATTAAGATGGAGAGTAAGTTATTTTTATTGTCTCTCAACACCTTCACCAGAACCTCAACAATTTATCCAATGTCTTTGTGACTGCCCACTGAGGTATCAAGGGGGTACAACTGAAGTGCAATCTGGAAACACTACTTGGAAGGCCAGCCTAAGGAACTTTCAAAAATTATATTTTTAGCTATGAGACCAAACAGCTTCTTGACAGAATTATTAATTTATTTTAATTTCAATTCTTAAATTTGTAGTTTTTCTTAGTAGGTTGACTTCAAACTAGCTTCAATAACCTAATCTAAATTATGTCCGAGTATATTCCTTTCTTAAAAAAATAGCTTAAAAAAATAGTTCTTCCTGTATTTGTAGCAACACCAGCCATCTGTTACAAACCTTCTTTGTATACACATATATCATAACCTGGTCATTCCAATCACTCTTCTAATCTGTGGCCTATTTAATTTCTGGAAATGTTACAGTCTAGGCTGCTAGAAGTCAGAAAATCCTCGCTCCAACTCTCCTACACCTGTGCAAAGCTTTACTGCTCTGCACAATTAATCCAGCTGGGTCTTCTGGCACATATGCCTGCACTGCCAGAGCCAGTTCTTCAGATTATAAAAGATCTAGATTAGCAAGATTTTTCCAGTGATGTCAGTAGAACACTTTTGGTGTTGGAGTTTGGCAGGATAACATTCCATATTAAAACATGGATTTTTGACTAGACAATGGCCTAAACTTAATCTCTTTTCCAAACAGTCCCAATCACTGCAAAAATACTGAAAAAAAACCTCAAACAAAACCCCTTACACAGTGGATTTGTTTTACAGTGATCAAACATACCCAAATAAATTTTCCTATCTGAATTTTTATTGCATGCTCCTTTTCTGTGTAGCTACATGTGAGACTTACCATATAGTAGGGGACACAACTTCTGAAAATGCAGAATCTGCAGACAGTATCGACAAAGCATCCCGTACAGCTCATTCACAGGCACTTGCTGGACACATAACCAGAAAATCCACTGTGCAGACTTTTTTTCCCAAGTAAGTCTTAACCTCGGCATAATATTTTGACCACGTTATACTGAAGCATACAAAACCAAAGTACATACCCCTACTAAACTGACAGTAAAATATAGCACTAGTACAGTGAACCTGACTATACATTTATGAACCTTAAGAGAGTAGGGATTATCCTGTACAGGCAAAAAGTGTCACGTGCTAGCCAAAAAGCAGATATGTTCAGCACCAAGCACTCATTATTTAAGCACTTAATTCCCCTCATCTAATATAGCAGCTCTAACTACAGGGCAATGAAAAGTCAGGCATCAGAATAATCAAGCACGTCAGTTCAGATGAAATGATAAGCTCCTGTCAGAAAAAGACGAAAATCAGATAACTCATTCTTTTGAATTTCCATGAGGTATAACTGCACAGACTTAAAGGCAGAAATATATAGTAACACTTCAGCTTTAAGTTTGTTTTTTTTTTTATAATGGATGTCCATATTGCTGCTTAAACTCAGCTATTTGAGAGTCCAATTTAGAATATAAAATGTCTTTCAGTATTAGCATTTACGTGTAAATGCTTGAGGTTTATATATATGTCAGACTGTAGTATGAAACTGACCTCTGAAGGGAAAAGAACAGCAAGAAAAAACATACTTACTACCTTTAAGAAAAGCACTTACAACAGTATGAGCATAACTAATGTATGATTTGTCATACGTCAGTATTAAATTGATGAATTTGGCTTATAGCAAGCCAAATTTGGGACTGTACAATCCTACAAAATCCTACAGCATTGATGGCTTAAAAGCAGGACTAGTAAGAACAAAATTTGCCCAAGAATCTTAATACTAATTAGAATATAGTAAAATGTGGAAGCTGGTTCAAACTTTATAGAAGAATTTTAATTGTCTGTGGATGAAATATAGTTGAATAAATGGCTTTTATTTGTTAGCTAGTCTCACATGCCTTGAATGTAAGTACAATCAAAAATCCCATTTAACCTGAAATTTATAAGTATCTTGTTCCATTTCAACGTAATCTTTTAAATGTGTTACAGCAACAAGAACTCATGTCACATAAATTCAGCATCTTCAATTTGATGAGCTAACTAGTGCAGTGACACAAATTTCATTTTCCTGCTTTGAGATTAAGTACATTATTTTTGTCTAATCCTCTATTTTACACCAAATCCTTCCTGAAGTCTTAAAAATTCAGAGCAAAGAACAACATAATTTTATAATTCCAATTGAGGACATGAAGTGGGCTATACCATTACCTGCAGCTACCAAACAGACACGTGGCCTGCAGACATACCTAATGTGTATAAGAAAACAGGCTTGATGTGTCTCCAGCTCTAGTGGCATGTATTATGGGCAAGACAAAATGGCTAAAGAAAACGTACATAACTTGCATCCAAAAATTAAAAGTATGCAAAAGACAAACTCCTTGTTCAGCCAAATGTAAGGGATGTTTTGTGGCTGACTTCATTAGGGTAAGAAAACGCGTGTATCCTGTAGCGTTAGGACATGCCAGAAGGCAATGCCTTTCCTACTGTGCCCTTGCAAGCACACGGCTGGCAGCTCTAGAAATGTAGCACACGCTACACTGCAACCTCAGTGCTGCTCTCAGAGCTTGCATGCAAAGTCTAATGCCATAACCAGAGTGTTAGGGCAAGACCGGATTGTAACCAACAGAGGTTCAGCTTCCAGTGTGTCAGAAACAAGGAGGTCTGGGCTTCGATACAGCCTATGTTTACCTATCTTTGCTAAGGCAGTGACATTAAGATCCATACAAGTTTCTTCACTGAAGCTGCCACTCGGTCAGTTTAGATAAGCTAGAGCAAGGATGAATGCCATGGCGCTGAAGCCTAACAGACATTGCCATATTCCCTGGAAAAAAGTGGTTGGGGAAAAAAAAAAGTCTTTTGATATTAATAAGTGACAAAGCTCATAATCACTGTTAAAATCAGAAGAAATATGGAGAAAAACACCTCCTCAGAGAATAAACACCGAAATTATATTATGCAACATACAGGTACTCCTTGCCCTGGAGTTGTGTCTTCCTGACTAGCAGTGGGCTGTATGTGCACTGCGTGGTTGTCAGTGCCAATAACAAGCAGAACTGGACCACTAGGTGGGGTGTGTGTGGAGCTCTGGCTGTTCTTGGGAAGATTTCTTTGTTCTGAACCTCATCTGCATTTTCCTTTTTTCATAAGGGCATCATGAATGAGTCTCTTTAAATGAATTCAGCTTTTCTGTTTTCAGCAGAACTGCTTTTAGGAAGCATGCTTTAACTTACAGCAAAATCAACACTAATAAAGTCATAAAATCATTCATTAATTTCCTATTTGTTCTTTCAGAGAAAAAAATAGAGCTAATTCTAAATTAAAAAAGCCCCTTGCATAAAACCACAATTCCTGAGATGAACTGCAGATTAAACCCAGGAAAAAATGAACAGGAATAGTTAAGTGACCTCTAGATATTGGTTTCATAGGCATTTGTTCCACAGAGAATCCACGGTGTTCAGAAATGTAACTATGAATGCAGGGTTTGTTACAAGTGTGTTTTATATAAGACATGTCAAAATGCTATCACTATGCATGGGTGGATAGAAGGTATAAATTAAATATTTAAAAAAAGGATCAGAGAGTTCTTTTCCGCAGCTACACCAGAAACTGAAGTCAGCTGGAAAATGAGTTCTGCCATCCTTGGAATTTCTAAACTGTTAGGTGAGGCAGGCACTTTAAGGCAAATAGATGCTGAGAAAGCAGCCTATTTGTATTTGAGAAACTCCATCTTGCCAAGATAAAAATGATGTTAATTAACTATATCAAAATGTGGTGTTTTTTTTTAGTTTAGAATCATGGTTATTTTCTCCAAACAAAAGCCAAATGTAGATAATGTCTCAAGATTGAGGAGCATAACACAACCAAACCAAACGCAAAAAGAAAAACTCCAATTTCAATCTGAATGGATTTTGTTTAAGATTAAAGACTAGGGTACATTCATGTGAAAGGTCACAATGCATCTTTTACTGCACGTTTCTCCATATTGAATTAATTGGCACACTTTCAAAAGCCAACAAACAAGGAAACTCCCAAAACTCCCAACAAAAACTACAGTATACAAACCATAGGACTTTAACATTCTTCCTATGTTTTAATAACTAAGGATGCTGTCACAATACTGTAAGCTAAACCCAATCTAAAATAGCATACTCCTAGATGGAAGAGAAGGGACAAAAATATCTGTGAAGCTTGCCAAGGCTTATTATGCATGAAGACATATATATATATATATNCAGGGAACTACTTCTTGGAAAGTTGGGGCCTTATTTATTTTACATAAAATGTCTCTTTACAAATTATCCTGTTTAAATAGGATTTAAAAGCTGTTCTGCCTTGATACCTGAAATGAAAAATCAGGTGCCGGCTGCTGGCCAACAAAATCATCCTTTTCTTTTTTAAAAAAAAGTACTGCAGCAGGGTATACAAAATTGTTCTAAGGACTGCCAATTGAAAGTAGAGTAATTGCCTGATGGTGATGACTTTTATAGAGTTCAGAATTAGCTTCTCTCATGATGAGAACTGCTAGAGGTAAGAGGGATGATTGAGGCACATGCTGACAAATTTGTTGATGTGCTAGCACTAGTTGATGTACTTTGAAACTGCTTCTGAATGTTCATGGAAGCCTCCCTCCAGAGAGCATGCAAAGAGGCTAATATTTGATGAATTTATGTATTTCCATACAATACTAGAACAAACTTGTCCTTTCTAGTCTCTCAAATTTAGCAATATCTGTCTCTTCTTTCAGATTCGGAATGCATTGATATTTTCTAGATCATGACATCTCGCATGAGTTTGGATGAAGTATGAAGTGGGAGTCCTAGATTCAGATGTTCGGAGTGGCTAATGCTGGAAATGTGATGACCTTCTGGTTAAACTTCCACTTTGGCACCTACCTGTTTTAACTCATCTAATGTGTACCACATCAACTTGATTTTTCAAACTTTTGCATCATTCTAAGCTGAAAGCTTTCAAAAGTAGATTAGTACTATTTTTAACACAATCTTGCAAATAAACCAATCTGCTAAAAACTTATTTCTCTGAACCTCTGTTAAGCAATATTATTTACAAAGCCATTGTTTCATTTTGTATTAAATTAGAGTTCTCTAGGCCATTCCACTATTTCTCTCATTTCTGAACTCAGAGTGACAAGGCTTATAGTTACTTGATTTATCCCATCCTTTTAACCTTTGAAAAAATGGGACAATTAAGATGTTTTTCCAGGCCTCTGGAACTTTCGCAGTTTTCCAAGACTTACTGAAAATTAATATTGGGAGTCAAAAATGCTCATGAGACACATCTCCTAAAAGAGTCAGGAGAAATTTCTGTACATCTTCGTTTAGGTGATGTAGTTTTAAAATGTTCCTGAATAATGACAAGGATGGAAAATATTTAATCAAATTATCCCATGAATGCATCATCTACCTCTTTCATAGTTATAGAATAGAAATATTTATTGAACACATCTGCTCCCCCTGAAGTAAGAAGGTTGCCTTTTCATTTAGTAATTGTGTATAATTGTGTTCCTTTAATCTTACTATATTGTCATTCTTTAATGACCATAGACTTGTTTCTTGTTCTTTTGCTTCTCTTANTTACTATGGATTTCCTGTGGAAGATGTAATGCTTATCAAGTCAGGAAATTGATACGTATAATTTAGAATTTTTGAAAGAAATTCCAACATTCTCTGGCACAGAGGTCTGAGTGTCTGATGGTCCATGATAGTCCAATCATAAACATTTCACACTATGCTCACAAGCAGGTTTTTCTGGGCAAGCTCTTTGTTTATGTTGGTGTTTGCCACAGATCCCCAAATCTTGCTGCCAAAAAAAGCACTTTGACAGTTAATCCATGCACACTCAGGAATATATTTTCCAGGTTCTGAGGAATTTGGACCCTGTTGTCAAATATTGAGGGTGTTCTAATCATACGGATTTTATTACTAGCAAACAAAGCTGAACGCATGCTCACAAATGGTGGTTTCCAAATTGTATTGACACCCAAACTCACAACAAAGAAACACTTCTCATATAACATGATGTCTTAAGCAGTTTTGTTCCCCAAACTTTGATTTTTTTGACCAATACCTGTTTTTTCTGCCTCCCCACATACATTTTCTTGTAATTAGCTTAATTGGCATCTGATTAACCATCATCATGCTTAGAACAGACATTTTCAAAATGCACATCACATACAAATGATATACAAATCAATGCAAAATGATCTTCCTGTACTGGGGTGAGGAGGAGCCAAGACTGCTGATATTGCTACCCTGCACAAAAGTAACTCCTTGGTGCAGGGCTGAGCCTGGGAGAGGACAACATTCAGCTCTGAGGATAAAGGGGATCTTTCTAGTCTTATATAAAAGCAGAAAAGAAAATACAGTGTGTATCTTGTAGATCCCAACTATTATCCCATTGCTGACCATCAATACACTGAACTATGACTGGAAATCCTCTCACACATCCTGGGCAGCCTCCAATAAGTTATCTGTTGTATGCAACTCACTTCCTTTTGTCAATCCCACAGAACAGGTAGATTACTTACTGAAATTTTGTTAGGAAAACTATTAGAATGGGGATATAATTTATTTCACTTTCAGTTACAGCTTCCTAAACACTTGAAAAATTAGGCCATTAATTTTGCTGGATTTCAGTCAACCCATTAATGTAAAAACGTTTTCCTATCTTTATGAAATTTGTTAGCATCCATGAATCAAACATGATGAGTAAGCATAAAGTATCATTACTTTAATTTCCTGTTTCAGCTAGGGTAAGTATCAAATTATTGCAGACTTCAGATAAAGTGGATCATTCTTTTCCATCCAGACGATAGTCTAATAATACCAGATTATTTTTTTTTTGGGTGGGAGACAGCTGCTTTCACTTTTGAGCAAGGAAAATTTGATGAAGACACTCCTTTCCAAAGGCTTGTCCAAAGGGAAACTCTCAATGTTTTGAACATTTCTCATTTGTAAGTAAAACTGGAATAAAGTGGATGATTTCTAATGACTGTCTACATTGTGTTACTCTTTCAGTGATACTTACTGCTGAGCTACATCAATGTAATTACTATAGTCTGTGTATTTTCCAGTGAGCCATATGACATCTAGGTCTGCTGCAAGAAATACAGCAATTCCAGGTCTTATCAAGTATGTAAATCTTCATTTTCACTCTGGAAACTCAGGTTCACATTTGAATATTTCACAGAAATATGCACTTTCAACTGTGGCTGCAGGCTAGTTTTCCCCTGTGTAAGCAATCCATTTTTAGAACAAAATGTACAATTATGCAGCTCAAGTCACGCAGAAGATCCA
>VZTM01012957.1:76982-96675 GCA_013400555.1 Jacana jacana
TTTCAATTAACAGTTGCATGTGAGGAGCTTCTACACCCAAATGAAAATGGATGCCAGAGGTTTGTTTATGAAACTGGGGGATTAAAATTGTTTAATAAGTATTACAGTCTCAACTGGCCCTCTTTAATAATATTTGAAAGAATAAATCTGTGCTCTAGCCCTGTGTCTAACAGAGAACACCATGACAATTTTCAAATTAAATCATATTCTCAAATGCAATGTGGACTATTCTGAATATCGGTAAGAAGAGGAATCCTATAGTAATAACACTTTTGATAATTATTGATGCCAAGAAAATGCTAAATATAAATAGTCAAATAAGGGCAGGAAAATACTGTTTGTTTTTTTTTTATAGCCCTAACCTGAGCAGGTTTTGAAGTCCTGGAAAGTCCTGCTTCCCTAAAAGTACCTTTGAAGGTCCTTGGCTTTGACAGCTTTGCTTAAAGAGCCTCTTTTCCAGTAACACATTCATTCCCTTTTGATGATACCCAAGAGTTTCTGAAATGTGTGGGAATTCCTGTAAATAATGACACTGTAGTTTCAAATTACTTGGAAAATTATATCAGATAATTACTCTCAAGAAGCTAGACATTTAGCTAAATCTCTTGAGCAGGCTGACTTTGTTGATTTTATGTGGAAACCCTAATGTTAGACTCAAATTCCATTATTTGGATGGTTTAATTTTAATATCAACTGATCACAGTGTGAGTACCTGGTGCTTACTCATTTTATAAGGGGAGACAGTGATTAGAATGCATAAATTTAACTGCCTGTTTTTGAAAATCTTGCACTTGAGCCTAAAATTTATGTCATATCTCTCCTGACAATTAGCTTTCTCGCAGCATTTCTACTAGTTCCTTCTGGACTGAAAAACGAGAACAACAGCTGCTCTTTGGGACTAGCAGTTTTATCTTTGTATTAATTGAAAACTGAAAAATAAAATATAAAAAGGAGAAAAAAGCCCAAAAATATTGTTTCCATCCTTTCTCCTACCTTGCTCCTAGTTTTGGGCCAAGAGTCCTGTTTTATCCTACCAAGATTATCTTTTTTAGAAAACAACTCAGACAAATTGGCATTTTTCAGTGGCCCAGGCCACCAGAACTTCTCAAAACACACTATGATTTATCAAAGAGTTGGAGGGAGCCTGATGAGGGATTCTACTGTGATTCTGATTTGTGTCTGCTGAATAGGTGATTGACTGAAGTTGTCACACTGAAACTCTTTCTCCTCCTGGAGCTGCTACCTGGCTCAGGGAACTCAAGAGGACAAGCAGATTCTGCAGCAAATGGGTCCGAATCAAAGAATGTGTATGGCTACTTTTACTATCAACAGAGATTTTCTTCATAGCTCCTGTATCTCTTCTGCAGCAATACTCGCTCTTTAGAGGCAGCACTTGGAGAAAATTAATTTTTAGTACAGTATTTTCTCTGTCCTGCCATCACAGAATATCAGGGATTGGAAGGGACCTTGAAAGATCATCTAGTCCAATCCCCCTGCTGGAGCAGGAACACCTAGATCAGGTCACAGAGGAATGCATCCAGGCAGGTTTTGAATGTCTCCAGAGAAGGAGACTCCACAACCTCCCTAGGCAGCCCCTTCCAGTGTTCAGTCACTCTCACTGTGAAGAAATTTTTCCTCATATTTAACTGGAATCTCCTATGTTCCAGCTTGCATCCGTTACCCCTTGTCCTATCACTGGATGTTACTGAGAAGAGCCTGGCTCCATCCTCCTGACACTCACCCTTTACATATTTATAAACGTTAATAAGGTCACCCCTCAGTCTCCTTTTCTCCAAACTAAAGAGACCCAACTCCCTCAGTCTTTCCTCATATGGGAGATGCTCCACTCCCTTAATCACCTTGGTAGCCCTGCCCTGGACTCTCTCAAGCAGTTCCCTGTCCTTCTGGAACTGAGGGGCCCAGAACTGGACACAATATTCCAGATATTCAGTCTCACCAGGGTAGAGTAGATGGTACTTTATTTGCTTCCTATTCAGACAGACCACTCGAGTTCTCTTACTTCCAACTTTTTATCTTTTTCCAGCAGGAGAATCTTGCAGATGTCTTTCCCCTGGCTTGGTGCTGCCTTCTTTTTTATTGGTTAACTGCCTCAAGGTGACTTTTTTCCCCTTCCATTTGTTTTTAGGCCTGTGTAATCCCAACACAAGTCAAGTAGGGAAATGTAAAACTGGATCTGAGTTGTTTTTAAGATAGTGTTGAGGGGTGGAGTTGGCTGGAGTTCAATTTTGTGCTGAACAGTTCACTAGCTCAATAAAGACTTGTGTCTGTTTTTCTGTTTATATGGCTAGAGCAGAGCACTGAGTAAGCCTTTTCATTTAGAAGCATACATGAACACAAGACAAAGAGTTATTAGCTTGTAGAAAGACAGGTCATAAAATGAACTCCCAGGAGATGTAGAAACCTGTTATCAGTCCTTTTTCTACTTGAATTAATGCACTAGAATGCAAGTGTTGTTCATGGAAGTTACAGTTTCATGTCTTAGCAAATACATGCTTCCTCTAGATGACCTGGGACATAGTCAGCATCATATTCACTCAATACACCTATTTGACACAGGATTCAACCACATGACAAGAAAAAAAGGGGAAAAAAAAAAGAGAAAAAACCTTAGTAAAGTAAATCAGTAGGATTTACTTTACTACAAAGCACTGTTTTCTGCATACATGGGTGGGGAGAAAGGGTGATTGCGGCTTACAAATCAAGGGTAGCACCTATTTGAAAACCAGACCATCATACTCTATGAATAAGACTCTGCATACTGCTGTATTCCACAAACACAAAAGAACTTTTAAAGGAAGGCCTGTGCCAGGTTCCAGCACTTAACACAGAGGAGCAAGAGTAATAGATGATTATGTTGTAACCTCTTTTGCTATGGTCCAGTGCCAACTCATGCTGCCCTGTCCCATGAAATCATCTGCTCCAGTCACACTGACTTCTGCTAGTCGGGGTGATGCCAGTCACACCAGCTTCTGGCAGCCAGACTGGGACCCTCAGTGGACGTTACACCTGGAATCAAAGTAACCATAACAGCAACGACACATACACACATTTGTGTGTGTGTGTGTATGCATATATACATGTAAATATAAGTATAGATTTACACACACATACCTATTTTTATATATTAATATATATTTAAATAATTGTAATACAGGGATTACATTTTGTTTTCTTACTAATAGGCATTTGCTTCAAATTCTGCTTAAACTTGGGAAAGAAATACTGAAAAATGGCACAACTCCGTAGTTTTTGCTAAACATGTTTTAGGACAGCCTCCCAAAGGCACGCTGGCCTGGCAAGAAAAACCATGCTGCACCTACAGAGGATTACCCAGGGCATCCCAGGGAACAAACCCACTCAACACTTCTCAATTTGTCTTTGATGCAGGTTGTGCAGCTCAGGCCCCTCTGCTCTCATCCATGCTAAACAGGGACTCTGCTAGGAATTCCTGACATATGCATATCTGTCCTGAAACTACCCACGTTAGGGATTAAAGAGATGTACAATTTAACCTCAATTCATAATCCTGCTTAAAGCAGGAGCAAAATAAATCACTAAGAGCAATGACAGTACTGTTCTCAGTGCTCTGCTCGTGACCCCGGCAGATCCCTTCAGAAGTACAAGAAAGAGTGCTTCATTCACTAAAGGAGCATGCTCCATATCCACTGAGAGCTGCTTGCTTTCCATGCTTTTCAATAGAAAACCTCGTACAGTTAGTAATTATAGATGTATTCAGTTGACTTTCTCAAAGAAATAAATGACACGTACACCAAGTTAACTGAAACCCAGATATATTCCCCTCTGAGAGACAGAGCATGTCTCTGGAGAGAGCCTCAACAGCTTCAGCAACTGTTGCTTATTCACAGCGCCTATGCCCCTTTCTGCCTCTTCATTGCTAGTATTAATAGATTTTTGACTCCCCAGGCCTGAGTGCCAACTGTGCCAGGATGCTCCATTTACTAGGCAAATTTGCAGGAAGAGTGTGGCAGTCATTTAACAGCTGAGATCACTGAAAAGCTGAACTGGCAAGACTTCCATCCTTTTGGGGGCATCTTGACACTTGCAAGTTTACTGGACGCTTGCGGTCAGTTCATATCCACATGAACTCAGGTCAGAACTCACAAAGTGTAAGATGTTTTTTTTATTATATTTTTAAAAAAAACCCCTGTGAATTCCGCCTCCCTCTTTTGTGAAGAGACAGCATTTGTCCAGGCCAATAGTGACACATAAAGCTATTCTAGTAACAGTGTTTGTGTGTAAACAAAAGGAGGGTTAGCCTGTATTGCAATGCACACGCTATGCAGCACTCCCCATCATGCTGAAATGAGTTCACATTCTGACTCAGTATCTGTAGGTGCCCGCTCTTTTCCTTTACTAAAGCACATCCTCTCTTAGGGGAAGATAATTGGAATGCTATTCCCTGCCAGAAACCTATGGCTCTGAAAACATTTTTTTTTGCTTTTTAAGGAAGGGCCTAATCCCATTACAAGGTCTGATGCAGCTGCAGGAGAGATAAACTGGACAGCCATTTAAAAAATTTAGGTTGGTTATAATAGCCTAAGCTAATCTATTTCTTACTCACTGTATTTCCTAATTCCTTTCCTAACACATTGCCTACAGAATTTCACGGCAAATTATTATTTTTTAAACAACATTATATGCTAGCAATAACCAGGGTGTTCAGATTTGCACTTCCAATATATTTGAAGGCATGATCAGAGCAGAGGTTTTTTGCCAAGTGTGTTAGATGGGGGGTGGATGCAAAGTTCATATTGATCAGATTTATTCGTAGAAATAATTTCTCCAAAATTTGACATTTAAGCCGATTTTTATAGTCTCTAGGAATGATTAAAAAACCCCCACCCAAACTCACAAAATCTCTCTCATTCCCTAAATCCACTCTCAGATGGTCTAGCCAGTAGTCTGATCCAGCTGTGCTCTATTTTTACACTGAGTGATAGTAAACGGAAAGGAGCGGTTGCATCACTTCTTTCTAGCTGCAATCACACCCCTGCAACCACTTTGACCTGGATGGGATGAGACGCAGAAGGTTTCTCATGTGCCACAGTGACTGCAAAAATGCTTTTCTAATACAATACAGCACTGTGTTATATAGGCACCTATACAAATAATGCATTAGATATTGCCATTCAGATTCAGTAAGACTTTATGCTTGTGCTGACTTCGGAGTGGCTTGCTGCTTGGGTGAAGCACAGCAATGGATCTATATTGCCTTTGCTGTGCATGTATCAGTGAAACAACCATGGAATAAGAAGATACTTTCTGAATGCATTTTGTGCAAGCAGAGAAAGAAAGAACTACTTTTCTTCTTTAATTCCACAGTACCTGTCTTTCAGATTTATAAAACGTTTATAGGAAAAGTTTGACAGAAATGCAACTCCTTCTCCTGCACAAAAATGGGAGTATTTTTTTTAATTTTTTTTTTCCCCAGAAATTTTTGGTTTATTTTGATCTAGCTGTTTGTAATTTCATTTCCAAGCAGAAACAGAACAAATGTTACAATGAAAAAAAAAAGAAATAAAAATCCTGTCTAAAAAAAAAAAATGCTCCTTTTTCCAGACAAACTTCTGTTTTCGATTTAAACTCCAACTGTTGGCAAGAAGTTTTTAGGGAAAACATTCCAGACAGCTTGAAATGTGAAGATAATTCAGGAATTAGAAACATGAGCACCTACCACATCTGTAAAAGCTACTTGTTTCAAACTTTAAAATGCGAATGCCCATCCATGCAAGTAAATGGACTTGCTTATGGGCAGAATTCCTTTTATGCCACATACATTGCCAAAAGCTTCTTAACTGATAGATCTTGGGCTCTCGATAGCCCTACTTGTAACACGGTGGAGCACTTCTGTGCAGGAAAGCTGGCGTCAGCCTTGCCTTGCAAAGGTTTCAGGAGCTCTATTGCCTGCCAGCAGGGGTGCACCATGAACAGCCTGGAAGAATAGAGACCCACTGCCCCCTTGGTTTTCTTCATGTGGACACTCAGCTTTTGCTTTTAATGCAGGCTACAGGATAAGGAGGAGCAGACCAACCTTCTGTAAATGCTGCTTCTACCATCAAACATTCAGTGTTACATTTTAAATCAAAATACATATTTTCATATAGATGTAAAATGCCATTTGTCCTGGTTTGAGGTAAAACAGAATCAACTTTCTTTTAGGTAATTTTACTTTTCAGTGTACTCACAATTCAACCAACGCCTACAGTCTTCCATTTTAGTAGCCACATTTTAGTCTCCAAAATCACGGAAAATAATTGCCAATGTCCACCTCAGCGCATATGCTACGGGGTGGATTACAGTAAAATGCATTTCATTTCTTTGTTCTGCCCTAGTGCCATTTAACTGTCTCCCTCTTTGCACATATCCACAATGCTTTTATATATCCTTCATCTTATAAAGTATGCTTCACCAACAGGCTAAGTAAACATTTACAGTGATATATAACGCTTACTGACAACGTCAAGCCAAATAGACTGTGATCCAAGAACAGGCTTGATTTCCCTCAGTCTCCTCTCCTCAGGCAAAAGCTTGAGTGAATAGATGAGCCCTTTTCTGCACCTTGAAGGTCAAAAGAATAGCTTTGACAAACCAACAGGGAAACGAATTCTGGGGCTGACAGACTTCCTACAAGAACCATCTGCCTCCAGCATCCCAATAACAGAACTAAGATTCCTAAGAAAACAACCTGTTTATTATCTATTATCAGAGCACAGAATGAGAGAAAATCACTGATGCCCAGATAATCGGCATGCAAACTGCAGACCATAGCTTCTAACCAGAATTTCAAATTAGGCTGGTTGCAGGTTTGGCATTTGAGAGCAGTTTCTTGTTGTTATTATGGGGTTTTCAAGCAATTGTACAGGCTTGAATGCTCTGACCATTATGGTTTTTAACCCCTTCAATACTTTTAAGATGTTTAAACATCAACTTGAATTAACAAGTTGCAGTAAACCATCCCTCGAGTATTGTCAAGGTGCTTCCAATTTTTTTGATTTAAGACCCATTTTTAACTCTTCCTTAGATCACTCTGTCCCTCAAAAAACCATCAAATTCTCTCTCAACCCGTTCTCACCCTGCCTCTGCTTTCTAACTGATAGTGCAGAACCAAAAATAGTTTGTCCAAAGGATCACAAAAGCTGTACTGTGAGATTTTTTGGAGGAAGCTGCAGCTTCTCATTCTGGCATAGTGGCAGATGCTCACCAGCCCCATGGGGGGCAGAAGGACTGATCCTAATGTGCATGTGCTGTGCAACTGTCTGGTTCCTGGGGCATGCAGTTATGCTCCTTAGTCTACTGCACTATCAGCTAAACAGCTGAGGGGCTTAGTTTTGCTGCAGACAGAGCTTGGATGCTCCTTTGTGGCCATCCTTCTCCCACACCCTGCAAGTCTAGGCTGACTTTTAAGGCCCTCACACCAGCAGAGATATTAAAATGAGAGTGTTGCAAGGAAAAGCTGACATAATGCTTTCCAGGAAAGTGATGAAAGAAAGAGGAAATGAATGTTTGGCTTTTTGTACTCTTTTATGCTTTCATAATATTAATATTGTTATTTAAAACTGTTTAAAAGACAGTGCATCTGCCTGTCTCTCCCTTTATGGGTTTCAGGAATCAGGGGTTTATTTTTTGGAAATAAACACCAGAAAGATATCCCACTACTTGAAGTCCCCACCTCTCTTTTCATTTGCATGCCACAATCTTAGTGTCTTATGTCCGAGTGTCTTATGCCATTTTAGAAGTCTAAATGTATCAGGAGCCTTTTGTTGATGCCAATCACAAACATCCTGAACATGCATATTCTGGAGCTCTTGGTTCAAAGAAAACTCTGGGATACTGAAACACAAGGTAGCCATATTCCTGCTTCAGGTAGCATTTACACGGCTATCCCCATGCAATGCCAGCAGGAGGGTGAGAACCATCTGCAGTTACTGGGGGCACCACCAGCCAGAAGGCACCGAGCTGTTGCTGGTGTGGAAGAGGGCCAGCCGTGGCTACCTGGTGGACTCTCATCGATAGGAATTGTGTCCAGTATTCATTCCCCTAAACAGAGAGGAACGAGCTTTTCTAGTTTGTCTGTTTAGTCACACCTCTGAACCTTTTAGGAATTCTACTGCTGGTCATAACCTAAAATTTGACATAGCCTATAGTGATCCCTACTCTTGCTCTTTGTCAAGAAGCCTTAATCAAACGCTCCTCTCTTGTTTGTTTGTTTGTTTGTTAATGAGGGAAAATAGTATAGTCCCCTACATAGAGTCACTAAGAACTCATTGTTTCGAGTAGTGTCATATTTTCACTCACTGCTTAAAACAATGAGGACTAACCTGAGACTTTTCTGCAGTATAAATATAACTGCATGCACTTTATGCAATTCATGTCTTGTTTTTGATAGCCTTAATTTAGTTTATTTCTGTGTCCATCATTTTAGTGATTTTGTAAGGTCCTAGTAGATGGGTAAATAATTTTAGTATATAAAATGCTCCCCATACTTCTAGAAATTATTTCCACATTGCCAGATATCTAGCAAAGAATGAGAGATGTCTGCTGTAAATTAAATGTAATTGGTTATTTTCAAGGAGATGGACAGAGCAACAAATACTGTAGTAAACATCCACCTAACCTGCTTGTTGCAAGTATGGCATTTTAACAACGCAAATTTATTTAAATACTAGCTAATTTTAGTGTTCTCGGTATATGCTAGAATGTAATGCACCAATAATTCTAGGACAACCATCAATCTAATCTTTGGTCGAGGAAAGAATGTTGACTTTCAGCTAGGAACCATGCTGGCACTGCAGATGACATATTTGTAAGGTGAGAGGGAATCATGTACTTGTATCTTTGTCAATGTATCCTGTGGCTTTATATTTATTATGGTCTTAGAAACCTATATTCAGACTCTTGTGAATCGCCCTCCTAATTTCTGTTCTGTCTTAGCAAAAATAAAAAAAAAAGCTTTATCTTCTCCAGTGACTTGGACATTTTTTTTTCCAGAAACTCTGTGAGAAAAAATACTTCTTCAGTGCGCTTGGGACATGGCGTAAGTGATGCTACCTAAATAACTGACCCACTTCTTAATGGTTTTGCTTTTAAATGATGTCTTTTTTAAAAACAAAACAAAACAAAACTTCAGTTAGGAAAACTTTCAAAGAGATTTGGAGATAGTGGCTAGAAACTTCTGGGTTACTTTGAAAGTCTAATTACAAATTGTGTTTTTAGTTTGGGAATATTTGATTGTCATAACAGACTGGCAATTTTTCGCAAAGTCCCAGCATATTGCAAGCTTAGAAGAAAATTGCTTTGCACCATAGAAGCCATTCTGGGTTGAATGCATGGAGGCATGATTCATATTTCCTTCAGCTTCACCCCCCGTGAACCTCAGTAAGGTGGACTTAGTCCCTCCTTACCCTGCTGGCAAGAGGAAATAAACTTGCCAGAAGAGGCTGGTATGCCACATCTCCTCCGTGTAAGCCACGTGCAGGTAAAACACAGTAAATGCTTTGGTGAAACCTGTACTCTAAAATTTTTAGTGAAGCTACAGAGCATCTGCTTTTTCACAATATTTACTACATTCTTTACAGTGGTACTAAAAAAAATTGGTCCCTCCATAGCAAAGAAAACTGAAGACAAGATCTATCTCAAGCCAAAATATTTTTTTTTAATTAACTCTAAAATGCTAAGTCCAGCACATGGCTAGCATTCTAGCTTCATTTTTCTCATTTGTAATATAGAATAGCAGTCTACAGTATAAAACTGACAGTCAACAAAGCACATTCAGTGGTTTGAAATTCAGTGGTTTGAAATCTGTGACATATTTTCCCAAGTAAAACAAGAGGAGATAAGGAGGGGCCTTCTGGAGCTAAAGAGAATTAATATAGGACTGTTTTCACTCCAGCAAATACTAAAACCTGCATGAGCCACTAAGTGAAACTCTAAACAACTCTAGGCTGTCTAAAGATGACCTATTAGGGATGATCTTTACTGCTGTTATAATAGATACTCTGTGTTAGAAGTAGCAGCACTAACACCATCAGTCTTTCTCAGCTGCTCCAGCCAACTCATTGCACATCTTTTTTGTGTTTGTCCTGGAAATTGCATTTGTTCCTGCCGTGTTAATACATGTATGCCTTCCCACACTGCTCCTCTACTATTGCAGCCTATTCAGTCCTGCCCATTACAGAGAACTGCATCATTCTGGAAAATGTTAGATCCTCTGTGTTTGTCTGGTAGCTGGAACTACATGAAGCTGTAGGAAACCCAGCACCAACATGTCTGTCACTTAAACTGCCTAGTTTTCATGTAACTGTTTGAATATAGGTACTTAAAAACATGACTGGAGGGGTGAATGGAAACCTCAGTTTTTGCTTTTATTTTTGGGGATGTTTTTAGACAGCTTCACACATATGCCGGTGTGGGGGAGGGCAGACCTTCCCCCTCTGAGAGGCCATGGTTTCCCTCAGCCTCCAGCCACCACATCAGGAAGGATTAGCTTCACTCCCCCGCATTGCAGCATCTCAGAGAGCAGGCGTCCTGCTCACCTCCCTCCACATGGCCTCACCTTCTCTACCCTTTTGAGTCCTTATTCAAATGACAGGTTTCTTCCTACTGTCGTACTGACCCTTGATCTGCCACAGTAATGGTGCAAACAGACCAGTCAACGTTTGACAAATTTAGTGATGAGCCTGAGGGACAGTTTGCTTTTTGGAAAGTGTTTTCTGATAATGCTGCTTGAACATTGCTGTGAAAGCCACGTGACCCTCTACTTCCACAGATTTGTGGTGGAAAAGAGATAGAATATTTTCTCTTTGGCTAAAAATATCCGATAAATACTTATAAAGTTAATAATTTTGTCAAGTTTTAGGATTTGGAAGAAAACAGAATCATAAGCACCAAGATATAGAGCAGTCAGCAGCATATTGTAGCATTCATTATTTTCCTGACTCCAAAGCTCTGCCTCCAACTTTACAGAACTATTGTCTAGTTCATTTACTTCATTATCTTAGCACTATCCATATTCCATCTAGCCATCAACACAGTACAGTACACTGATCTTTTTTAATCTTTTTTAATCAGCTTTTTGAGTTGAATGCTTTAAATATTTTCAAATAATGTACATGAGAGAAAAGTCTTTAGCTTTATACTATCATAATGCTGCTACAGGTTGGGAGGCTTTGCAGGTCAGTTTCTCAATACAAGAAAATGATATATTCAGCTTACTTTTATGCTTTTTTTTTGCCTTTCCCCCCAATTTAAGCCATATTCAGAAGGACATGCATACTATATCAAGTAAAAATTGTGCTCTATGTTCACAATAGTCATCATCACTCAGAATTTCAATTTAAGGGAAATTCTGCTGCATGGGCACATTTGAAAAAAATTAATAAAGATGCCATTGTTTTAAAACTCAAAACCAGAAGTCAAAATTTGAGCTATGCAGTATAAATACAAACCATATATGTTGATGATTTGAAAGAGGTAAAATTATGATTTATTTTTATGAAAGCTTTGCAGTGCAATAATGTCATCGACATAAACCATGTAAACTTCCTACATTAGTTCCTATACTTAGACTAGCTATGTCTTACCAGTATTTGCCACAAGTACATTCAAAAATATCATTGTACTTTGCCCTGTTAGTGCCTTTTTAATTACAGAACTTCTGTTCTTTACAAAATGCTATGTGTAATTGAACACGTTTTAAAATTAACCTGTTTATTGCAAAGAAAATAGAGATAGATCAAGATCACCTGATGTTATATATAATTTTAATTTTTTCAGTCAAGTAAAAGCTGTAAGAACTTCTATCCATCCCATCTCTTTGAGTCATTTGTACTGTATATAGCTTGTATAAATTTTCTTTCTACAATAGTAGCAATAATATAATTTTAGCAGTCCTTAGGGATCCCTGGAGAGGGTCTTTCACATCCCACTGGCTCTGTGGGACACCCTGTACTGGTGTTCACATGCAGGTAATGCCTGTACTTAGCAATATTATGCTTAATTTTTTATTTCAAGCTCATGTAGCAGTGCAGTCCCCATGGTGCTTAGGGCCAGGAAGAGGAATAGAGCATCTCCTATTCCCGTGACTCACACACATGAATTCTTTGCCCTGCAGCAGAGGGGCAACCTGCAGCCCCCTGCCTAGCCCTGCTGTCTGCCCCTGAGCAGCAGGGAAATGGCCTCCCTCCACTTCAGCTGGTTTTCCTTCTTAAGCTCATGCAAGATCAGAAACAATTCGACTCCAGATTTTAGCAGTGTGGCAAATATGAGAACAAACAAAAGTAAGGTTCATAAAAAAGACTCAATACTTAAAATAAGTACAGTATTAAAAAGAAGGAAGCAAAGACAAATGTGTCAAAATAGCAGTGATTTAAAACTCCTGAGTGTTCATAATTTCCATGAATCAGAGAGAGGTATTTTGACAGAAGAAAACCAGAAGTACTATAACATCAGTAAAATGCCTCCATCAGCTATGAGACTGTTAACATGTATTAACTCGTTTTGTTGATTATTAGTCATACTCATAACTATACAGACTGCCACAATTTTAACTCTAGTCATACCGCAGAAGACCATGGTGAAGAATTTAACATTTCAAGTACATAAAACTAGAAATTGCAGTTGTGATCAAGGTAAGAATTAATTTCAGTAGATGTATGGATAAGTTCTGCAGATTTTTATCTGCAAATATTTATGGCGGTGAGCCATAAAGTTAGGTGCTGCAGCTAATGTAAGATGTTGAAGTATTATTTTGTCTACTGAATTAAAAAAAACCCAGCAACCATCAAAACAAAAAATCCCCAACACAACAAAACATACACACAACCAAATCAGAAGAAAAACAACAAACCCAAACTAGAAAAACCCCAGTCTAAGAGGAATTTTGCTTCCTTTGACTTGATAGAGCAGAACTTCAGAGAATGAACTGAAATTTGGAAAGCAGAAAAACTACTTCATGTATTTTTAATCTGTAGCTTTTCTGGGGCAGAGAAAGGCAGAGGCAAAATACTCAGGGTTGCAGATGACAAGTGACTGAGAAGGACTGTGAAAAGGAATCTTTGGCATCTGGAATGACAGAAATAGCTAAGCAGAAATTGAAGCAGAGGTCAGGGGAATCACTTTAAGTAAATGGTGCCTCTTCTTCAAGGCTAAGGTAAATGTTCTCTTGAAAATGAGAAACAACTACATTTTGTTTGTTCTCTCAATGGCAGAAAATGTTTTCTGCAATTCATTGGTCTCTCATAGACTCATCTGGTTTCTATGAGGAGGGTGCCTGAATGCGTCACAAAAGATGATCTATTTACCTTCAGAATATTTTAGTGAAATAGGGCATTCATGCTCCTTTCACAGATGGAGAAGACAGAGAAACTAAATTACTGACTGAATGTGACACGAGTCATCCCTGGTAAAACACAAAATGGAGCCCACGCCCTAGATTATGTCACTAACCACTACAGAGCCATTCTTTCAAGCTAAGTTATGCCACCAATTAAATAACACCATAATGAGAAATAGATTACACATGCCATTTTGGAGGTTACTTGGCTCTGCCTTATTTTGTTTTTATTTTTTTTTTTAAATATACCAAACATCTCATTAGCATGCAGGACAGTTGGGAGGGGGTTTTGTGACACGCAGAGGAAATTACTCTCTTGCTAATGGACAGCTGAGGGTTACAGTATCCACTTTCATACCATGAAAATTACATACAGCTTCAGTAATACAATCTCAAAAATAAAACACCAAGTGGAAAAGAAATTCTTCCCAACATGCATAAGCAGGTTGTATCCTTGTTCATGAAAACAAGAGTTAAGATGGTTGCCTAAAATATTTTACAACATGGCCTGGTCAAGAGGTGTCCAGAACATTAAGTCCAACACTGACAATGAACTGAGCAGTTTCTTATTTCTCTGTAAGGTGTAAGGGCAGCCAGGAGGCTGATGAACACATTTGTCCTACTATTCCTTAAAAAATAAAGGGAATATTTTTAAAATTTGATACCCACATTTCAAAACTCCTAATTAAAAAAAAAACAAAAACAACAAAACAAAACATCTAGGCAGAAGCAAAGCATCTTTCTGAAAAGAAAATCAGTCAGTAAGAAAGTGTATAATCTAGTCAACATATAAATATACAAAACAAGTCAAAAAGCATGAACAGACAAGTGTGCATACTGCCAACAAAAATCTCGACATACCATACATACATCTTCAGTATCTTGAGGACTCATATGACAAAGGCACTGTAGCCAAATGAAAAAGAACAAATGTATAATTCATGAGGAATGACTTTTTAACACAGTAGAGCTTTTGGCTGTCTAAAAATGGAATTGTGAAACATGAGAAGCAATAGTATTGTCTCTAAAGCTACAATCATGTTTTATTTTTCTAATATTGTCTTCAGTAAAACCTATGATTTGGTGCTCCTGTGTTTTGTAGAGACTTTTTCTCCTGTTGATTTATGTATCTTTCCTGGAAGGCATAACCTTATTCTTACCTTTAATTTGTTCTATGTAAATGATTTAGAAAGGAGTATATTTACTAGTAGGTTTCAAACATTCCTTTGAGTTATGATTTTTCATTTTTTTTTTATATGGCATATATTTGACATGAGATCACAAAATGCAGGAAAACATATTTCATACAAAAGGCAACAGTTGGGAACTAATGCAGCGCAAAGGCTTTCCAATCTGACCTTCAGTTATCCTTTGCNAATCTCACCTTTATTTTTCCTTTGCATCCCCTTTTCCACAATTGCCCCTTCCCTTGTCTTTTTTTTTTTTTTTCTATTCAATGTAAACAGCTGTTATTTAAGTGAATTGCGATGTTACTAAAAGAAGAAACCTATCTTCTTAAAAGTTTGTAGAAAAATTAGAGGAATTAAGTACTAGATAACTGAACAAAGCTGGACAATGGGAGCGAAGAAGATCAGAAAGGAGATATATACAAACAGAATCTGGAAAAATAAAAATGTAGTACTTGGAAGAGCAATTATGCATTATCTTTCCGTTTTAAATATAGTTGGCAGGTAGCTTAGGAAATGAAAATAAACTCATCTAGCTGACAAGAAAGCACCTCTTAAGGGAGATTAGGCACAAACACATAACTAATGTTAAATACTAGAGACTTCCATCTTTATGTTAATACGCAAACTCTAAACCTGCTACAGTCCAATGGACATACCGTAGCTCAACCCCAGAACTGTCAGGATATATTATTTTCAGTACAGCAATTATTTCAGTGACCTACTTTTTCCATGACCAGTTTCCTACTCTAGGCAAGAATCAAAGCATAAAGCAAGAAAGTTTTTTTTTAATATTATCAAATATTCCCTCCGTGCTTTAGACTCTACATTTGAGTCAAGAGGAAAGAAATTTGATGTGGACATTTTTGGTGACATTCTATTGCAAATCAAAGCAGATAACACAGTCAGTGATTTCGCCTGTAAGAAATGCATTTTTATGTTGATTCCTCCTCTAGCTTTTTCAGTGATTAAATGATGTAAGGAGAGGCCAGGGTGTGGAGAAGTGCATATAGTTTTGCCAGCTGAGGACCCATAACATAGGAAACATTGTGTGACTTAATGCATCTCATTATTTTTATTTTAAGATGTATCTTCAGTTTGAGGAGGAAGAAAATTAACAGTGGTCTCATAGCTTAAATGTCAAATTTTTATTGACATAGGTTTATATTTCACTGCTATTCTCTGGTTTCTTCCTTGCTATAGGGAGAAAAAATATATTATTGGTGCCATATAAGTAGCCGCTTGTCTGTGGTTGTGCAGGTCTGCTTGCACTAGGGATGTTTGGGCAAGACAAGGGATATATTTGGGAAAGGTTCTATCTTTTTCTATCATATTAGGTGTGAGATTTAGTCCTAGCAGCCCCGCTTCCTACCACCTGCTGGTGAGCGTGAACCATTCATAGAAGCAGCTGTAATATTCAACCCTCCATCACTTTTCAGGGTATGAAAACTAAGGACCAATCTTGTGTCTAATTACATCTTTTGCATATATCATCAATAGAAATTTTAGTTCATTATTTATCCTTCTATGTAGAAAGAAGCCTCCTTCGCAGCTGCCTATAACCATTTCACCGTCAAAACTGTCACTACTTTTAAACTTGCCAAAGGCTACTTCTCCAAGCTCTATTGTCACTGACTCATCAAATCTGAAATGCCTCTGACCTTTGAATCAGTTGTCTTATTTCTCTTTTGACACCAATGACAACTAGAGAAAAAATGCAGATGAAACAGTCAGAAACTAACAGTGAAAGCAAGCCGACAATGCCAAATCTATCCAGGAAAGCGTCAGTTCTTAAAGATGTCGAATGCTCCCTGTGAAATAAGGATGTTTTCAGCAGTTGCTGCTTCTTTATTGTTAAGCTCTAAATATTTTGAATAAAAATTTAAAAAAGCAGAGGAATAGCTTTCTCTAGTGACTTTCAGTGAACACAGGCAAGTCAAAGTCCTTGCACAAGGCCCAGTTTTACATAAGGTTCAAATCTCTCATGCACAGTGAGGCCAGGGAAGAAAACATCATGGAGCACCTGGGAACAGCCAGTCATTTTTAGCTGTCTCTCACTAACGTATTCACTGTACCTAGCTGATTGTAACTCAAAAAAAAAAAGGCCATGAGAATGCCTGACCAGGCAATATGATTTGATCTGTCTGTGTCCAATGTATTTCCCCTTTCAGATCAGCTGAAACATATCAAAAATGATGCAAGTTGTATAACAGTGCAATATATAATTAGCTCTGCACAGAGTCCAAAAGTTTGAAACTTGAATGCTAATAAATGTTAAGCTGGTAAATCCTTATTTGGGGCTATCCAGCTTGAAATGCTGTGCTGGGTTTTAAATGCAGTCAAAATTCACCCAAACTATCGATCTGTATAATGAATCTCATTTACAAATCATGGTTCCCTATATGAATCCATTTGAGCTCTCCCAAGCAAATGGAAGACTTGACTTTCCCAAATTTAAAGGCTATTGTTATCCAGGAAGAAAGGCAGCTTTTGCATTTGCTCACAAACCAGTTCTGAGTAATTCTTACTCTAGCGTCTGTCCTCATCTTTGGTCTCCTTGCAGTGTTTTTTCTGAAATGAGGATATCACCCCNAATTTCCTTTAAAATAATCAGACATCATCATTAATTCATTGATGATTACTAAATTCAGAAAACTAATGCAAAGTTGTAAAACAATATATTAAAAACATTGTCACTACATGAAGTTGTCTCAGACTATGTAATTCAGGTACAGAAACAGAACTGGGTTTAGTAACGAATGAAGGATTTGTGCTCAAAGCTAAATTGGGTACCGGTGCATTCATGCAGTGTGGGGTAAAATCCTAAAAGATAATTACTTGTGCCAAACAGAAACTTTTCTTGTTCCCTTTCATACCCAGTCTCAAATTTGCCTTTTGAAGTTTCATGTCTATGCGTGCTTTGGGAATTATTTTTAATTTCTGTTCCAGCCACAGGGTTATTCCTTCTAAATATCAATTTTCAATAAATATTTTTGAATAAAGGTGCTTTATGATTCTCACCCATCTGCTTATGGGCATTAAATCATATTTTACTTGATTTATTTCTTCTGCTGCCCTTTTAGTAAAGTAAATCTGTCTAGTTGTTTCTAGCAGGAGCTTTAGGAAAGGCTTTGATGGAAACAAATCTAATTATAACTCTCATTTTCAGTGCAATAAACTATAAAATGATAATATTTTCACCTCATACAGTATAGGGAAAGAGGAATGTGCATAGATTTGCACACAGCCTTAAACCAGTCTGTTTGTGAAAATCACAAACCAAACTTGAATATTCTACTTGACTTAATTATTCTATATTTAAAACTTCTCAATACTGAAATCGATCATCTTGCATATGTATCATCACCAAATTTAATGCTAGAGATTTTAGGAAATATCTGCCAGGCTAAAGATCAATGGGGTACCTGCCATAAGCACTGTGTAACATCTCATGTTACTGAACACCAAAAAAAGCCAGCACATATTTGATGTTCAAAGTGGATGGTACAGATATTTATGTAGCATTACTGAATAGAGTTTTGTATGACTTTGGATTTTTAAAATACATTTTTCAAAAAGTTATAGCATACAAGTCCATGATTTCTATAAGCACCATGAACTCTTCCCTTGACCCTTCACTGACTTATCTGACTGTTAGGCATTAGGTGTATCTACTGAGAGAATTCATAGTTTGTCCACCTAGTAAGAAACCTATGCCAGGAAAAACAGTCCCAGGTAACCATCACAATAAAAATAAAAAACAAATGTTTAGAGATTCATTATACTCAATAATGTGTTTCATTGAAAGTGAAGCTGTGCATTACCACATAGGTAGACTGAGGTTTTCAATTCTCTATATTTACATATATTAATGACCTGTTCAATGGTTTCTCAAGAACAAGGTGTTCAAACCTTTTGAGCATTAAAAATGTTAATCACTTTATGAAGAATTAGGGTTAACATTGGTTGCCAGAGGTAGTTAGCACTGCTAAAATCATTACAGTTCTGAATGTCAGTAACATTCTGTTCTTCAGGTGTGAAAGGAAAAATTCCTATTTTGTTTGAAATGCTCATATAATTCCCATAAAAAATCTTCAGTTTAATCTTACTGAATTATGCAAAAAGTAATAACATATACTTGCCAAATCAGTTTGTTGGGGTGAATCACACTTTTCAGGTTAAAATATTTTTGGTAAAACAGGTTTCCAAACATATACATGCATGCAGAGACTCTGTGGAGACAATACAGAGGCAACATCAATGGTTTTCAGGGTCTGTTTTTAAGTGTTACAATATTTCACAGTGTATCATAAATATTAGCTGTATAACAATTATGAAGACCTCTTTTTAAAAAAAAATGAGAATTTCAATATGAATGTTCTACGTCCTATAGTGTCTCTCTGTCACATAGGAATATTATGTCCTGGAAAATATGCAATTTTATTCTTTTTTTTTTTTTTAAATAAGAGAACAAGAATATTCTATTAGGTTACAATAATCACCTTCCAGCTAGCACATTCATCAGACAATGAGCAATTCACTAGGCTAACATATGCAGGAGCTTGCTTGTATATTTTCATATTGTCTTCTGCCTGAAAAGAGTTAAATAGAGCATATAAATGATGAATACAGAGCATCTTGGGAAACAAAACAACTAAAATGGGTTAATTAGTGAAAAACATGCATCAGAGTGTAAAGCTCAACTGTAAATGTTATGTTTTTTAAAATTCATTGTATCTGCTGATAGTATTGGGTATTATGGATAATATCAAAATAAGAGATGGTGATTTTCAAATGGAGTCGAGTGGAACATGTTAAGGAGTAAAAACTCTTCGTTGTTTGAATAATAGTTCAGATGCATTCACATTAAACATACATTAGTGAATACATTTATTTGACATGCTCATATATAAGCATAATATGTAAGTGACCTAGAAAATACAGACATCGTATAATCAATGACAAAAATCTTGAGACAGACAAGCCCTGAAATCTTTGATCCAATATATTCTCTGGCAAATAAACAAAACATGCTATCCTGACAAAATATATTCTTTGGAGTATTGGAACTGTGAATTCCCCAAGCGATGCCCTCAGAGGCGCTCTGCAGCAGCCTTGCTGTCAGCATTAGATG